>BLSH010307934.1:359329-371067 GCA_018402905.1 Glandirana rugosa
GGACAAATGGTAATAGTAACTTTCACTTTCATTTTCTTTTAGGGTTTAAAACCTAACAGGAGTCTTTTCATTATCTCCCTTTTAGAAGATTATCCTTGTGATCAAGGACCACTGGACGCCCAGGGGTTTCTTAAGGGAATTAGACGTCCAAGAGAGGACGGCCCCCAGGGGAGGGGCCAGCTGTTTCTTTTCCCTGCCTAGTTAACTCCTAGTGGGACGAACATAAAACCCCACAAAGTCAATGAAGAGCTGCGTCTGTCAGTGAACTCGGAGAAAAGGATTTTACGGTAAGTTTTAATAAAATCCCTTTTTTTTAATGTTGGATAGAGCAAGGGAGGGTTATAACCTCTGTTGAATTTTTATTCACCATTTGTGCGCAATTGCAGAGATTTCCCTTCACATCCTGTCGCATATCCAAACAGGAAGTGAGAGGAAATCCCTGCAGATTAAGGGAATTCTTTGGGGACCCGCAGGTCACCAGGAACTAGTGTTCCTATTAGAAGATTTTCCCTCTATTACTTTTCTGAGGACAATCCAAAATTTGGGATTTTCTTTTACTTTCACTTTCAATGATAATGGTAAACAGGACAAATAGAGAGGGTGAATCTCCCTAATGCGGGCACAGACAGCAATAAAAACGGACAGGGGGTCTAATCCATCTCCCCTCTATCCAAATCTAAGAAAATTGTTTTGCCTTTTAGTTATACTCTTGACTCCATAAAAAGGATTTGAAGGGGAGAACAATCCATTCTATTTTCACTTTTTAGCAATACTGTAATGTATGCATCCTCTGTCAAGTTTTTTGCAATCTTAGTAGCTTTGAGGTATTTCCACTTAACTTTTAATCTTGCTGATGACGGTTTCTTTGCTAGCAAATTAAAAATCTCAACAAATATGGCTGTGTCCCTGTTGTAGATATTTGCTGTAACTTTTTGTCTATATGAACTTCAGTAGTGAAACAGTTGAAAAAAATCTCCAAGCTCACCCTATCTATCAAAGAGCTTCCACTGTTTTATGGACATTAACATTTCTTCCTTTTTTTTTTTTTTTTTTAGTGCATATATTAACATTTTTCTCTTAAAATTGCTTTCTAGTTTGAAGATAAAATAGTAAAGAAGAAAGAACCAAATAAACCTGCTGTAAAACACAAAGGCTCAAGGTAAAATCACTTCTGATGCACAGTGTTTCTTGCATTCTAAAAGCTTAAAACCGCATGTTTCAAGTGTTCAAATCTCCAGACTTCTGGAACCTTTAAAACTCATTCACTTTTGTGTTGAATAGTGCTTTAATTTAATGTGCCCCTGTACCCAGACTATGTACAATAATTATAAAAATATTCCTAGAAAGCACAAAGAGTGCTTTAAAACAAGCCTTCCCTGACCTCTCTGGTTTTTGTAACCACTTGCCCGACCCTATTACTTAGATATACAGTGGCAAAGTGGCATGGCTGCGCTTGATCATGAACCTAGTACGTGATTCAACACTTCTGGGGCACGCATGAGTGCCTTCGGCGGCCTGCTCCCCCTGTGATTATACATAGCGGGAGTTGATGGGCAGTCACCGCACACTACATTTCCGCCGGCACCCGCCGATCCTTTGGTACAGAGGCAGAGCTGTGGTCTGCCTATGTAAACAGAGCAGTTTGCCGTTCTGTCAGTACAGAAGGCATGGATCATGTGTTCCTGCAAAGCAGGGGCACAAATCTATGCCTTCCCCTAGTAAAAGCACCTCTCCCACAACAGTAAAAATACACCAGCTAGACACACTTAACCCCTTCCCTGCGAGTGTCAGTACAGTGACGGTGCATTTTTTAGCACTGATCACTGTATTGGTTCCACTGGTCCCCAAAGAGTGTTTGATTTGTCCGCCGCGATATCACAGTTCCTCTAGAAGTTGCTGATCTCTACCATTACTAGTAAAAAATAAATATACCCTATAGTTTGTAGACGCTATAACTTTTTGTGCAAACCAATCAATATACACTTATTGGGATTTTTTCTACCAAAAATATGTAGCAGAATACATATTGGCCTAAATTGATGAAGAAATTGGGGGGGGGGGGGTGGTGTTTAATATTTTTTATTGGATGTGTTTTATAGCAGAAAGTAAAAAAATAGTTGTTTGGTTTTGTCGGTCTCATTGTGATCAAAAGAAAGCTCTATTTGTGGGAAAAATGACATACATTTTTTTTTTGGGTGCAGCGTCGCAGGACTGCGCAAATGTCAGTTAAAGTAATGCAGTGCCGTATCGTGAAAAATTACCTGGTCATGAAGGGAGGTAAAGCTGAAGTGGTTAATTGATGGCTGCAGATTTATCAGGAACAAACATCAGATGCCTCTATCACTGGATTTATGTTTTTGAAAGTTACCTCTACTTTATGTATTCTTTCACAATATACTCAGTTTGAATATAGCAGATTTACGATTTATTTTAAAGTCCCTTGGATATGATTGTCTATGTGGGCATCTTAGGATACATTTTATAAATGTGAGTTAGTGGTGTTCTTTTTAGTTTGTAACTATTGTTAACTATTGTTGTAGGTTCAGATTTTATTCTTTCTTTTCATGTGACAACACTGAAGAAATAACACTTTGCTACAATGTGAAGTAGTGAGTGTACAGCTTGTATAACAGTGTCAATTTGCTGTCCCCTCAAAATAACTCCATATGGCCATTAATATCTAAACCACTGGCAACAAAAGTAAGTACACCCCTAAGTGAAAATGTTCAAATTGGGCTCAAAGTGTCAATATTTTGTGTGGCCACCATTATTTTCCAGCACTGCCTTAATTAACCCTCTTGGGCATGGAGTTCACCAGAGCTTCACATGTTGCCACTGGAGTCCTCTTCCACTCCTCCATGACGACCTCACGGAGCTGGTGGATGTTAGAGACCTTGCACTCATCCACCTTCTGTTTTGAGGATGCCCCACAGGATTCTCAATAGGGTTTTGTCTGGAGACATGCTTGGCCAGTCCATAAACTTCTTTAGCAAGGCAGTGGTCATTTTAGAGGTGTGTTTGGGGTCGTTATGTTGGAATACTGCCCTGCGGCCCAATCTCCGAAGGGAGGGGATCAAGCTCTGCTTCAGTATGTCACAGTACATGTTGGCATTCATGGTTCCCTCAGTGAACTGTAGCTCCCCAGTGCCGGCAGCACTCATGCAGCCCCAGACCATGACACTCCCACCACCATGCTTTTCTGTAGGCAAGACACAATAGTCTTTGTACTCCTCACCTGGTTGCCGCCACACAAGCTTGATGCCATCTGAACTAAATACGTTTATCTTGGTCTCATCAGACCACAGGACATGGTTCAAGTAATCCACCATGTCCTTAGTCTGCTGGTCTAAAGCGAACTGTTTGCGGGCTTTCTTTTGGATCATCTTTAGAAGAGGCTTCCTTTTGGGACAACAGCCATGCAGACAAACTTGATGCAGTGTGCGGAGTATGGTCTGAGCACTGACAGGCTGACCCCCCTCCCTGACCCCTTCAACCTCTGCAGCAATGCTGGCAGCACTTTTATGTCTATTTCCCTAAGACAACCTCTGGATATGACGCTGAGCACATGCGCTCAACTTTTTTGGTCGACCATGGTAAGGCCTGTTCTGAGTGGAACCTATCCTGTTAAACCGCTGTATGGTCTTGGCCACCATGCTGCAGCTCAATTTCAGAGTCTTGACAATCTTCTTATAGCCTAGGCCATCTTTATGTAGAGCAACAATTCTTTTTTTTTTTTCAGATCTTCAGAGAATTCTTTGCCATGAGGTGCCATGTTGAACTTCCAGTGACCAGTATGAGAGAGTGAGAGCGATAACACCAAATTTCACTCCTGCCCCCCATTCGCACCTGAGACCTTCTAACACTGAGTCACATGACCCTTGGGAGGGAAAATGGCTAATTAGGCCCAATTTGGACATTTTCACTTAGGGGTGTACTCACTTTTGCTGCCAGCGGTTTAAACATTAATGGCTGTGTGTTGAGTTATTTTGAGGGGACAGCAAATTTACACTGTTATACAAGCTGTACACTCAATACTTTACATTGTAGCTAAGTGTCATTTCTTCAGTGTTGTCACAAGAAACGATATAATAAAATATTTTAAAAAATATAATATATATATATATATATATATATCTCTCTCTATATATCTACCTCTATCTATATATCTATATCCTAAACAGCTGAATACCTGTCAGCTATGGCTTTACTTCTGCCCTTGCCAAACGCTCACATGAGTATTGTCATTCAGATTGCTCCATTCCTTTATCTTTTCTTTTGTTTCTTGTTTCAAGTGCAAAAAAACATAAAGCTAAGCATGAAAATAAAGCGGAGAGGAAGAAGATGTTAGAGGAAGAACACGTAGATCAGCCACATAGTGGTAATAGAGGGAAACATCAAGAGAAGATTCTTCCTGATCCAGTTGGTGAGTGCCAGCACTGTGATTTCTTATTCTAATGTTATAAAAGCAGTGCAGATTTGTGATATAGAACAGTGGTTCTCAACCTCAGTCCTCCAGTACCCCCAACGGGCCATGTTTTCAGGTTTTTCTTTACTTTGCATAGCTGCTTTAAATCAAGATCAATGACATGGTATTGATAAGAGCTATTTTATCTAAGGGAAGTTCCCAAAACATGGCTCGGTGGGTGTACTTGAGGACCGAGGTTGAGAACCACTGATACAGAGAGAGATGTGTGGAAGTGGAATAGGAGTATGTTGGAAAGTGTGGTGGCTGACATTCCATATGTTAGCTCTATCTACTTATAGATCATGTTAGTTAAATGTTGGGGATAAAAGCAAATACTAAAGTTACTGTGATATATTCTCTTCAGAGGAGTAAATTTATTTGAAATCTAGTCTCCTAGCTGAACAATCTCGTGTCACTGGTCAAAGAAGATGGAGGACTGGTAATGTAAATGGCTTACAGTAACATGCAGATAAACTAGCCATATTGCCTTTTGACCTGCTACGGAACTAAACTTTAAAGTAGAACTATAGGCAAAACTTTTTTATTTTGAACAGAGAGAGGGAGGGGTCAACCCCTGTCAAATTTTTTTTTTCTCCCCATCTGTGTCTCATTTCAGGGATTTCCCTTCACCTCAACCAAGCAGGAAGTGAAAGAAAATCCCTGCAAATTAAGGGAATCCTTTGGGGGACCCCATTCAAAGATTTCCCCTCTATTACCTTTCTGGGACAACCCCAAATTTGAGACTTTTTTATTTTCACTTTCAATGATGACGGTAAACAGGACAAATAGAGAGGGTGAATCTCCTTAATAGGGGCACAGACCGCAATAACAACTGACAGGACATTCCTCCCCACTCCAAAAACGAATGAAAATGGTTTGCCTTTAGTTATACTTTAAAGAGGGAGTAAAGTCTTCTTGTTTAACTGTACCTACAGGTTAGCCTTCAATAAGGATACCTGTAGTTACAGTAAATATCTCCTAAACTTGCACCGTTTAGGGAATATTTGCTATATACGCCGCCGACCTCATCGGCGCATGCCCTCTGACGCAACGGCCGCCCGTGCCTTTTCTTCAGGGCCCTGTGCCGGAGTAATGTCATCGCTGCTTCCGGCCAGTCATAGCGCCAAAGCCTGCAAACCCGGTAGAAACATCGGGGAAGAAGTCAACCTTCTCAGCAGTGTTTTGGCACCACTGCAGGGCTTCATTCTAAGGTGAGTATTTCATAATGAGTTAGCATACGATTATACTAGCTCATTATGCCTTTGTATTACAGTTTTGTTTTGTTTTTTTTTATTGGGTTTACAACCTCTTTAAGGTTTGTAGGGAAAGTTAAAATGGCAGACTAATGTTGACAGTTCAGATAAAGTTAATTGCAGTAATAGTTTAAAAAAACACCCAACACACTTCAGGGGTTTTCAGGAGCCCTACTTCATCAGGGGATTGGAATCTGGATGGGGAATTGTTATGATAGATGTGAATTGGAGATTAAAAGCCTGCTTCGGTCACACCAAAACCAGCTGGCCTGCTGGCGCCTATGTCACAACTGTGTCGTGTGGTGATGTAAAATTCAGCTGATTGAACCACAGAGCGCAAAAGAATACCAGGAATCTAACACACCTGAAAAGTGTGCTAGATACTCCCCTTCAGGCAGCTTAGCTTTTCTTTTAAAGTGAGGCTGCACTGGTTGAAGGACAGGCAAATATTAAATGGTAAGGCAGACCTTTATCTCAGTCTTTTCTAGTAAGCGACTTTAAAGCCTAATTCCAGCCAAAGCTCATGCCGTTGCTATCCTAATCTCTATTGGAGAGATTCTCTGACTTCCAGTCACCAGAACGGGAAGTCAGAAGAAATCTCCCCTATGGGCACACAGACTGCAAAACCTGGCAGATGTTTTAACTCTTCACCACTGTATCCAAAATTACATTTAAAGATGTGACTGGGTTGAAGATCAATCACGAGAGGAGCTCTTTTCACTGTCATAATACAACTATGTTTTTTTATCTTCCCAGTGAGTAATGGCTACCATATACCATGGGATCCTTTGTTGTCGCAAGTAATTCAGAAACAGCAGTTGATAATTAGGGGATGTCCATTATCCTTTCCTACATTTTGGGACTCTATAGTTTCATGGAGAGTTATAAGTGTACAAGAACTTAGCGAATTTGACAAGCATACCAGCCTACTTCCTCAGTCCAATAGCAAGATGAAAAATCTTCTCAATCATCTCTACAAGCTAAATGACAGAGTCAAAACCAGAGTGCTTCTGTATCTGCTAAAAGTTCACCATGAGCATATATCTAGTGATCTGCACAAGTGGATATTGATAGTAGATGAAAAAGGTAAGCAAGTAAATATCTATTTCCTTATTTTTTATTTTTTACATTTTCCCTCCTGTGTGTACGGATGGTAGTAAGCTTGCCACAGTGTGCAAGTATGTTGTGAATACTTGCACATTGTGGCAGGCACTTAGCCCTGCCAACAAAGCAATATATATATATATATATATTTTTTTTTTTTTACAAACATGTTATACTTACCTGCTCTATGCAATGCTTTTGCACAGAGCAGCCTGGATCCTCCTCTTCTTAGATCCCACGCAGGTGTTCCTGGCCCCTCCCTCCTGCCGGGTGCCCCCACAACTAGCAGCTTGCTTTGGGAGCACCTAAGCAGGTGCGCTCCCGAGCCAAGGCTCTGTGTGTCCATTCACACACTGAGCCGCGGCTCGGCCTCACCCTCTCCGTCTCCTGATTGGCTCACTGGCTTTCGTGGATCAAGAGCGGGCACGGGTGAATACTAGGGGGGCTGCTGCACACAGAAGATTTCTTACCCTCATGCATAGAATGCATGAAGGTGAAAAACCTTGTGCCTTTACAACCACTTTTAGTTCTACTTTAACATCCATTCGCTGACACCCTTCCTGATGAAATGGATGATACCATCCTTTACTGTACTCTAAGAGAAGGATTTTACAGGAAAATCAAAAATCCTTATACATCAGCTTTCTGTGTTCCCCTTCACAGAACTGGGGGGTGGGGGCTGACATTGCATGGTGCTGTCTGGCTTAAATGGGGAGATTTCCTCTGGGAAAACTAAGAACGCCGTGTCAGTATTCTGCTGCTCGGTCATGTTCTTTTAGGTAGGCTGGGGGCTGTGACCTTGCTGGAACAACTGCAGTGAAGAAAAGCGAGACCCAAAAGACCTGTATTGTGTGCCTATCTGGCTCTCTGAAGGGGTACTAGTCCTTAATGTCCATTGCTGAGAGTGCTGGTCAGGAGGGAGCCCATCCCGGCTTCCTAAGATCACTCAGTGTGAAGGAATTTACCGCACATTCGTATCATCCTAGAGTACAATGATGAGTGGCAATCTCACAGGGGTACTTTGCTTCACACCGAAGAAAAGTGAGAGCCCTATGGTCTGGTTGGAGTTCCTCAGTCGCAAAACTGACCAGTTTTACAAATCCTTTCACAGGTTTCCATGTATGCATCTCTACTGTATATTTAGCTGTTTGGCTAATTGTTGTGCATTTTTTATTCCTAAATTCTCCTATTTATTTTGTTCAAGGCCTGCAGGCCGCAGAAGGATTCCGAGTTCGCAATGAAGAACATTTGAAAAGTATTAAACCCCAGGATGTCATTAACTTATGGAATGTATCTTATGGGAAGAACATAAACTATGATTTAACGGACTCCTTATCCAACAACCTGTATGACACCCTGTTTAATATGAGCATACAGGACTTTCGCTGCTTTGTGTGGTTTCTTGAGGAGAATCGGAACATTGAATCTGTATCCACCTTAGGAAAAGAATTAGATATATATTTCCAAGAGATGGGTAAGCTGTTGAATATACTTGGGTAGTGGGTGACTTATGTATAGCTACTTCTGGAACAGCAATGTACCCGTACGTTTTAAACACTTAAGTATTAAAAACTGGGGTGCATTGCAGGAATTGGACTGGTCTGAACCTAGCCATGTGCATGGCTGAAATTTCCCTTTTCATATTTTGTAAAAGTTCCAATATTTTTAAATGGTATTTCTGCACAATTGAAATAGATGTGTAGCCAGACTAATGTTGTATTAGCCTCTATTCCCATAGTCTTGCTTCCACTTATCTGTTACAGCAGTTGTGTCAGGTGTCTAAATATGACTGTGCTGTCCAGTAGACTTCAATGATAAAGCCAGAGCATTTAGACCTAATCAGACATACACCCTCCCCTTTTCTGCTATACAAGTCTGTGTGAGAACACGTTTGATGAAGGGGTGTCTGTTACTCAGCTCTGCCAGCACACGGTACTGCAGCATTTTTTGAAAAGGGTATTTTTAGAAATTTTTCCTAGTAAAACTTGGTCACAAATTATAACATATAGGACTCTAAAGAGATGAAAAGGTGTAAGATTTCAACCTGGGCTTTATTAAACAAATTTTGGGACGTTTAATTGCACTTCTTTCAGTTATCAGCATGTCATTTTTTTTTTCTGTTTACTACAGATGTACCAAGTGGTAAAGTTCCAGCATATTCCCTTGAAGAGTTAAGTGTAAGTTATCAACAAAATATTAGTTATTGAAATTGAGTGCAAGTTTTTCCACCGTGTCTTATCTTTCTTGCAGTTTACTGTAGTTTGTCTAATCCTCATCTTTGAGATGAATTTGAAAAAAACTTGACATCTATTTTTCTTTTTTTTATTTAAAGCTGAAGTCCAGGCAAGCAGCTTTTGGCCTCTTGCACACTGCTGCCTAAAAACAGTGTTTTTAGGCATACACACTTTATTTTATTTTATTCCTGATCGTAATGCAGACCATTGTATGCTATGCATCTGTACACACAGGTGTGTAAACATGCGCTGCGTATAGATCAGTAAAAAAAAAATATATATATATATATATATATATATATATATACATATGCTTCAACGGTCAGTATTTTTTTCACGCATGTGCCACAATCCCTTGATTACAATAAAGAGAGAAGAAATTTTACATGTGTGTATAAATATGTGCAAGTGCTGTACAGAATGTCCTTGTGGTTTTTTTTTCTGCCAGGGACGTCTGATCATACATCAGTATAGTTTATAGGTACCCTAATAATCAAAGATAAATATGTGTTTACCTTCTAAATGTTAAATGTTATATATTGCAGCTTGCTAGTCTTTATATCTGTTGGCTGCATTAGTCGTCTTTTTTTCAGGCTAATAACATTTTCAGCATAAAGGCAGTCCCCGAGTTAAGAACATCCAAGTTACGAACGACTCCTACTTACGAACGGGGTGGTGTGACATCACTGCCGGCCGCTGGCACTCCACACTAGTCACAGATATGGCCGAGCAACGCCAGACACATCCCACAGTACTGTGTTAGCATAGTTACAAATGCCCCAAATAACACAACTGCACACATAGCAGTGCCCGGAACATCCCACATCACTGCACAAGTTGAAGTTACACCTACAAATGTTCAGTTCCAACTTACAAATTTGATTTAAGAATGAACCTACAGTCCGTAACCTGTTTGTAACTCGGGGACTGCCTGTATACAGAAGATACCTGTTTTTGCCAGAAATGCATTGTCCATGTTACTTCCTGTGAGTGACCATCGTGTATTGGATATGAAGGAGTGACCATCGTGTAATGGATATAGCCTGTTTGAAGGTCTGCCTGTGTGACAACCATAGGGCCATAGTTACAGTGGAGAATGAAAACGAAGCCACAAAGGCAGGAGTTCTGTCATTTGCAGGATTACTAGGTAAAAAGATAGGACAAGCCAGCTCGTCTATAGGCTTGATAAGGTATAATATATTAATTTTTGCTTTTGGGTCTCTATATGGTTTTAAGCGCTTTACCCAAAAATATAATCACTTCCCATCCAGCCACGTACCCATATGTTGCTGGATTTTGGTGCTTGTACCGGGATGATGCCTGCAGGTATCGTTTGTTTTAGACCTATCGGTTGGCTCTTTTGTAATGGCAATCAGAACAGCTAACTAGCCGCTTGATTGCCATTACAAGAAGCAGGAGGGGCGGCTCTCCCGTCCCGCTTGCCAGACAGCCAAGCAAGACCGGGTTCGTAATAGTAACCCGAAAGTGATGACATGGCATCACGTCCGGTTTTCTTGGAATCGATCGGCACCATTTTTAAAAAATTGGAAGCATTCGAAAACCACAAACTTTGTGTCTTTAATGCTTTTTAAGTGCATAGGAGGTATTTGGGGTCTAATAGACTCCAAATGTGTCCATAAAGAGTACCTGTCACATGCCTATTGCTGTCACAAGGATGTTTACATTCCTTGCGACAGCAATAAAAGTGATCAAAAAAATAAAATGAAAGCAAAGGTGTAAGTTTCTTTAAAAAAATATATATATTTATTTAAAAAAAATTTAAAGTGCCCCCTTCCTCCCAAGCTCACAAGCAAAGGCAAACGCGCTTTGGTCTTGCACGCATGCAGACAGCGATCGTTCCACACATGAGCTATCACCAACAATGTCAGATCTTGGGCAGTAATTCTAGCAGCAGACCACCATGGTAACCTGTAAAGGCTTTTAAAACGTCGCCCATGGATAGTAAAATTTACATTGTTTTTCGCTATTGCACAGGCCTGCGCAATTTTAACTACTTCAGCCCCAGAAGGATTTGCTGCCTTAATGACCAGAGCACTTTTTGCGATGCGGCACTGCGTCGCTTTAACTGGCAATTGCGCGATCATGCGGCGTTGTACCCAAACAAAATTGACGTCCCTTTTTTTTCCCACAAATAAAGCTTTCTTTTGGTGGTATTTGATCACTTCTGCGGTTTTTATTTTTTACGCTATAAACAAAGAGCAACGATTTTGAAAAAAAACTTTACTTTTTGCTATAATATCCCAAAAAAATACAAAAACAAATTTATTCTTCAGTTTAAGCCAATATGTATTCTTCTACATATTTTTGGTAAATAAAATCGCAATAAGCGTTTGATTGGTTTGCGCAAAAGTTATCGCATCTACAAACTATAGGAATAGATTTATGGCATTTTTAATGGTTTTTATACATCTTCTTATGTATAACCGAATTTGACTTCTTATTTAAACAAAAACATAAAAAAACCCTATAATATCGTTTTTCATTTCAAAAAAAAGTTTTAGCAACGAGAAACAAATATCGCATTTTTTATTTTTGGCGTCTTCACTAGTTTATGGTGGTTTTCTTTCGAAATAAACACCCTTTTTTTTCCCTGCAGTTAAAACAAACCCATGTTGCGGCGTACTAGCGCGTTAACGGTCAATTTCGCTGCGTCACGGCGTA
>BLSH010307934.1:433455-470768 GCA_018402905.1 Glandirana rugosa
CCCCCCCCCCCCCCCCCCCCCCCCGGGCGTTAGGTTGGCCTCCTCCCTTCCTTTGCCCCTTCCCCCCCACCCCCTAGCCACTAACTGGGCTCTCCCGTCGGCAGCCGCTTTCCACGGTGGTCGGTGCCATTTTCTAATGGCCCGGCTGTGCTGTAGCCGTGGCCGCCATTTTGCGGTGGCCGGACGCGCGGTTTGGCCTCTAGTGGAAACGGGGACCATTTTTGAATGGTCCACTGCGTTTTTGTCCCCGGCTCGGAGGGTGGTCACTGGTGTATTGGCGTTTTTTCCTTTACCGGGGCGCACTCAGCACGTGGGGGAAGCGGTGGCAGTGGGGCTGCACAAGGCAGCAGCAGATTTAGCAGCAGTCTCCCGGGGTAGGAAGCGGGCTGTGTGGTGAGTCCTCCTGGGTGCCCTTGGAACCCTGTGCGGCGGATTTTTGGGGTAGTAAGGGCGCCTGGTCCCGGTACGCAGACCTCTGCGGGTGGGGTAGGTGCTTCTCCGTTGGAGGTCTCCGGCGTGGCTCCGGGCTCACTGGGACCCATGGTCCCTCTGGACAAATTGACTGCGATCCTGGAGGATTTTTTTTCCCGGGTGGAGTTGATCCGTGACCGCAGGGTGGCGAAGAAAAGGCCACCTCCTCCCCTATCTTCTGGGGAGGAATCAGAATGAGAGGGGGGCTCCGCCGTGACGGGGACCCCCCTTGAGCTGTCGGATGGTGAGCTCGGGGACTCCTCCGATGGTGAGGAGGACTCCTCGGGGGCCACCGTTGCTCACGAGAAGGCGCTGGTGGGCTCTTTGATTTCAGCGGTCCGTGAGATGGTGAAACTGGGGCCGGCTGGAGTGGCGCAGGAGGCGGTGTACGCTTTCGGGTCGCGCAAGCCGGCCTGGACCCCTAAGGTGTTCCCTTATTTGCCATATTTTGATCAGTTTGTTTATAAGGAATGGCAACAATCTCAGAGTTCTTTTGCCATGCCCAAGCGTTTTTCTGTGCGCTACCCCTTTGAGGACGCCCTGTTACAGAAGTGGGCGTCTCCTACGGTGGACCCGCCAGTGGCTCGCCTGAACAAGGCGACCACTATTCCGATGGAGGGCTCTCCATCTTTTAAGGACCCGGCCGATAGGCGTACCGAGGCGGTGTCCAAGGCTATGTTCGTTGTGGCGCAGTCGGCCATGCGACCGGCACTGGCCTAGTCGCTGGTGGTGCAGGCGCTTACAGAATGGGCGACCATTCTGCACTGGGATTTCGGCGGCCTTCAGGTTCCTCCTGAATCTGTGCAGCTGGCCCAGGGCCTTGGGTATCTCTGCGATGCGGCACTGGACATGGCCCCCATGCTGTTGAAGCTGTTCGCCTTTGCGGTTATTAGGTGCTTGCTTTGGCTAAAATGCTGGTCTGGTGACCAGGTGTCAAAGAAGGGCCTGGTGGACCTGCCCTTCCAAGGTGGTCGGCTTTTTGGGGCTTCCCTGGATGAGATCATTAAAGATCTCACGGGGGGGAAGAGCACTTTCCTCCTGGAGCCCAGACGGGGTAAGGAGCCCCGACGTAAGCCAGGCCCCTCTTTTTCGACTCAGAAAAGTTTTTTTGTGCGTCCCGTGCTGCGGGCAAGGGCTCTCAGCCCACCAAGGCTGCTGTGGGGGGGCCAAAAACGTCCCTGGGAGCGTAAGCCAGAGAAGTCGGAGAAGAATCCCTCCTCTGCATGATGTGTTGGCCCCACCTGCTGCTCGGGTGGGGGGACGTCTCTTGGGGTTCGCAGACCGGTGGACCTCCCGCACTTCGGATCTCTGTGTGCGGGAGGTGGTTTAGTCCGGATACAAGATAGAGTTCCGTACCCAGCCCCCGGACAGGTTCTTCGCCTCCAATTTGAGGCTCCCCCCGGGGCGACGGCAGTCACTGTTGGGGCGCTGTGCAAGACTTGCTCAGTCAGGGGGTGATTGTTCCATCCGTGGAACGTTTCTGCGGGCTTTACTCCAACCTCTTTGTTGTTGCAAAGAAGGATGGGGTCAGGCCTGTCCTGGACCTGAAGGCGCTCAATCTCTTTGTGAGGGCGCGGAAATTCAGAATGGAGTCAGTCCGTTCTGTGGTGGCAGCCCTTCGCCAGGGAGACTTCTTGGCTTCCTTGGACATCAAGGACACGTACTTGCACGTTCCCATATGCGCATAGCGCAGGAAGCACCAGCGCTTCCTACGCTTTGCGGTAGGGGAACAACACTACCAGTTTGTGGCCCTCCCATTTGGTCTGGCCTCCGCTCCTTGGGGCTTCACCAAGCTGTTGGCCCCGGTATTGGCCCTGCTGTGGCAGAGGGGTATAGCGGTGGTGGCATATCTCGACAACCTTCTCCTGTGGGCAGAGTCGGCCTCGGCTTTGAGGGACAACATGGCGATCACCCTGAGCTCCCTGCAGGAGTTCGGCTGGGTGATAAATCTCCCGAAGTCGGTGCTGACCTTGTTGCGCCATTTGAAGTATCTGGGTCTGATCTTGGATACGGCACAGGTGAAAGTGTTTCTTCCGCCCGGCCAAGCTGCTGACGCTTCAAGTGGCGGTGCGGGCCCTGCTGACGCAGCGGTGGTCCTCCCTAAGGTTTTGCAGGAGGGTGTTGGGGCTCATGCTGTCCACCTTTGAGGCGGTCCCATATGCCCAGAGTCACACCCGGTCCCTGCAGCGGGCAATTCTGCTGCGGTGGGACAAGTCCCCTTCATCCCTGGATCAGGTGATCAAGTTGGATCGCCAGACCCCCTCGTCCTTGAGGCTGGGGAAGTTGTTTCTTCCCTTGGAATGGACGGTGGTCACTACGGACGCCAGCCTACTCAGCTGGGGAGGGGTCCTGGGGCTGTCGTCGGCCCAGGGTCGCTGGTCCCTGGAGGAGTCTCGTCTCCCGATCAATATGCTGGAACTTCAGGCCATCAGGCTTTGTCTCTCCCACTGGTCGGGGAGGTTGCGAGGTCGGCCTGTCCGAGTTCAGTCAGACAACGCCACAGCGGTGGCTTATGTGAATCATGAGGGCAGAACGAGAAGCTCGGAGGCGGCGTCGGATGTGGCCCACATTCTGAGGTGGGCAGAACTTCACATGCCAGCAATCTCCGCCGTTTACATTCAGGGTGTCGAAAATTGGCAGGCGGACTATCTCAGTCGCCAGAGGCTAGATCAGGGAGAGTGGTCCCTGCACCCAGACATGTTCCACCAGATCTGTCTAAAGTGGGGCACGCCAGACGTGGATCTGCTGCGTCCCGGCTCAATCGAAAGGTGCATACCTTCGTGAGCAGAACGAGGGATCCATTGGCAGATCCTGCGGACGCCCTCGTGGGTCCGTGGTCCATATCGGCTCCTCTATGCCTTTCCCCCTCTCAAGATGCTTCCGCGCCTGTTGCACAGAATAGAGGCAGAGGGGATCCCAACCATTCTGGTAGCGCTGGATTGACCTCGGAGTCCCTGGTACGCCGACGTGGTGCGGATGGTGGTTGGATGTTCCATTGGCGCCTCCCGCTTCGCGAGGATCTGCTGTCCCATGGCCCCATCTTGCACCCTGTTTTACCCTCGCTGGCTTTAAAGGCCTGGCTATTGAATCCCAGGTGTTAAGGGGTCTCTGAATCAGTGATTCCCACCATGCTCAAGGCCCGTAAGTCCACTTCACGTAAGATATACCACCGAACCTGGAAGGCTTACATTGCCTGGTGCGAGGCGGTGGGGTGGAACCTCTGTTCTTTTTCGGTGGTACGGGTGCTGGCCTTCCTTCAACAAGGCCTAGACCACAAGCTGGCGTTGAGCACTATCAAGGGGCAGGTTTCTGCCCTGGCGATCTTTTTTCAGCATCCCTTGGCGACGCATTCCTTGATTCGTACTTTTGTACAAGGGGTTCGTCATGTCGCCCCCCCCAGGTTCGGTCGCCCTTGGCGCCATGGGACCTTAACTTGGTCCTCTCAGTGCTTCAGAAGCCGCCCTTCGAAAATATCAGGGACATCTCTTTACAGCTGCTTTCGCAGACGGTGGTTTTCCTGGTGGCTATCACATCCGCCAGGCGGGTGTCTGAGCTGGCGGCTCTGTCCTGTAGGTCTCCGTATCTGGTCCTACATAGGGATAAGGCGGTTTTGCGCCCGTCCCCTTCCTTTTTACTGAATGTGGTTTCTTCTTTTCACATCAATGAGGACATTGTCCTTCCTTCGCTGTGCCCGCGCCCGTCTCATCCTAAGGAGGTTGCCTTGCACTTCCTGGATGTGGTCAGGGCTCTGCGGGTGTATTTGGCGGCTACGGCCTCCTTTTGGAGGTCGGATGCGCTATTTGTCACGGTGGATGGCCCGCACAAGGGTTTGGCGGCCTCGTCGGCCACTATTTCCCATTGGATTAGACAGACGGTGACCCTTGTGTATGCTATTCGGGGTCTGGAGCCCCCTTTTCCGGTCACGGCTCACTCTACCAGGGCGATTAGCACCTCCTGGGCTTTCCGACATCAGGCGTCTGTATCTCAAGTGTGCAAGGCGGCTACTTGGACCTCTGTGCACACCTTCTCGAAGTTTTACAAAGTTGATGTTTCAGCATCCTCGGATGCTGCTTTTGGCCGCAAAGTTTTGCAGACGGCGGTGTGAGGTGCGTCTGGCTCCTCAGGGAGAGCTCTTCTGTTGTGTACAGTTTGTTGCATTACCCACCCCTCATTTTGACACTGCTTTGGGATGTCATGAATAGAGCTGCTGCGTCCGTCAATGAACGTAAAAGAAAATAGGATTTTTTGACTTACCGTAAAATCCTTTTCTCTGAGTTCATTGACGGACGCAGCACCCACCCTTTTGTTGAGTTTGTACTGCTTGTTACGAACCGAGTGTGCTTAGCAGGGTGGAGGGGTTATACCAAGTGAGGACTGCCCCCTGGGAGGGGCTGTGTCGGCTTTTGGCTGAACTGTGTCCTGCCTAGTCCACTGCTAGTGAAAGGTGGCATAACCCACATGTCATGAATAGAGCTGCTGCATCCGTCAATGAACTCAGAGAAAAGGATTTTACGGTAAGTCAAAAAAATCCTATCCCCCCCCACCTTTGGATAGAACAAGAGAGGGTTATAGCCCCTTTCAGATTTTTTTTTTTTTTTTTCTTGCCCATCTGGGTCCTATTGTAGAGATTTTCCTTCACTTCCTGTCCAATAGGCAAACAAAGTGAAAGGAATACCTTGCAAATCAAGGGAATTCTTTGGGGACCCCCAGATCACCAGAACTAGTGTCCCCATTGGAAGATTTTGCCCTCTATTACTTTTCTGGGGACAACCCAACATTCGGGGGGGTTTTTTACCTTCACTTTCAACGATGATCGTAAATCTCCTTTAACCACTACAGATCCGCACTATAGCCGAAAGACTGCTACAGCGCGGACCTGAATTGCCGGGGGGTGTCCGCCCCTTTGCGTGCTCCCTACACGCACTGACAGCCGGAGGCGGCACGCTCTCGCACACATGTGGGCTTGCCCGCTGGTCGGGCAGATTCGATGTCCGCCCGTGATCGCCTAATAGGGGGAACTGCCAGCGTAAACACAGCGGTTCTCCATTCTGTAAGAAGGGGACATGACAGATCTACTGATCCCGGTCATGGGGATCAGTGAGATCTGTTATGTCCCTGCCAGCCCAGCCCCCATGCAGTTAGAGCACATACAGGGAACACAGTTAACCCCTTGATTGCCCCCTTAGGGTTAACCCTTTCCCTGCCAGTGACATTTATACAGTAATCAGTGGCTATTTAAATTTCTGCTCGCTGTATAAATGTCATTGGTCCCTAAAAAGTGTCGAAAATGTCCAATATGTCTGCTGCAATGTCGCAGTCCCGATAAAAATCGCAGATCGCCGCCATTACTAGTAAAGAAAAAACAAAAAAATAGTAAAAACATCATAAATCAATCCCCATAGTTTGTAGACGCAGTAACTTTTGTGCAAAGCAATCAATATACGCCGATTGCGATTTTTATTATTTTTTTAAACAAAAATATGTAGAAGAATATATATCGGCTAAAACTGATATTTTATTTTTTTTGTTTTATTATAGCAAAAAGTAAAAAATCTTTTTTTTCAAATTTGTCATTTTTTTTGTTTATAGCGCAAAAAATAAAAACTGTAAGAAACCAAAAGAAAGCTCTATTTGTGGGAAAAAAATTATAAAAAATTTTGTTTGGGTACAACGTTGCACGACCGTGCAATTGTAATTCAAAATGCGACAGAGCTGAAAGCCGAAAATTGTTCTGGGCAGAAAGGGGCGATTAAGTGCCCAGTAAGCAAGTGGTTAACGGGGGCACAGACAGCAATAAAAACTGACAGGTGTTCTAATCCATTGCTACCCTATCCAAAACTAAAAAATAAGAAGTTTTGCCTTTAGTTATATTTTAAAGCTATTATCCAATTTTACTGTCACTTTTACCAAGCTGGCCCAAACAAACTATTTCCTACTCTAACAAGTTTGCCCGATAGGAACGCTGTATAAGCTGTGGCTTGCAAACTTCCCATCCCACATGTGGAACAAAATTGGGTCTGGATGAGCGCTGCTCAGCCATTCATGGGCTGCTTTGTATTTTCTGAATGAGCTTTCTCTGAGGCGGAGAGGTGGGTGGGAACAAATTGCCCCATCCACACAAGCGAAGTGAATGAAATTATGTCTAATAAGGGTCACACCTGCTGAATTTCTGAGTTCTAGTTGCAACTTGCATTTTTTTTGCCATTAAAAGGGTTCACATTTAGCAGCCTAGCAACCTTAGGGAATAGGAATAGGAAATTTTAGATATTGGACACTGTTAGATAGAGATAAGACCCGAGCACCTGCTAAGAGGAATTCGGTAAGCCAAACGGGAGCTGAGATCTGAATGCGACTCCTGAGCCGCTAGTTGCAGGTCGCTCTCGTACTCGCAGTAAAAGTAAGACCACCCCCATGCTGATTTTGCTTGTTTCTCCATGCAGTGCTGAGCTCACCGCCTTCATCAAGGACTTTAGAGCTCGAAATAATGGGACTCTTTCTGGGCTCACACATGAAGATATCATAAACAGAGTCACTGAATTTATACTGGACGTCCAAGCAAGAAATCCAACATCACAATCAGCAGTGAGTAGATGAAGTTCTGGTCTTCTAATTTCTTCTGCTGCTTCATCTCAGCATTGTGTGGTCACTGATGTCTTCTTGCTCTTTCATTTGCTGATGTCATCTGCTTATATAAATGTTTTATCTTGTATAGACTTCGGCTGTTCTTAAAGCAGGAGCTGCCATGCCTCAGACACTTTCACCACAGACTAAGCAGCCGTGGAAAGTGGTTAACTTGGGAAACAAGAACAAGTGGCAGAATGATTTGGAGGTACGGACTTGCATACTGTATGTGTGATGAATACTAGCAAAGTGGCGTAAAGAGGAGTTGAACTGAAGCTGTGCACAAAAAAGGCAGGCCGAGGGCGAAAGACTAGTCACCAGCATTGCCTATGGTATCCCTACAGTTGATGTTTCTCCAATACTAACTTACCATGCCTCATTCAGCGATGCGTCTGTTTGGAGACAGACATCTTTTTAAAGGCAGAACTTTATCAACTTGAAGACCACAATATGTGCAGCTTTCAAGTGGTATACGGGGATGATGTCTGCAGCTACAGGCATCATCCCGGTATAGTTTTTTTTCTGTGAGTGCCCAGCTTTTTTTCAGTAAAAGCCATCCTAGCGGCTGATTAGTCACTGGATTGCTTTTAAAGGCAGCAGGAAGGGTAGCACCCCCCCCCCAATGCAGCCCACCGTTGCGCCTCTGGGTTTTCCATCCCACCGGAGAACCTGGAACTGAAGCCGGCCGGTAGGTCCCCGATCTATGGTATAGGACAACCTTTTTCAACCAGGGTGCCTTTGGATGTCTTCAGGTGTGCCTTGGCAAAATGCCTAAAAATTGCCCAAAAAGTGGATACTATCCAATGGCTCCGATTGCATCCTGGTATAACTACTAACGTTGATTGGCGGCAAGTGGTTATAATAAATGTGTGTATACAGCACACCTGAATGGCTAGCATTGCCACTCCCTCTCCTCGTCAGCCCATTGATTAAAAATGTTACTAATTTGTTTCTTGGAGTAAAATTTTGCAATTTAAAAAGAAACTCCACCCTACCTTACTACTTATATCATAATCCCTGATTGTTGTTCCTGTATGTAGATTAAAAAATACATACTAGTCCACCTTCAAGCTCAGTTGTTCTTTGTAACTTTGCTCCCAAACCACCATCTTGGAACAATATCCCGGGCATGCGCAGATATGCTGTGGGTTTCCTGCCAGGTCTACAAAATTATACAGAAACCCTCAGCCTGCGTATGCAAAATCCCAGGAACCCTCATCCATGAACAGAAAGCAGGTTAATTCTTCCGGTGTATGGGAATGCTAGAGATGTGCAATATGTCTGCGCATGAGTGGGGTTATCGCAGGGTTTTTCTTATGTGTAGGCACGCCAAGGGTCTTTGCCAGTCCTTTTACATGCTCAGTGTATCTCGTGTATGGGATATGCCAAGGCTTGAAACTGGATTCGTCACCCTCACGTAGGTGGGAATACAGGAAGCAAAATTGTAAAAAAAAAATCCAATTGTTTGAGGGAGGTGGGAGGAGTCCAAGGGGAGGAAGGGCTTGTTCATGGGTGAAGGTTGACTTTAATTATGTTTCAACTTTTGTATTGCCTCTGACAGTCTTTTAATGAAGACCCTTGTATAATCTGTCATGATGAGCTGAAGCTGTATGCCGTGCACAAGCTGGACTGTGGTCATTGCTTCCACAAGCATGTAAGTTTCATTTTGTTTACCCAATTTGCATTCGGTGGCTGTTGATTAGAGATCACATGATGGTTCCATTCTTTGCTTCTGTACATATTTTTATTGCTGCAGATTGGCTATAGTAGGGTGCATAGCAATATCAGAAGATTGCAGGTGGCTACCTTAATTGAAATTATAAGGATATTAATCCATAACTTAACTAAAACAGGATGTAGTTGTTTTACCTGTTGCTTTGCTAGTTATAGTGGGCTTAGATAGCAGCTGAGAGACAAAGGTCTTCTGCCTCTACCATCGTTAATGAAGTTCCATTAGTACATGACAAAAGGGTCATCTGGGTTACAGGATTGCACTTATTACTGCACTTTTGTAACCCAGATTCAGCTGTCGATGGGCTAAAACCTGATATCAACTGAGATCACCGAGCCGGTCCAGGCTCTGCAGGGATCCCAACCACCATGTCAGGATCCACCCAGATGCTTGACCAGCAGCTGGCTCAGCCTCAGTGCGCTGACTTGGTCATCGCTCTCTGCTCAGTGAGAACTGAGTGATCAGTGTTTTTTGATCGCGCAGTTCTCAGTCTGAGTCAGCAAGGGACAGCTGCAGCATCAGACTAATGCTGCAGCCTCACAGGTGAGTATGTGTGTTTATGATTTGACATCCTGCATTTCTCCTTTGAGACAGCACTTATTTGTTTCTGCGATGTCGCTCCCTCACCGCTACACTGTACAATGTCAGCACAGGGGCAGTGTGAAAGTGACACCACTTAGCCACTTAAAGACTGCCCACCGCATATATACTGCGGCAGGGCTGCTCTATTGCGTGAAACAACGTACCTGTACGTTGTTTTGTGTAATGGATACTGCACAGAGGGAGAGCCAATCCGCGTGTCCTATGGACTCGATGTCTGCTGGCCACCCGCAATCACTCCACAGAGAGGCAGAATGGGGATCTGCTTATGTACACAAGGAAGATCCCCGTTCTGACAGGGAAGTACAGAGATCTTCTGTTCCTAGTAATCAGGAACACGGATCTGTGTTCTTCCTGTCAGTCCATCCCCCACACGGTTAGAAAATGCCAACAGGGAACACATTTGATTGCCCCTGATGTTAACCCCTTCCCTGCCAGTGTCATTTATACAGTGTCAGTGCATTTTCTCTTACGTTCACTGACAGATGCAGCCTTCCTTGACATGTGTGGGTTATATGCAGATCCTACTAGGAGTTAACTAGGCAAAAAGAAAGAAAGCAAGCTCCCAGGGGGCCGTCCTCTCTCTCTCCCCCATATAACTCCCCTGCTCTGCTCAGCATATCAGTTTTAATATGCCTAGTGCAAGGAGTTCACCTGGCTCCCTTATGGGACCTGCGGTTTAGATTTTTCAGCTACCGCTTTTTTATTTTTCAAGCTATCTGATGAAGACTGCTATCAAGAAGCCGGCTGGGGCATAAAGGATACCTAACATCCTGCAATTTTCCCCAGCAAGGCTGACCGATGCGAGCTAGTCCTAGGCTGAGGCGGGACCCGCCGCATCGTGCCCGTTCCGTGCGGGCGGCCAGTGGGTGACCCCCCACTTACGCCGGTGACCGGACTCGGTGCCTGTCCAGGGGCTTGGCCTGCAGCATCCCTTTCCGGATGGGGAGGAAGGTCTGCAACCGGGTGGCTACCCGCTGCGCCCGTCGGAGTGGTGAGTAACCCCCCTCTTCCCCCCTGGGGTGCAGAGGTGGGGGCGGCGCTGGGCGTACTGTAGCGTTTTTAGGCCGACCGGTGGAGGGTGGTCACTGGGTTAGTGTCCCTCTGGGTGTCCTCACCCCCTCCCTCACCCCTCTCCTCCGCTCCACACCCCATCAAAAAAACGCATCTGTGCGTTTTTGTACCGCCATGCGGCGATCCGCCGCCATTTTGCCGTAGCCGCGGCCATTTTGCTGAGGGTTTCCCTCTAGTGCCAGTCGCGCCCATTTTCCTGTAGTCGTGCCTGTATACACCTCTTGTGGATGATCTCGGCGCCCATATTGGATCTCTCTGGAGCAGTGTAAAACGTGCTGCTGCCGTTTTACTTTCGTTTTCAGTGGGACAGCTTGGCTGAGGACGAACGGCACTTCTTTTTGGTGGTCCTGGTTTATGCAATCCTGCTGGGAGCAGATCTGTGGCACAAAACAGCAAGTATAGCTGGGCCTTCCCTGGGGTGCAGTAGCGGTGGGTGCAGTCCTCCTGGGGTCTCCCTGGCGTTCTGTGGAGCGGTGGTGGGGCTACATTGTGGGGTTGTCAGTCCATTCCTTTGCAAAATTGACTGTCATTTTCGGTGGTGTGATGGCAGATGATCCTGCAGGCCCTTCTGAGGAGGAGGCAGCGGCAGCACAGCCTGCGCTGGGGGCACTGGTGTCCTTGGATCAGTTGAGGGCAGTGTTTGGGGAATTTCTTCCCGGGGCGGGGCCGAGCAACACTCTGGGGGCCCCTAAAAAATGCCCACCTCCCCCTTGTTCCTCGGGACGATTCTGAACCGGAAATGGCTTCGGGGGTCACGGGGACCCCCGTGGAGCTCTCGGAGGGTGAGCTGGTACCCTCAGACAACGAAGAGGACCAGGGGGCCTCAGTTGCGCGCGAAAAAGCGCTGGTATCCGCACTGATTTCTGGTATCCATGCATCCTTGCGACTGGACCAGACAGGGGAGTCGCAAGCATCCACATATGTTTGCGGGTCTGCTAGACCGCCTAGGTCGCCTAAGGCTTATCCCTAGGATACATTTTTGACCACCTAATTTATCAGGAATGGCAGCATCCACAGAATTCCTTCGCCGTACCAAAACGCTTCGCTATACGCTATCCTTTTGAGGATAGTTTTGTGAAGAAGTGGGCGTCTCCCACAGTGGATCCTCCGGTGGCTCATCTGAACAAGGCGACGACCATTCCGTTGGAAGGTTCCCCCTCTTTTAAGGATCCAGCCGATAGGCGGACGGAGGCAGTGTCCAAGGCACTTTTCCTGTTGGCAGGATCAGCCCTACGGCCGGCCCTGGCGTCTGCCATGGCGGCACAATATCTGTCTGATGGTATAGCAGAGCTGCAAACTGAATTGGACTGCGGAAGGACGCTGGATGCGTCACAGAGGGCAGGACGTTTGTTTCAGGGTATTCTGTACCTGTGTGATGCAGCTCTGGACCTGCTTCCCATGTTGTCTAAGATGTCTGTTTTTGCAGTCATTATCAGAGGAGTTCTCTGGTTACGGTCGTGGTCGAGTGACCACGCGTCTAAGAAAAGTCTTGCGGACCTTCCCTTTCAGGGTGGCCGTCTCTTTGGGCCACAGTTGGATGAAATCATCAAGGATTTCACTGGTGGGAAGAGTGCTTTCCTTCCGGAGCCCAAACGGCGGGAGTTCCGCCGCAAGCAAGGGCCTGCCTCTTCGGGTCAGAAGAGGTTTTTTCGTGCCCCTGGCGCAGCGGGCAAGGGGTCGAGGCCCGGCAAGCCTGGCGCAGGGGCCGGGAAGCGTCCCTAGCAACGCAAGAACGAAAAGACGGAGGACAAGCCCTCCTCTGCATGATGGGTTGCCACCACCCGACCATCGGGTGGGGGTACGTCTTCTGGGGTTCGCGGACAGGTGGACTCCCGGCATTTCCGACCGGTGGGTGCAGGAAGTGGTGTCCTCCGGGTACAAGATACAGTTCAGCACTCTACCCCTAGACAGGTTCTTCCCATCAAACTTGAGACTCCCTCAGGGGCGTCGGGAGGCCCTCTTAGGGGATGCTCAGACACTCTTCGACCAGGGGGTGATCGTGCCAGTACCTCAATTGGAGAGGTTTCTACTCGAACATTTTTGTGGTCCCCAAAAAGGGGGGGGGGTTCAAGCCAGTTCTGGACCTAAAGGCGCTAAACCACTTTGTGAGAGCGTGAAAATTTCGGATGGAGTCCATCCGTTCGGTCGTGGCCGCCCTGCACCAAGGGGAGTTCTTGGCGTCTCTGGATATCAGGGACGCATATCTTCACGTCCCCATTTGTACCCGGCACCAGCGCTTTCTGCGCTTTGCGGTGGGAGACCTTCACTACCAATTTGTGGCACTTCCCTTCGGTCTGGCCTCGGCTCCCCGGGTGTTCACCAAGCTAGTAGCCCCGGTGCTGGCGCTATTGAGGCAGAGGGGCATTGCGGTGGTAGCGTACTTCGACAACCTGCTTCTGAGAGCGGAGCCTGCTTCGGCTCTGGAGGAGAACGTGGTTATCACCATAACCTCGTTACAGGACTTCGGCTGGCTGATCAATCTGCAGAAGTCGACGTTGACACCATCCTGTCGCCTGGAATATCTGGGTCTTATTCTGGACACGGAACAGGCGAAGGTGTTCCTACCTCCAGCCAAGTTGCTGACTCTGCAAGCAGCGGTGGGAACCCTGCTGTCACGCCGGTGGTCTTCCTTACGGTTTTGTATGCGGGTGTTGGGGCTCATGGTTTCAGCCTTCGAGGCGGTCCCTTGCACCCAGAGTCACACTGCCCCTGGACCAGGTAGTCAGGTTAGATTCTCATACCAGAGGGTCGTTGACATGGTGGCTTCGGGCCCCGGCCCTTTCGTTGGGGAATTCCTTTCTTCCCCTGAATTGGTCGATAGTCACGACGGACGCCAGCCTATCAGGCTGGGGGGGAGTTCTGGGACGGTTGTCTGCGCAGGGCCGTTGGTCAGCGCAGGAAGCTCGCCTTCCGATCAATGTGCTGGAGCTGAGTGCGATCAGGCTCTGCCTCTCCCACTGGACGGTAAGGTTGCACGGCCTCCCGGTTCGGGTTCAGTCGGACAATGCCACAGCAGTGGCGTATGTGAACCATCAGGGAGGAACGAGAAGCTCGGCAGCAGCTGCGGAAGCAGCTCTCATTCTGCGATGGGCAGAACTTCACATGCCGGCGATCTCCGCCATCTACATTCCGGGCGTAAAAAACTGGCAGGCGGACTTCCTCAGTCGTCAGACGCTGGATCAGGGGGAATGGTCCCTACATCCAGTAGTGTTCAGCCAGATATGCCACAAGTGGGGCACGCCAGATGTGGACCTCATGGCGTCTCGGTTCAACAACAAAGTGGAAACATTTGTGTGCAGGACGAGAGATCCGTTGGCGGTCGCCACGGACGCACTGGTAGCGCCTTGGGGTCGGTACCGTCTTCTGTACGCCTATCCTCCCATAAAGCTTCTACTGTGTCTACTGCGCAGGGTGGAAGCGGAGGGGATTCCGATGATCCTGGTGGCTCCGGATTGGCATCGGCACCCGTGGTACGCCGACGTGGTGCGAATGGTGGCAGATGTTCCTTGGCGTCTTCCGCTGCGCAAAGATCTGTTGTCTCAGGGACCCATCTTGCACCCTTCTTTACCCTCGCTGGCTTTGACGGCTTGGCTATTGAGTCCCAGGTGCTGAAGGATTGGGGTGTTGCCGAATCCGTGATCCCCACTATGCTAAAAGCGCACAAGTGTACTTCGCGCAAGTTTTATCATCGCACCTGGAAGGCCTATATTGCTTGGTGTGAGGCGGGGGGTTGGAACCCCCGCTCTTATGTTGTGTCCAGGGTCCTGACGTTTTTGCAGCAGGGCCTGGATAAAAAATTGGCTTTGAGTACTCTCAAGGGTCAGATTTCGGCTCTGGCGATTCTTTTTCAGCGGCCTTTGGCGTCGCATTCGTTGATTCGTACATTTGTACAAGGTGTGCGCCATGTGGCTCCTCAGGTACGGTCGCCGATGGCACTGTGGGATTTGAATCTGGTGCTTTCTGTGCTGCAGAAGCCCCCATATGAGAAGATCAGGGGTATTCCCTTACAATTGTTGTCGCAGAAAGTGGCTCTCTTGGTAGCCATTACATCCGCTAGGCGGGTGTCTGAGTTGGCAGCGTTGTCCTGCAAGTCTCCTTACTTGGACCTTCACAAGGACAAGGCAGTCTTGCGCCCGTCTCCTTCCTTTTTACCGAAGGTGGTCTCTTCTTTTCACATTAATGAAGATATTGTTCTTCCTTCGTTGTGTCCACATCCTTCACATCCTAAGGAATTTGAGTTACATTCATTGGATGTTGTGAGAGCTTTGCGGGTGTAATTGGCGGCTACAGCTTCTTTTTGGAAGTCTGATGCTTTGTTTGTGCTGACGGAGGGTCCGCGCAAAGGAATGGCGGCCTCATTGGCTACTGTTTCCCGTTGGATCAGGCAGACCGTGACTCGTGTATTCTGTTCGGGGCAAAGTACCCCCTTTCTTTCCCGGTCACGGCTCATTCCACCAGGGCTGTTAGCACTTCCTGGGCTTTCAGACACCAGGCTTCGGTGTCACAGGTGTGCAAGGTGGCCACTTGGGCCTCAGTGCACACGTTTACTAAGTTTTACAAAGTTGATGTTTCAGCATCTTCGGATGCTGCTTTTGGCCGTAAAGTTTTACAGGCGGCAGTGTAGGCGCGCGCGGCTGGCGCCTCCTGAGAGGTTTCTGTTGGGTACAGTTGTTGTCGTTTGCCCACCCCTCTTTTATGACACATGTCAAGGAAGGCTGCGTCTGTCAGTGAACGTAAGAGAAAAAGGGATTTTTTTATAACTTACCGTAAAATCCTTTTCTCTGAGTTCACTCACCCCTCTGCGTTGTGTTTGTACGGCTTGTTACGAACTGATATGCTGAGTAGAGCAGGGGGGTTATATGGGAGAGGGAGAGGACGGCCCCTTGGGAGGGGCCAGCTTGCTTTCTTTTTGCCTAGTTAACTCCTAGTAAGATCTGCATATAACCCCACATGTCAAGGAAGGCTGCGTCTGTCAGTGAACTCAGAGAAAAGGATTTTACGGTAAGTTATAATAAAATCCCTTTTTTTTTAGCACTGATCACTACTGCATTGGTGTCACTGGTCCCCAAAAAGTGTCAATAAGGGTCAGATTTGTCTGCCGCAATGTCGCCTTCCCGCTAAAAAATAGCTGATCGCTGCCATTACCCGTAAAAAAAAAAAAAAAAAAAATGAAAACTCCTTATATCTATCCCATAGTTTTGTAGATGCTATAACTTTTATGCAAACCAATCAATATACACTTTATTGGGATTTTTTTTTTTTTTACCAAAAATATGTATAATACATATCGGTCTAAATTGATAAAAGATTTTTTTTTTTTTTTTTTATATGTATTCTAACAGGAAGTAAAACATAGGTTTTTTTGGGTTTTTTTTTTCAAAATTGTCCTTTTTGTGTTTATAGTGCAAAAAATAAAACGCAGAGGTGATCAAATACCACCAAAAGAAATTTGTGTAAAAAACAATTACATTTTATTTGGGTGCAGCAGCGCACGGCCACGCAATTATCAGTTAAAGCAACGCAGTATCATATCACAAAAACATGCCTGATGAAGGGGTCCTGTGCGGCTCCGAAACGTCGCTTTTTGCTGTAACGATGTGATCATCTTAATAAAGATTGGACTCATTTGAAAGATCCTGGTGTGCTGGTGACACTATTTGCTCTGATATCACAAAAAATGGCCCAGTAATGAAGGGGGTAAAACCTTCCGGGGCCGAAATGGTTAAACAGGCAATTTTCTAGCAATCTCATCCCTGGCAATTTGCTGTCAGCAAAAGGATTGTTAATGTGACAGGGCCCTAAAGGTGGTATTTTGGATAGAGTAAGGGGGGGTTATTACCCCTGTCATTTTTCGCCATCTGTGACCCATTGCGGAGATTTGTCTTCACTTCCTGTCCCATAGCTATAACAGGAAGTGAGAGAAAATCCCTGCAAATTAATGGAATGACTTGGGGTTTCCCAGGTCATCAGAACTAGTGTCCCCTTTGGAAGAATTCCCCACTATTATATTTCTGGGGACAACCCAAAATGTGGGATTTTCTTTTACTTTCAGTGATAATGGTAAACAGGACATATAGAGAGGGTGAATCTCCCTAACGGGGGGCACAGACAGCAATAAAAATTTACAGTTGTTCTAACCCCTCTACACTCCAAAACTAAGAAAACATTTTTTTTTTTTACTTTAACCACTTCAGCCCCAGAAGGATTTCCCAGGTTAGGACCAGAGCACTTTTTGCGATTTGGCACTGCGTTGCTTTAACTGACAATTGCAAGGTCGTGCAACGTTGTACCCAAACGAAATGTTGTGATATTAGATCAACTCTGCGTCATTTCTGTTCGCCACTATAAACAAAAAAAGAGCGACAATTTTGCAAAAAAAAAAAAAAAAAAGTTTTTCTTCCTTTTTGCTAAAATACAAATCCAAAAAAAAATATAAAAAAACATTTTTGTCATCGGTTTTGGACAATTTATATTCTTCCTCATATTTTTGGTAAAAAAAAAATCGCAATCGGCATTTATTGATTGGTTTGCGCAAAAGTTGCCGTGTTTACGGATGATAAGAATTTATTTCTGGGGTTTTCTTTTTTTTTAATTTTTTACTAGTGATGGCGGCGATCTGCGATTTTTAGCGGTACTGCGATATTGCAACGGATATGTCGGCCATTTTTGACACTTTTTTGGGACCATTGACATTTATACAGCGATCAGAAATTTAAATGTTCACTGATTACTATATAAATGTCATTGGCAGTGATGGGGTTAACCTGCAGGGGGAGATCTAGGGGTTAACTGTGTTCCCTGCATGTGTTCTAACTGGGGGGGATCAGTAAATCTCCTATGACCCCACAGACAGAGCGGGGAAGCGCCATGTTTACATCGGCGGTTCCCCGCTCTTTTGCTGTGGCCGCTCATCGCGGCTCGTCGGCGGACATCGGGTCCACCCGAGCCGCGGGCACACTCCTCTGGAGTACAGCGGGCACAGTAAATATACTGTAGGCAGTGTGGAAGTGGTTAAAGCCAGAGTTCCACCCACAAATACATCTTTATATATTTAAAATTCTCTATGCATAATGAATCGCCTTTGGGGAGAAAAAAAAATTTATACTCGCCCTAAGTGCCCTGTTGCTATGTGGTCCCTGTAATCTACCACTTCCTGATCCGCGGCACTCCGCATCACTTCTTGCCTTGCCTGGACTCATGGGAGATGTGAGTCATCATTTCCCATGAGTCAGTGGGCATCCCCGAGCTGTAAAATCGCGTTATTTCCAGACAGGAAATGATGTGATTTTGTGGGGGAGATGTTATCTATGTTGCCATAACAAACGGGGCGGGACCTTCCTCCATCGCTGCCCATTGTTATGGCAATGAGACATACACCCGATCGGGAGGTGCATGCTGGTTACCCACCTTATCCAGGAAGAGACTCGAGGAGGGTGCGAGTGGGAAGATACAGATACACCCACTCAAAGCCGCAGCTAACCTCCATCCACTAAAGCACTTCCATAGGGTGCAGGCTCCACCGCAATGTAAGTAGAGGAAAGAAAATCTTCAGACAGCTGCACTCCAAATCAATGCCGTTTTTATTGTATAAAAGTCAGATCCACATGGGTACAATCAGGGCATAACAAAAGCAGACCCCAGGTAAGTAGCTAACGCGTTTCACGTCCTAGATTGACGCTTATTTATAGCTGAAAATGAAGATACCATACTGCTGCTTAAATACAAGCACACGTCTACCCAAAGGGTCCAGCTACAGCTCATCGGCCCATGATTAAACAAATTAGGTAGGTGGACCAAGCATTCAAGCAGCATGTGTGGTATACAAGGAAAATGTTTACACAATGTAAAAAAACAACAAAAAACAAAAAGTATCCTTCCACAATACAAATATGTGCAATGATCAACAAAACAAATGTATATCATAATACACAAATTAAACACATATAGTTAAATTTTGTTCATGTACTTGTGTGGACTCGTATATACATTTCAAGTGACATGGATATGACAAAGATTAGAAAGGAACTTTTGAAAAAGGAGGAGAGAACCTTTAGAAAAATTGAAAGTGAAGGAGAGTCAGAGGACAAAAGGTACGCTCCATCAAAAGATCATCTCCTAAAATAAAAAATATATATATAAAGTAATACTCATTAAACCTAAAATCATCTGAACAGGAAAAAGTATTGAGTAGAACGTGGAAAACCTCTCATTCTATGACTCTTAATTTACATGAATAATTAATATCAACGTCACGTTAAAATAACACACTTCAAAAAATGAAGGGAAGGGGAAGACTAATTAACCCCACAGTATATCACTCTGGATTATAGACATTCAAATGGATGCTATTGACAAAAATCCTGAAGTGTGATTAACCACTTAAGGACCGGAAGGATTTCCAGCTTTAGGACCGGAGCCCTTTTTGCGATTTGGCGCTGCGTCGCTTTAACTGACAATTGCGCGGTCGTGCGACGTTGTACCCAAACGAAATTTGCGTCCTTTTTTTCCCACAAATAGAGCTTTCTTTTGGTGGTATTTGATCACCGCTGCGTCATTTCTGCTATAAACAAAAGAAGAGCGACAATTTTGCAAAAAAAAACAAATCCAAAAAAAAATATAAAAAAACATTTTTTTCACCGTTTTTGGCCGATTTATATTCTTCCTCGTATTTGCGATAAAAAAAATCGCAATCGGCGTTTATTGATTGGTTTGCGCAAAAGTGGTCGCGTTTACGGATGATGAGAATTCATTTTTGGGGTTTTTATTTTTTTTTTATTTTTTACTAATAATGGAGGCGATCTGCGATTTTTAGCGGTACTGCGATATTGCAGCGGACATGTCAGAACATTTTGACACTTTTTTGGGACCATTGGCATTTATACAGCGATCAGTGCTATAAAAATGCACTGATTACTGTGTAAATGCCATTGGCAGTGAAGGGGTAAACTGCAGGGGGCGCTCTAAGGGTTAACTATGTTCCCTGGGCGTGTTCTAACTGTGGGGGGACTGTACTATCTGGGGAAGGGAAGTGGTCACAGCCTTCACGTACAGGAAGGCTGTGATCACAGCCCTTCCCCCTCACACAGAGCGGAGGTCCGTGTTTACTTACACGGACCTCCGCTCCTTCACTCCGGGGGGGGCATCGCGGGTGGCCGGCGGCAATCGAAGCCGCCGCACCCGCTCCCTGGCCCTTCCCGGACACAGTGAGCGCGCGGGCGCGCCTGCGGCGTGAGCGCGCGGGCGCGCCTGCGGCGCGCGCGCGCTCACTGTGCGCGATCTGGCAGCCGCCGTCTTATGACAGCGATTTGCCTTACAGCGCCACTTTGCCGCCGTCAATTGCCGATTGACGGTCAGCAAGTGGTTAAACACTATCAATCGAACTCATGGTAAGGAGGTAACGAGAAGACATTTAATCCCAATAGGGGATAATTATCCGAAAGGATCATTATGAAGGAGGAATAGTGGTTACAAGGCAAAAAATAGGGGTCATTCAAATAGACAAACCAGAGATGCCAAAATATATGAAATATCAAATATGGAGGAGGTCTCAAATATAGAGGGGACATCCCAGGGGAGGGGAGGGAAGCACAGAAAAGAGGCACAGAAATAAGGCGATACGGATCAATCATAAAAGTGGGAAACATCCCACTCAAAATTCATGCCGACCGGCATTCTAGAGCCCAAATGGTAGATCCAGTATACCTCTCTCCGACAAAGAATGCCAAATCTGTCACCCCCTCTCCTTGGAATGACAACCTTCTCAATACCCTGGATGACCAGACTAGAGCTATCTTTATCATGGTGCTGATTCCAATGATGGGCTATGTTAGTGGCATGATTTTTATCGATATCTCTGAGGTGATCATAAAGGCGGTCCTTAAGCCTTTCGGGTGGTCCGTCCAACATACTGTATATTGCACGTGGTGCATGTGATCACATATATCAAAAACTTTGTATTGCAATTAATAAAAGACCGAATGCTGAATGACCTACCCAAAGCTGATGAGACAACCCGATCACCTCTTTTAATGAATTGACAATAGTTGCAGGCATTCATCCCACATCTAAATGTGCCACAGCTAAGATGGGGACTCCCAGAAAAGAAAAAATCAGCAATTTAAGTACAAAATAAATAGGAAGACTACCCGGATTTAAAGCTATCAATTACTTTATTTGTGTAATAAATACTAACTTAGTGGATGCCAGCAAAAAAAAAGAATGTATGTGGGCGGAACTCTGCATTAAGTTATACCTCAAACTCACAGTTGGGTTGTAAATAAGTTTATTAACCACTTCCTGACCGCCGTATGCAGAATGACGGCCGGGAAGTGGTTCAGTTATCCTGACTGGGCGTCATATGACGTCCTCAGGATAACATGCCGGCGCGCGCCTGGGGAGGCGCTCACCGTGGTGATCGGTGGTGTGGTGGGTCAGTCTGACCCCCCGCATTACCGATCTCGGTAAAGCGCTTCCATCTGAAGCACTTTACCATGTGATCAGCCTTGACCAATCACGGCTGGTCACAGTGTAACACAGGAAAGCCGTTTATCGGCTTTTCTTGTACTCGGGTCTGCAGACCTGAGTAGAGGAGAGCCGATCGGCTGCTCTCCTGACAGGGGGGTTTGTGCTGATGGTTTATCAGCACAGCCCTCCCTAGGATTGCCACACTAGACCACCAGGGAGCCTGCCCAGGGACTACCAGCAATGTGCCCATCCAGGACCACCAGGGAGCCGATCTGGACCACCAGGGAGACCACCCTAGACCACCAGGTAAGGGGCACAGTGCCCAATATGGATGGCACTCAGTGCCACCTTCAGATGCCACCCTAGACCACCAGGGAATGGACCCCTATCAGTGCATCTGCCCACCAGTGCCCCTATCAGTGCGTACCAGTGCCACATATCAGTACCCACCAGTGCCCACCTATCAGTGCCCAGTGCCGCCTATGAGTGCCAATCAGTGCCGTCTATGAGTGCCCATCAGTGCCGCTTATCAGTGTCCGTCAGTGCTGCATATCAGTGCCACCTATCAGTGTCCGCCAGTGCTGCTTATCGGTGCCTGTCAGTGTAGCTTCATCAGTGCCCATCAGTGATGGAGAAAATTTACTTATTTACAAAGTTTTGTCAGAGAAACAGAGAATTGTTTTTTTTTCAAAATTTTCAGTCTTTTTTTATTTGTAGCACAAAAAGTAAAAACCCCAGGGGTGATCAAATACCACCAAAAGAAAGCTCTATTTGTGGGAACAAAATTATAAAAATGTTGTTTGGGTACAACGTTGCACGACCGCGCAATTGTCATTCAAATCGCAACAGCACTGAAAGCTGAAAATTGGTCTGGTAGGAAAGTGTTATAAGTGCATAGTATTGAAGTGGTTAAAGAAGTGCCTGTGAAAGGACAAATATATGTTGCTCACTTGTCCCAACTACCTGTGTTGCTGATTTTCAGTTCTACCTCTGCTAGTGAATCTCCTCCATCCACCACATCACCTGGTCCTCTGCTGCTTGCTGTGTTTTTTTTCCACTGATTACTAGAATGTCCTGTAGTGACATAGGGGTAGGCTAAGGGGACCAGGCATTTGACATTCTCAGAAGTGATTTGCGTCTGTTCATTTCAGAACTGCTCATTTCCCCATACATATCTATAGGAATGTCTAAGCAACCGAAGCACCTGCAGTTATTTCTGAATGATCTTAGAGTCTGAGAATGTGAAAACCAAGCTGCATTTGCCCATCAAAGTCTGTCAGCACAGGACTTAAAGCACAGCCATTGTACATCAGCATAGAAAAAGCAGGAAATATATCTGTAGCAGTGTACAGGTATAATTGGCATACACAAAGGTGCGCTTCAAAAACATCCCTTGGTAAGATTATATAGGTTTAGCTGAATGTACAGTGAGGGAAAAAGTATTTGAACCCCTGCTGATTTTGTACGTTTGCCCGCTGACAAAGGAATGATCAGTCTATAATTTTAATGGTAGGTTTATTTTACCAGTGAGAGACAGAAAAAAAATCCAGAAAACCGCATTTCAAAAAAGTTATACATTGATTTACACTTTAATGAGTTTAATAAATATTTGATCCCCTATCAGTCTGCAAGATATCTGGCGCCTAGATGTCTTCTGTACAGGTAACGAGCTGAGATTAGGAACACTCTCTTAAAGGGAGTGCTCCTAATCTCAGTTTGTTACCTGTATAAAAGACACCTGCCCACACAAGCAGTCAGTCAGATTCCAATCTCTCCACCATGGCCAAAAGACCAAAGAGCTGTCCAAGGTTGTCAGGGACAAGATTGTAGACCTACACGAGGCTGGAATGGGCTACAAGACCATCGCCAAGCAGCTTGGTGAGAGGGTGACAACAGTTGGTGCGATTATTCGCAAATAGAAGAAACATAAAATAACTGTCAATCTCCCTCTGTCTGGGGCTCCATGAAAGATCTCAGCTCATGGAGTTTCAATGATCATGAGAACGGTGAGGAATCAGCCCAGAACTACACAGGAGAATCTTGTCAATGATCTCAAGGCAGATGGGACCATAGTCACCAAGAAAACAATTGGTAACCCTATGCCATGAAGGACTGAAATCCTGCTGTGCCTGCAAGGTCCCCCTCCTCAAGAAGGCACATGTACAGCCCGTCAGAAGTTTGCTAATGAACATTAGGAGAAAGTGTTGTCAGATAAGACCAAAATCGCAGTGTTTGGAGAAGGAGGAATGCTGTCTATGACCCCAAGAACACCATCCCCACCGTCAAACATGGAGGTGGAAACATTGTGCATGGGGGGGGGGGTCTGCTAAGGGGACAGGGCAACTTCACCGCATCAAAGGGACAATGGTCGGGGCCATGTACTGTCAAATCTTGGGTGAGAACCTCCTTCCCTCAGCCAGGACATTGAAAATGGACCGTGGGTGGGTATTCCAGCATGACAATGACCCAAAACACACGGCCAAGGCAACAAACCAGTGGCTCAAGAAGCACATCAGCCCCGGAAGGATTTCCCACTGTAGGACCAGAGCACTTTTTGCTATTCGGCACTGCGTCGCTTTAACTGACAATTGCTCGGTCGTACGATGTTGTACCCAAAGTGGATCGACACCCTTTTTTTCCCACAAATAGAGCTTTCTTTTGGTGATATTTGACCACCTCTGCATCATTTCTGATCACCGCTATAAGCAAAAAAAGAGCGACAGTTTTGAAAAAAAAAAAACAATATTTTTTACTTTTTGCTATAATACATATCCAAAAAAATATATATATGTAAAAAAACAAATTTATTCATCTGTTTTGGCTGATATATATTCCTTCTCTTTGTGGTAAAAAAAAAAATCGCGATTTGTAGCGGACATGTCGGACATTTTTGACACTTTTTTTGGGACCAATGACATTTATACAGCAATCAGAGCTAAAAATAGCCACTGATTACTGTGTAAATGTCATTGGCAGTGAAGGGGTTACCCTGCAGGGGGGGCAATCTAGGGGTTAACTGTGTTCCCTAACTGTTATAGAGGGCTGGGCTGCCAGGGGCATAAGAGATCTAACTAATCCTCAGTAGATCTCTTACATGCTGCCTGACATAGCGGGGGCGGTTTTCCCTTTTTCTTCTGTGCCAGGCGATCACGGCTCGCTGACAGACATTGAGACCGCCCGACCCGCGGCCAATCCTCTGAAGAGTGCGGCGGGCACGAGAACGCGACGGCACGCTCCCGCGAGCTGCCTTTTATAAACAGCGATTCGCGGTATCATGCCACTGCAGCAGTAAATGTTCGCGAGCCAGTCTGGAACAGGTTAAGATCCTGCAGTGGACTAGCCAGTCTACAGACCTTAATCCCATAGAAAATATGTGGAGGCAGCTGAAGGTTTGAGTTACTAAATGTCAGCCTCAAAACCTTAATGACTTGGAGAGGATCTGCAAAGAGGAGTGGGACAAAATCCCTCCTGAGATGTGTGTAAACCTGGTGGCCAACTACAAGAAACTTCTGACCTCTGTGATTGCCAACAAGGGTTTTGCCACTAAGTAGTAAGTCATGTTTTGCGAAGGGGTCAAATACTTATTTCACTCATTACAATGCCATTCAATCTATAACCTTTTTTTTAATGCATTTTTCTGGCTTTTTGTTGTTCTGTCTCTCACTGGTAAAATAAACCTACCATTAAAACTATAGACTGATCATTTCTTTGTCAGTGGGCAAACCTACAAAATCAGCAGGGGATCAAATACTGTTTTTCCTCACTGTATGATCTAAAAAGAAAAAAAAAGTTAAATTTCTGTACAAATTCTCATTGTGATGGCTTTTTTCTTCCTTTGCAGTGTATTAAGACGTGGCTTAACACACAGAGTACCTGTCCAACCTGCCGAGAGCACGCTCTGCTACCAGAAGACTTTCCTGTCCTGGCTGGGAGAATGAGGACCGTATAACCACAAAGTACACCCCGTAAACCCTGACTTGTGAATCCTTGTGTAACTAGACGTCTGCAATCACACCATCTTTCTTTTCTGACCTGTCTACATTGGATCATGAGAAGGACTTATTTTGTGATGGCTCCTAAGTGCTCTCTTTTTTGCCCAGATCTTGCATTGTGCCTTTATCTCGCTATCAGCCAGTATTCCTTGTGTGCAATCTTTCTTTTCTCTTTTGTCAATTTGGGGACACCACTTCACAGTACGCAACCTAGTATTCTACTGCTGCCTACAGGACAAGTGGGTGCTAAAAAATTTCAGGCCAGCCTCTAGGGACCGTAACGCCATTCTACTTGGTTTCACTTAGTGTACTGAAGTTGTACCCTTCCTTTTTACTATTTTTTTTATCCTAATCAAACCGTACAGGACACGGGCAAAGTGTTCATAGACCCAGGGTTATAGGCTCGTACCTTTTTAAGTGACTGGACACTGACAAGCTTTTAGGAAAACACCCACTGGGTGTTTGGTAAATTTAAGACAGATATTGTCAGCCAATGAGCACAGGTTTTGCACGGTCATTAGGCATACTGGTGTTCCTCTATGATGGTCATTTCTTTTTTACTTACCGGACAGGCCCCGTTATATCCAAAACAAAACCAAACATGGCCTGGCCCTCTTTGCTCTTTTTTATTAGTATCTTTTTACGGTAATCCTGTGGCTGCACCATGCACTCTAAATTATTTGCATATTCTGAACAGACAGTAAAGTACTTCACACAAGCTTCCATTCACCTCTGTAGGTATATACACTGTGGGGAAATTAATCTTCAAAGTTCATAAAAAAGGCGCTGAAATCTACACTTGTTTTTCCTTTTACTTTTCAGTAGAGAGCCCTTTAACCCCCTTCCCATCCACCTTGGAATCCCTTTAAAAAGTTCAGAATGCCTAGGGGGTAGGGTGGATCGGCGATCCTGTGACTGCTGTCACATTGGTCACACGATGCATATGCAGCCTGTGGTTCTTAAAGCCAACACTTTTGCAGCACATGGATGTAGGGAAGAAAAAAACAAGTTTGCCATGATTTTTGGGTAATTCTCCTGGATCACTTTGTGATCAGTTTGTGTTCGCAAAGCAAAAGGAAAAAGTTCAGTACATCTCCGCAATGCATATGCATTTCCCTATGTTTTTGTCTCTTTAAAAAACACTAAGCACAGAAAAAAACGCTGTAAGCATAGAAAAATATCTGTTGATATGCCATAAAGTGAGCTCCAACTTTTGTAGTGAGAGGGCAGTCAGTGTTGTCAGCCCCAACCTCGTTCTCCCCTTCATGACTTTACAACACCTCCCCCATGTGTTGCAAGGATGAGAAGTTGGGGAAGGTGTTTGTAGACTAGCAGGGAAGATCTCAGGGCTAGCAACACTGCCTAAGATTTCAGTGCAGAAGTTGCAGTTATCAGCTCAAAAAAAGTTTTCTTTGTTTATTGAAGGACACCAAAAGTGTTTTTTTCAGTCCTGGGCATTCTGTTGGTGCTGGGGACTTGTTTTTTGGAGTCTGACCTCCTGATCAACATCTCAGAGCTTTGTGTGAACGTCCTGTCTCTATTAATGAACACAAATTTTAATAAAATAGGATTTTGTACTCACCATGCAATCCTTTGAGTGACACACATACCATCCTTCTCTGTTTATGATCATGTTTGCTACAAAGCTGAGGCATGTCTAGTAGTAGCAGGAGGGGTTATCTTGAGCTGTCTTACAGTGTTTGGCAATCTCTAATCTTCCTGTAGGTGGCAGTATAATCCAAAGGGTTGGGACTTCCTGTGACCCTCAGTGGGTGATAAAGAAATGAGGATCTTTGTACTTTGTCCAAAACTAAAGGCCAGCTCAGGCCTTACTACCAGAATGCCTCAGGTCCCTCAGAAAAGGTCTCGTCACAAAAATCCTATTGTACTGCATGTGGTGCTGACATAAACTGATCAGCAGTATTGTGACCACCCACCATAACCTTTCGAGGCATTCACTAGACCTCGGATGGTATGCTGTGGTATCTGGCACCAAGCTGTGAGTAGATCTTTTAGGTCCTGTAAGCTGCAAGGTGGGGTCCATGAATCGGACTTGTTTTTTCAGCACATCCCACAGATGTTCAATTGGATTGGGATCTGGAGAATTTGGAGGCCAAGTCAACACTACAAATTCATTGTTGTGTTCCTTAAAGTGGAAATAAACCCTCCTATCATTCTCATCCAAGGAAGCTGCCATCTTGGCCTCTGTTTGATCTTCAACTGCTGTGATGCTGCACATGTGATCAGTTATGACACCAGCCACTGGATTGTTTGACAGTTTGGTTGAGAGCACAACCAATGTGAAAGTTACATTCACGGCACGTGCCAGGAATGTAACAGTTTTTTAAACTGTTAAATTGATGGGTTTACTTCTGCTTTAAACCATTCTTGACTTCATCAAGGTCACCACCTTTCAATGCTCTGTGGTCCAGTTCTGATGCTCATGTGCCCATTGTAGGCACTTTTGTCTATTGACACGGGTCAGCGTGGGCACTCCGATTGATCTGTGGCAACACAGCCTCCATACACAACAAACTGATGCACTGTGTGTTCTGATACATTTCTAACAGGACCAGCAATAACCTTTTCAGCAATTTGAGCTACAGTAGTTCCTCTATTAGATCTGACTACACAAGCTCCCAACATGCATCAATGAGACTTGGCCACTCATGACCCTGTAGCCGGTTTTCCTTCCTGACCACTGAGGACTGGCAACATCCCACAAGAGCTGCAGTTTTGGAGATGCTCTGACCCAGTCTAGCTGTTAGTTTGGCCATTGTCAAAGTAGCTCAAATCCTTATGCTTGTTCTGCTTCCAACAGATCAACTTCAGGGACATGTTCACTTGCTGCCCAATATATCCCGTCAACTTTCAGATGCCATTGTAACGAGATATTATTCCCTTTACCTGTCAGTGGCCATAATGTTATGACTGATCAGTGTACACTTGAAACACTTAAAAACCGCAGAGGTGATCAAATACCGCCAAAAGAAACTCTATTTGTGGGGAAAAAAAGAACGTCAATTTTGTTTGGGCACAACGTCGCATGACCATGCAATTGTGAAAGCGATGCAGTGGCGTATCGCAAAAAATGGCCTGGTCAGGAAGGGGGAAATCCTTCCGGTCCTTAAGTGGTTAAGGTAGAGTTATACTGATTGGATGATTTTATCCAAGTTTTCTAAGCCAGTTGCAGAGAGCTCACCTGTGTATTATGGGATATATTTTTTTTTTTTTTGCGTGATATCAGGCAGTAAAAATAAAGCAATGCTTTTAGCAACACATTAAATGTTGATTGAATAGATATAGTTAAAATAGATCGCAGAGTATGGCTTATCTATAACGTGCAATCTTTAATTGGTGTTGTTCAGTTAGACCGTTTTTTGGTCCAATGTTCATTATATAGTTTTGTGGCATTCATATTTTCCTCCTTATTGGCGTTGCCTGACCAAATAGAGTTAATTTTGTTGACGATGGGGCATTTGCTGTATGGTTTGCATTTGACGCCACTTTTATTTTCTTTACCAATGGCTATAGGACACAAGCATTGCATTAGAAGGACGGTTGCTTGATAATGGCTTTATCTGCCGGCATTGTTCCTCAGGTACATGGGTCACAAGCATGTCTGTGAGGTGGTGGGCTGGGGACCCTCCGTGTGCACATGTGAAAGAAAACCATCTTTGTATAGTCTATACAGGAGCTGGATGAACATCTATATCATTATTATTATTATACAGGATTTATATAGCGCCAACGGTTTGCACAGCGCTTTACGACATGAGGGCAGACAGTACATTTACAATACAATTCAATAAAGGAGGAATCAGAGGACCCTGCCCGTTAGAGCTTACAGTCTAGGAGATTATAGAGACCACAGGCTCAGGTCACTAAACTATATCAGTGGTCGCTGACCACAGTGATGGTTCCCAATGAGAGCCCATGACTGCTGAAAATAGTCACATGGTTGAAAGGAAGGATCATAAAGACAGATGACACAAGTTCTATTGTAGTGATTTGAGCCTCTTGTTCTTTATGTGGGGTACACACTATAAGAAAATCGGGCGAGCGTTTGTCCGATTTTTCTCATTGTTTCACGGCAAATCGGAACCGATGAAAGAAAATTTGTACGAAAATTCTCATACCACAAAGGCTTTTTTTTGTTGTTGTTTATTGGTTCTAAACATGCGCAGTTTTCTCTGATTGTACGAAAGTAGTACGAAAACGGTGCACATTAAACAAAAATCGGTCGTTCTGTTCCCATCCGAGAAAAAATTTCGAGTTTGTCCCTCCGAGAATTTTCATACGAAAATTCAGAATCAGCTGTCAAAAGTTGTGTACACACTAAATGAAAATCGTACAAAAATTCTTAGGAAGAAAATGTTTGCCCGATTTTTCTTATAGTGTGTACCCATGCCTTTACTCTTTTCCATAGCAGCAAAGTTGGCATCTGGTTTGCAGAGGCAAGTGGCTTGGCTTTTTGTTCCATCTTTCATAAATACACACTATTCATTTTTATTCAAAGTGATACTGAACGCACACTGTTTAATTTACATTGTCCCTTCTATTTATGTATGTAGATGATGGCACTAATTATTTATTTTTATTAAAAAAAAAAAAATGGAAGTACCTTTTTCCTAATCAAAATACAGCTGTCATGTGACCCAGCTTTTTCCAAGCCTGTCTGCAGGGAAACATAAGCAGGAGGAGCGATTTTCAAAATAAAAAAAACAGCCTTTTGGAATACAAAGTAAAAATAAATATCGAACTTTAAAAGTGGCTTACAAATATATATTTGAAATTAGATCTTTATTATATTGTGAAAATAACATGGTGTAGCTGGATTTCTGACAGTCACAGGCTGTGTCACTTCCCTCCAGCCTGTGCCTTGGAATAAGAGGGAGGTGAAACCTCCATTAATTTATATGCCCCACCCCAATTGTGTTTAGCTGGTTAGTGGGCACGGAGGAGGAAGGAGGGAGGGAATGAGCTGTCATTTACCACTGTGTATACGCCCACATGTGTGACTAGTCACATGGGCTGCTCAGATGTGATAGGGAGGAAATGCTCAGCATATAAAGTAACTAAAAACTGAGCATGTGCAGAGTTGCCACCACAGCTACAAAATCCCTAGCCGAATTGGGGACTTGGACATAAGGGGAAGATAGAGAGCAGCAGGAATACACCATTTATTAATCCATGCAAAAGAGGGAGAAAGCTGGTGCCACGGAAGTCAGCTAAAGCATTGTTTTACTATAGCAAGTGAACAACCGCCATAAAAAGCCAATGTGTTTTTGCCATCAGGCTTTACTCGGCTTTTTATGACTGTGGTTCACATGCTATAATAAAACTGTTTTAGGCGACTTCCATAACGCCAGCCTTCTCCCTTGCATGGATTATATGGCGTTTTACAGCAACTTCACAGGCTGAGTTCCTGAAGCTCACAAGGCATTGCACAGGAGGTAGCAGCTTGGATGCACTTGTACCATTTATTAATAGTTTTGTTTTTCGTTTTTCTGAATGACTTGTGTTTAGTTACACTTTTTAATAATTGGAGATCCTTAGGGAACTATTTTTTTTCAGTTCTTTTTATTGAAGATTTGAAAATGAGTATGTTTCCAATACTTATAATCAATAGGGGGGACTATTTTAATCTTTTGAATTGTAAATTTAGATCCCTGTGCACGTCTTTATTTTCCAGCACCTTTGTCACCCATTCAATTTTCTTTTACAACTTTTCCGTTGCACCTGATACACAAGACATTCCAATAGTAATATGCCCTGTGATGTTCTATATTGAATTGGAAGTCCTTTCCACCTGTTGTTGTGGCTTCATTTATGTAATTGCACTCGTTCCACAGGTAAGCACTGCTGTCACGGTTGTGAGAGTGACACATAGGACAGACACTCTTTTTTTTTATAGCTCTGTGGTCCAGCTGCTTTAAAGGGGTTGTAAGGCTTGATTCACACTGCTCGATCTTAGAGATCGCATATCATTCACACCGCACTGCAGTGTGAGTCACATGCGATCTCTGTGCAATGTAAATTCAGCCATAGAGATTGTATGGCTGAATTTGCATCGCAGTCGGATCAAACTCACACAGTGACCCTTTTTTATCGCAGAGTCAGAATCGCATCATAACCATGCGATCCGATTCTTGTGTGAGTTTGCAGTTCACACTGTGATATGCAAACTGAAAAGGAGGTGTCGTTAACAATGTATTGACACCTCCCTTCAGTTCGCATAGGGCAATGTGAACTGCCGCTGGGAGGCAAACGATGCGGGAACCCGCAGTGGATTCGCAGGGTTCCTGCATCGATGCAGTGTGAACCCAGCCTTAAGCCTCAAGGTTTTTAACCTTAATGCATTCTATGCATAATACTTACCTGGGCCTGATCTTTCCTGCGCCGGGGACAAGCACACCCGCTCCAGCTGGGGTCTCGGGTCCTGATTGGATAGATTGATAGCAGCGAAGCCATTGGCTCCCGCTGCTGTCAATCAAATCCAATGACGCGGGAGCTGGGGGGGTGGAGCCGAGTTCTGCTGTCTGTGAATGGACGCAGCAGAAGGACACGAGAACGTGCCCACACAGGTGCCCCAAAGGAGAGCGCTTCTCCGACGGGGTACTCGATGCGGAGAGGAGCCAGGAGCGCCGCTGAGGGAACCCAGAAGAGGAGGATCGGGGTCACTTGAGGAAAGTATGACTTTTGAAAAAGGCGAACCTTTACCACCTCTTTAAGTAGTATAGTCTGAGCTCACTTGTGCCCACACACACACTGCACTATGACAGAGTACTTTTTGTATCCTTGGCGTGTATCTTACTGCTTAAAGTAGAAATACGCTGCATCTAAGCACCACAAACCAAAAACATTATCTAATTAATTTTAAATATTCCAAGCAATCTCCCCCATCCATCCATCTCCATGCTTTTATTTTGGTGATAAATCATTTTGAAAAATACCCCCCTAGCATTTCTGGCCATGGCTATTTTGAGTAAGGAAAGATGGTTCATGTAGCATTTACTTCCTGCCATTAGCTCAGGCATGCAGGCAGGAGGGTGTGTTTAGCTGAGAAAACCCGTCTTGAAGACTCTTGGGATGTATGACATCATTTGCCTACACATGGGAAGCAGGTGAAAAAATGTAAAAAAGTACATATATACTTTCCTATCTATTTACTAATGCTAGCAGCATGAGGATTAAAAATAATGGTGATTGAGAGAGTGAAGTTCCATTTAATATTTCCATGATCGTACAATACACAGAGCAAAACCGTAAATTGTCAGGAAGTGCGTTCTGCTGCTGAGTTGTCATGACTTGTGTTGAGTGAAAGGTAACAAACCTTTTGGCCAGGGCAGGAGGAGAACCTTAGTACCAGTGTTACAAGAATTGACGGGTCACCGATTCTGATGGAACGCAGCCATCTTGCTACACCCGCACTCGCCCACAGTAAGGATACAGTGAGAAGGCGGCAAGCGGACATCTTTTTACACCCACTGGATATTTGCGTCTTTCACTTCTTTTTAACAGTAAAGTGAGCATACATAGTGAAATACAGGATTCGGAACGTCTGTTACTCTATTTTGATGTTGAATTGTAAAAGCAGCGATGTTCTGTCAGTTCAGCAAACCTGTGAGATCGGTAGGCTTGCTAATGCTTTTAAAATTCAACATCAAAACTGTGCAACAGACTTCCAAATCCTGTATTTCACTATATAAGCTCAGTTTACTGGTAAAAATAAGTGTGAAATGCAAAACTCCGGTGGGTTTAAAAAGATGTCCGCTTGCCGCCTTCTCACTGTATCCTCCTGTGGGTGAGTGCGGGGTGTAGCAAGATGGCTGCGACGAATTGACGGTCACCTAATCTGACGGAACACCCGCTTATTTTATGGAAAACTGCAACCAGCATAAAAAATCTCCCACAGCAGATTGCTTTATCCCTGTGCTAAATCAGAAGCTGGCTCTACAAATGTAAGATTGACTTATCTGATCTTAACAATTCTCTTGACTATCCAGGGGTCTCAAACTGGTGACCCTCTAGCTGTTGCGAAACTACAAGTCCCATCATGCTGCTGCCTGTGGGACTCGTGCTTGTAACTGTCAGTCTTGCAGTGCATCATGGGACTTGTAGTTCTGCAACAGCTGGAGGGCCGCCAATTTGGGACTCCTAAGCCCTTTAACTACACTGTGACAAAATATAATTTTTTTGAAATACGATGCCGCATGGAGTTTGCATTTTCTCCCTGTGCCTGCATGGATTTCCTCTGGGTACTCCGGTTTCCTCCCACACTCCAAAGATATGCTGGTAGGTTAGTTGGCTCCTGTCTAAATTAGCCCTGATATGTGTATGTATGAATGTTGGGGACCTTAGATTGTAAGCTCCTTGAGGGTAGGGACTGATGTGAATGTACAATGTATATGTAAAGCGCTGCAAAAATTGTCAGCGCTATACAAGTACCTAAAATAAATAACTGCAGCAGAGATCTAGGTATGCACACTTGTGCTCAGTCCTAGTTCTCAGTCTGCTGCTTAATTTGGTCTGAGCATCTAAAATATCAGTGACCTTTGCTCCTGAAAGAGTTAAATAATAAAGGTGCGCTCAAGAAGAGTTCATTAACTGGGCCAAGTTCTGTTTTCTGCCACCTAATCTTTACGCAGACTGTACAAGAGAAGAGTACAAAGCTGATTGGTAGATTTCATTGTTTAATTTTTAATGTAAAAAAATATATTTTTATCATTGTGTTTAACTCTATTTTCATTTAACTGGGGAAAAAAAAAAGTTTTTTGCTGTAAAAATAAATAAATAACTAATTTTCCTTTAAAGAGTGGTCCTTGCCTTACTGTTTGAGGGGGTATTTGCAATAGACGTTAGGGGTGCGCATCTTCACTGGTCTCACGATTCAATGCGATTTAGATTACTACCCTGTCCACGATTCAATTCGGTTTGATTCTGCGATGCATCATGATTGCTGTGCAAGTTCGCATGGTTAAAAACTTTTTATGCAAAAATTCAAGCAGTCAAAAAAACTAAATTTTTCTCCAGTTTTAGAGGGATGGCTTGAATCAGGGGCATGGCTGGGGCCGGTTTGAGGGATGGCTGGGGCCGGTGGTAGAGGGAAGGCTGGAATCAGTGGCAGAGGGGTGGCTCGGATCAGAGGGGTGATGGTAGTGGAGGGATGTGATCAGTGACACTGGCACTCACCTGCTTTTAGTGTCAGTCGATTGCTCCTCCTGAGCTTCCTCCATGCTGCTCAGTGTGTTTTTTTTCCCCTTCCGGGTCTCCTCCAGCTCCTCCCTCTGCTCTTAGCTCATCAGCTGACTCTCTGCTTTAGTGAAGGAGAGGGGGCTTTATCCACCATGCAGGCTATGTGTTTCTCCTGTAGAGGCAGAGCGCCACACGGAGGGACGGGTGGCGTCATCCGACATCGATTATTCTGGCTCGCAGCATTGTGAACGTTAGAATCGCGATGCATCGATTATATTCAACACCCCTAAATGCGACAAATTCGGAAATATTCAAACCCGTTTAAACTAATTTTTCCGAAATGCGAAAATCCAAAAATTAAAAATGAACATTCAAAAGAACGAAAACCCAATAATGTGAAAATCTGAAATAACGAATAGCTATTACATTATAAGTATTGGAATTTCCTTTCAAATTTGGCTGTTTATTTATCCAAAGTTATGAATTATCCAAAATAACGTATGTCGCATCTAAATGCATGGAACGTAACAAATTGAATAAAAATAAATAATACGTTTTTATTATGATCATATTTATTATTATTTGTTACGTTCCATTTGTTTAGATGCAGTATTCGTTATTCCGGATAATTCGTAACTTCAAATAAATTTGTATTCGTTACGTTCACTAACAGCCAAATTTGAAAGGAAATTCCAATACCTATAATTTAATAGTTATTATCTGTTTGCTATTATTTTGGATTTTCGTTCTTTCCAATTTTCTGATTTTTTTTTCAAATTTCCTAGTTTTCGTATTTGGAAATTCGAATTTTTCCGAAGTTATGAATTCGAAATAACGAATTTCAATAATAACGAATGACCCGAAAAACGGAAAAAAAAATGTAACGAAAAGGAACAAATTTTTCGGCAGTGCACATGTCTAATTTGCAGTTTTTCTCCTACGTTCACTGACAGACGCAGCTCTTCATGACTTTGTGGGGTTTTATGTTCGTCCTACCAGGAGTTAACTAGGCAGGGAAAAGAAATAAGCTGGCCCCTCCCCTGGGGGCCGTCCTCTTTTCCTACATTAAAACCCCCCTCACAGAATAGCTCTCCAGTTTCAATGCCTAGTTCGCAAGGAGTTGACCTGGCTTCCCTATAGGGAACTGCGGTCCTATTGTGACCATTTTCTTTTTTATTTTTATTTTTTCTGCAATCATGATCTGCTATCAAGAAGCCGGTCGGGGCATCGAGAGTCTTGGTGCTCTGTACTTTCCCCGACCTGGCCAACATGATGCGAAGCCGGCCCCAACACAGGGACCCGCCGCATCTTACCCGTTCCGTGCGGGTGGCCCGGGGCGAGAACCCCCATTTTGGTCCCTATTCGTTCGGCAGGGTGACCCTGGGCCTGCAGCGTACCCCCCGCCGAGGGTGGAAAGTCTGCATCCGGGTGGCTACCGTGGCGTCGGACTGGTAAGTGAGCGCCCTGCCTTCCTCCCCGCATGGGGAGTGAAGAGGGCCCGACGTCCGAAAATGCTATTTTTTTCACTGCTCCTGTAGCTGCCCAGGGTAGCCACCGGTGGGAATCAGCCTCTCATCTTGCCCCCTGCCACCCCCCGCCCCCCTCCCCAGCGCTGTACCTTTGTTCAGCCTTCTCGTCCAGCATCGCCATGCGGTTTTTCGGCCGCCATTTTGCTGCGGACCGCCGCCATTTTGCCGTAGCCGTGGACATTTCCAGTCTATGGGGCTTTCCCTCTAGCGCTCGGAGCAGCCATATTCGGTACTGCACGTTGCCTGAGAGGTGTGTTTCACCCTCTAGTGCTTCCTGGCCGCCATCTTCACTGCATGCTCTGCATTCTACACGTGGCTGCAGCTTCTTCTCACAAGAAAAAGGCGGCTGACAGAGGCAGTTCTTCTGAACGATCGGCGCTATCAGGCAGCAAAACAGCAAGTATAGCTGGGCTCCCTCTGGGTACTGGTGGTGGTGGGGTGCTGTCCTCTGGATCCTGTGGGTGTGTGGCTGTGTGCGGGGCGTCCCTTCCTTTCCATCCATCCATCCATCCCTGTAATGGCTGATCTCCCTGCTGAACCTACTGAGGTGGCTTCAGCTGCCACGCAGTCTGACCAAGGGGCTTTTCTCTCCCAGCTGCGGGATGTCCTTGCTGAATTTCTTCCACGTGGGGACGCCGCTCCGTGGGCGCCCAGGAAGCGGCCCCCTCCCCCCCTTTATCATCGGGGGAAGATTCTGAGCCGGAGGTGGCTTCAGGGGTCTTAGGGACCCCGGGGGACCTGTTTGATGAGGAAACGGGTGGTGACATGGGGACTGAGGACCAAGAGCCTGTGGCTGACCAGGACAATGTGCTGGTAGCCACCATTATCGCTGGTATTCGCACCAAGTTGCAGTTGGATCAAGCGGGCGAATCGCGGTCTGCCTATGTGTGCGGGTCTTCTAGGCCCCCCAAGTCCTATCCTTACAATGAATTTTTTGACCATTTCCTATATCGTGAATGGCAACAACCACGCCATTCCCCCTCACTGACTGCACGCTTTTCTGAACGCTATCCCTTTGAGGAGAGCTTCCTGAAGAAATGGACGCCTTACTAAGGCGACTACCATTCCTATGGAAGGGACTCCTTCCTTTAAGGATCCTGCCGATAGAAGAACAGAGGCACTTCTGAAGTCCTTGTTTTTGAATGCGGGCTCTGCGGTGCGACCTGCTTTGGCTGCGGCCATGGCAGCGCAGTACCTTTCGGAGTGCATGGAGGAACTTAAGTCGGACCTGACTGAAGGTCGCCTCATGGAGGCATTTAAGTGCGGACGCCCCGAGGCCCTCCTTTCATGAGAACGGAGGGCACTTTAGGAATTACTAAAGTAGTTCGGCGCTCGGTTTATCCGTGGGTGGGACCTTCCCTTCTGGTCGGTTTGGATCAAACCTCCGCACCAGTGGGCTGGTCCTAGCGTCGGTTTCTCAAGACGCTTCGGATTACCGGCTATATCTTTAAGACCTGTTGTTCCCGTCTTGTAGGTGGCGGCGTAGTGTCTCCATTAATTAGGGGACCTCATTTTTGAGTCGGAAGACGCCACGGAGGTACTCCGCTGGAAGTCAGTCCAGGCTGAATTCAAGGAGGTACGTGAGGCTTTCCATGACGCGACGGTACCGGCGTCGGTTTCGTCCAGCGTGGC
>BLSH010307934.1:494666-543431 GCA_018402905.1 Glandirana rugosa
CGAACAAAGACTGCAACTAACTAGAGGTGGACGTGGCTGGGGGTCGAACGGGTCGCTGGTGAGAAGACGGACTAGGAGAACATGAAGACGACGGTCGGACAACTGCTGGGACGGACGTGGACTGCTGGGGAAACGGACGTGGGAAACATGGTGTAACGGACGGACAATGGCTGGGCCGGACATGCTGGTAGGCGATGGACGTGCTCGACGTGGCCTGGTAGGAATAGTGGTGGTCCCTAGGACAGGTCGGGAGTACGGCAGAAGAGTGGTCGCTGGGCAAGCTGGGGGTCGGTGCAGGTGGAGATCAATCAACGTCAGAAACAAGCCAGGTCACAGGAACAGAAAATCAGGATACAGACTTCTCAGGAACACTCACACGCTATAGAACGGACAGCATTTGCTACAGGAAGCAGGAAGTTTAAATAGAGCTGCTGCTCCAGGAAATAGAGGAAAGCACAACCAAATGCATTAACCCTTAGCACAGTCTTTTCCTAACAGACATACAGCTACGGCGATTCGTGGGAATGAGGCGACCTGCCGCTGTATGACTGCGGCTGGTCGGCAAGTGTTTAATCACTGACTTGTAACACTGTATTAGTATTTTAATATTTTTTTCTTATTTGGAAATGTGTGCATTTTTTTCCTCCCCAGTAGCTGCAGCTGCTGTTAGCATTCCTTGTTCTTAACAGCCAACAGGGGAAGTAATACATCAGCGTCCTAATCAGTGCAGTGCAATACTACATCTCTCAAGTTCCTTTGCAGTTGCCCCAATCACTGCACTGGTGTGATGTCTGAGCCAGAGTGAAAACACACCCCTCGGCCACCCTTTATGATGTGTATGTTACAGGGAGGGAGCTGGCCACTCGATGTGATCTTTATGGTGGCTGCTTACATTCTATCAGAGCTGCTTCTAAAATCGTAATCGAGCAACTGATCAGCACAGCTAAAATCTGCACCATCCAATGGCCAGCTGGGAGGAACATGCTTGTATAAAGCGATGCTGGAGATGTGTTCTTTCACTCATGCATCATCACTTGTAGTCTCTGCTTTTAGTGAATCTGAACTGGTGGCTGCAAAGGGAGAAATTGAGAGAGCGAAATGCATTCTAGATGAAGGAAATAATTGCAGATGGAGATCTCTGGAACAATTCCAGGTATTTATGGGGTCTAATGTATGCGATTTTAAAGACACGGGATGAAACAATTGAAGCCTATGTCATTTGTTTTATTTATTTTTTACTTTAGAATTTAGACGCTGTCCGAACAAGGGGTGATTGTGCCGGTACCTCCGTTGGAAAGGTTCCGCGGCTTCTATTCAAACTTCTTTGTGGTGCCCAAAAAGGGTGGGGTCAGGTCAGTTCTGGATCTAAGAGCGCTAAATCACTTTGTGAAAGCGCGGAAATTCAGGATGGAATCGGTCCGCTCGGTCGTGGCCGCCCTTCGCCAACGGGACTTCATGGCAATTCTGCATATCAGGGACGCTATTCTGCTGGTTCCCATTTATCTCCTGCAGCAGCGCTTCCTGCGCTTTGTGGTAGGAGACCTATATTACTAATTTGTGGCACTTCTCTTCGGTCTGGCCTCGGCTCCTCGGGTCTTCACCAAGCTGTTGGCTCCGGTGCTGGCTCTATTGAGGCAGAGAGGCATTGCTGTGGTAGCTTACCTCGACGACCTACTCCTGCGAGCGGAATCAGCTTCGGCTCTGGAGGACAATGTTGCTAGCACCATGTCCTCGATATGAGACTTCGGCTGGCTGATCAACCTGCAGAAGTCGACATTGACCCTGTCCTGTCCTGTCTGGAATATCTGGGTCTAATATTGGACACAGAGCTGGCGAAGGTGTTCCTACCTCCGGCCAAGTTGCTGACGCTACAAGCAGCGGTGCGATCCCTGCCGTCCCTTTGTTACGTACATTTGTACGTCCTGTAGCTCCTCAGGTACGGTCACCGTTGGCTCCGTGGATTTTAAATTTAGTACTTTCTGTACTGCAGAAACCGCCATATGAGAAAACCAGGGTTATTCCCTTACAATGCTGTCACAAAAGGTGGCTTTTTTAGTGGCCATTACATCCGCTAGGCGGGTGTCTAGTTGGCGGCTTTGTCATGAAGGTCTCCCTACTTGGTCCTTCATAAGGTTTAGGCGGTGCTGCGCCCTTCTCCTTCGTTCCTACCGAAGGTGGTTTCCTCTTTTCACATTAATGAGGACATTGTTCTCCTTTCATTGTGTCCACCCCCGTCTCATCCCAAGGAGATTGCTTTGCACTCTTTGGATGTAGTAAGGGCTCTGCGGGTGTATTTGTCGGCTACAGCTTCTTTTCGGAAGTCTGATGCTTTGTTGGTACTGACGGAAGGACCGCGCAAAGGTTTGGTGGCCTCGTCAGCTACTATATCCGGTTGGATCAGACAGACGGTGACCCATGCGTATTCTGTTTGGGGCCAAGAACCCCCTTTTCCGGTTACGGTTCATTCCATCAGGGGGGTTGGCACTTCCTGGGCTTTCAGACACCAAGCCTCGGTGTCTCAAGTGTGCAAGGCGGCTACATGGGCCTCGGTGCACACTCTTGTTAAATTTTTACAAAGTTGATGTGTCAGCATCCGCGGATACTGCTTTTGGCCGCAAAGTTTTGCAGGCGGCGGTGTAGGCGCGGCTGGCGCCTCCTGGGAGGATTCTGTTGGGTACAGTTGTTATTGTTTGCCCACCCCTCTTGTTTGACACTGCTTTGGGAAGTCCCCATGTGTCATGCATAGAGGCTGCGTCTGTCAATGAACGTAAGAGAAAATAGGATTTTATTAAGAACTTACTGTAAAATCCTTTTCTGTGAGTTCATTGACAGACGCAGTACCCACCCCTCTGTGTTGCGTTTGTGCGGTTTGTTATGAACTGATATGCTATGCAGAGCTGGGGGGTTATATGCTGAGTGAGGACGGCCCCCTGGGAGGGGCCAGCTTGCTTTTTTCTTTTTACCTAGTCTACTCCTTGTAGGATGTGCATAAACCGCCTAGTCTACTCCTAGTAGGATGTGCATAAACCCCATGTGTCATGAATAGAGGCTGCATCTGTCAATGAATTCAGAGAAAAGGATTTTATGGTAAGTCCTTAATAAAATCCTATTATTCCATGGGGGAGTGTGGGATGTAGATACCGTGGAGTGTGGAGAGAGGAGAACCTTCCAGAAGCACAATCTGCAGCACCACCGATCAGGCCTGTATGGTACAGTGGCCAGAAGGAAGCCACTCTTCAGTAAAAGGCACACGACAGCCCGCCTGGAGTTTATCGAAAGGCATCTGAAGGACTCTGACCATGAGAAACAAATTCTCTGATAAAACAAAAATTGAACTCTTTGGCCTGAATGGCAAGCACCACGTCTGGAGGAAACCAGGCACCGCTCATCTCCTGGCCAATACCATCCCTACAGTGAAGCATGGTAGTGGCAACATCATGCTGTGGAGATGTTTTTTAGCAGCAGGAACTGGGAGAGTAGTCAGGATCAAGGAAAAAGGTGGCGAAGGTTCATCTTCCAACAGGACAATGACTCTAAGCACATAGCCAAGATAACAAAGAAGTGCCTATGGGACAACTCTGTGAACGTCCTTGAGTGGCCCAGACTTGAACCCAATTTGAACATCTCTGGAGAGATCTGAAAATGGCTGGGCACCAACACTCCCCATCCAACCTGATGGAGCTTGAGAGGTCCTGCAAAGAAGAATGGGAGAAACTGCCGAGCTTGTGGCATCATACTCAAAAAGACTTGAGGCTGTAATTGGTGTCAAAGTATTGAGCAAAGGCTGTGAATACTTATGTACATGGGATTTTTTTTATTTGTAAGACTTGAGGCTGTAACACGGGTGGAATTGGGGGGGGGGGGTGGGCGGGCAACAGGGCAATTGCCCCCACCCCCCAAGAAAATACTGAGCATACAGGCGGGTGAGCAGGCCAGTCGGCGAGTGAGCAGGTCAGGAGGTGGGCGGGCTGGCAAGTGAGCGAGCGGACTGGTCAGTCAACGGGCAGCCGAGCAGAGAGATGACATCTCTCACCGCAGTTCAGGTTATGGTGAAAACTACTTTAAGACAAGGTCACTTTGAGGGGGGGTGGGGGTAACTTTTCACAGACAAAGCTAATACACTCCTTTCACTATTGCAGCTGGCACCAAAAAAAAGCCTGGTGATGTAGCTTAGGGACAATTCCCCATGACTAAGCTCTGGGGGGTGGAGTGAAATGCATTGGGGGCGTGGCCTGGTTGGAGTCCAGGCTGAGGTTGCCACTCTACTCACCTCTCTATTACATTTTGGATGTGCGACTTCCAGGGGCTACCCCTTTTTTCTTTGCATCTCTGCAGGAGCCAGGAATGGCTCCATCCCCTGTTGGCACTCCTAATCGCAGCTGTGGATGCACCGTTCATAAATCCCCTTTCTGCCAAGCCTGAGCGGCACACACATCCTTTTCAGGTTACGATGTAGCTTAGGGTAAGTGGTTACATCACCCTCTGTCAAGTGACAAGACCCAAGCACTGTTGTACACTCCCTAACAATGGAAAGCACAGGGTATGGGTGGCTGAGCGCTGGCAAGGTAAATAACAGCTGGTCGGAGGCGACCTTTTCACAGAGAACGTCACTTTACCTGAATGGGTAAAGTTAGTGTCTTTTTAAACTAACCAGAAAGTCTTTATGAAAGCTCTGCTGTGCTTTGCATTTGTTAAGAAATAAGTGCACCTTTTGCAAAAAAAAAAATAAAATGTTTTTTTTGATGTGCAAATAAGCTTGCAAAGCATTGCAACCACAATGAGTTGGGGTTGACTTGGCACTATATTACACCCTAAATATAGATATAACAAACATTAAAAGATGGAGTTGGGCTTAGAAAGAGCTCTGTGCCATTTTAAGTGAGCTACCAGCAGCTTTTCAACAAGTTTGAGAGCTGATTCACATCACAGAAGCGATGCGGCTGCATTTTTGCATGCACGTTTTTGATGCATCCCCCTGCAGCTTTTCCCTCTACTTTATTTTTTTTTCTTCATCTTACATAGGGACTTTTTTTTTTTTTATGCATTTTGCCACATTCACCAAAAAATGCTGCATGTTCTACTTTTTTTATTTTTATTGTTGTGCACTGGTGTGAACTAGGCCATGGGAATCTGCATAAAAAAACCACATAGTTCCTTTAAACACCTTTCACACTGAAGGCAGGTTTCAGGTGTTTCAGCGCTAAAAATAGCGCCTGAAAACTGCCTCCCATGCCACCCCAGTGTGAGTGCTTTCACACTGGGGCGGTGCGCTTGCGGGACAGGAAAAAAGTCCTGCAAGCCGCATCTTTGAGGTGGTTTGGGAGTGGTGGCCACCGCCCCTGCCCGTTGCAATGAATGGGCAGTGCTTCCGAAGCACCACAACATGGGCACTTTTAACCCCTTCTTGGGTCCAAAAAGCGCTGCATAAACAGCGGTAAAGCACCACTAAATCTAACTGCGCTTTACCGCTAACGGACCCACTGCCCCGGTGTGAAAGCAGCTTTGGCGCTAATCTACGGTGAGTACTGTGGTTATGTGTGACAACCAATAAAGTTCTCCAGAGCCAGTGCAGCTGACAAAAACATTTGGAAGAATGTAACATGAACAAGATACTGATAGGCAGGCAGCGCTCTATGGACTGGATTTGGGAACAGTGGAAAAGTTAATGGGACCATGAATAGAGGCAATGTTTATTCCATTAATATGTAAATTCAAGGGTTAACAAAATGAAAATAAAAGAGCCAATGATCCCACTTTGGATCCTGCGGGCATGAGGGGGTTAAAACCATCCGAAGGGCCAGCTGGTGGAGTATGGAGGGGCGCCAGTGTCCATGCTATGGGAGATAGCCAAAGGATCCACTGTCCCTGTCAGAGAAAGCCTGGCTGATTGTGATTAGGAGCCAACCAGTAAGCGGGACCAGAGACCAAGGGAGCCAACCAGTAAGCGGGACCAGAGACCAAGGGAGCCAACCAGTAAGCGGGACCAGAGAGACTAAGGGAGCCAACCAGTAAACTGGACCGGAGACCAAGGGAGCCAAACCGAAGTGACAAGCGCACCTGGATGAGGTGCAGCACTAAGCTGGATGTGGGGAGGGAGAATGGAAGCCTGTGAACCAGCGTGGAATGCAAGCTCGTCTGTTGCCATGATGACACGTTTTGCGCGCATGCGCTTTGTCGAAGACCTAATGCCCACAGGATCCAAAGTGATATCGTTGGCTCTTTTATTTTCTTTTTTTTTTATCCCCAATTGTTTACCCATGACTCTACTTATTAATGGAATAAAACATTGCCTTTATTCATGGTCCCATTGACTGTATGACTATTTTCAGATCCAGTCCATAGAGGGCTGCCTATCTCTTGTTCATGGGAACCCATATAACCTACTGTCCATGCAGTTTTGATGGAGAAAAAAAAATGCACTGAACTGAATCTGGTGTGAACTGGCCCTCAAACTAACCAGTGTCAGTTACAAAATTGGCAGCATTTCCCATACTGTAGCAGTTACAGTAAATAAATGATTGTCTGCAGTTCCTTGTTAATCCCCCATTATGAGTTGTAGATGCCGCTGGTATATCACTCAATTCTGATTAACCGCTATTTACCATCTGAGCAAAAATAACTCCGAACATGCTTGCTCCTCACATCAGCTGGAGCTTATTAGGTGTTTAGTTTCACCTAAGCGTGGGATTCCTACACAGATACTATTCAATCCAACGTGTACTTGTGGGCAGCAAATGAACAGAATGAATCATAAAATAGGAAAGTTAATGCAAGGCCAGGTATTTCTCCTACATTCACTGACAGACGCAGCTCTTCATTGACTTGTGGGGTTTATGCTTGTCCCACTAGGAGTTAACTAGGCAGGGAAAAGAACAGCTGGCCCCTCCCATGGGGCGTCCTCTCTTCCCACATAAACCCTCCACATAGCATAGCTCAGCAGTTTTATTTCCTAGTTTGCAAGGAGTTGACCTGGCTTCCCTTTAGGGGACTGCGGTCTTGATTGTGACCATTTTTTTCTTAATTTTCTCTTTTATCTTGATTTTACTACTTCTATCAAGCAATGAATCTGCTATCAAGAAGCCGGCCGGGGCATAGAGGGTCGTTCGTACTTTCCCCGGCCTGGCCGACCGATGCGAGCCAGTCCCGCGGTATGGGGACCCGCCGCATCGTGCCCATTCCATGCGGGCGGCCCGGGGTCTCCCCCATATGCGCCCAAGTCCCGGATTGCGATTCGGTTCGGGCGATTTCTTGGCCGGCAGCATCCCGTCCAAGCAGGGACGAAAGGTCTGCAAACGGGTGGCTACCCGCTGTGCCCGACAGGAGTGGTGAGTGAGAGTTCCTCCCTTCCCCCTTTTAGGGGCGGAGGGGGGACCGACGACCTTCGGACAAAAAAAATAAAAAATTCTGGGTAGCCGCTGTTTAGGGGTGCATGGGGCCCCTTCCCCCCCCCTGCACCCCTCCGCACCGCACCTGATCGTAGGCGCCGCTTTTGCAAATTTTCGCTGCCATGCGGCGCTCCGCTGCCATTTTGCCGTAGTCGCGGACATGCTGAGAATATGGGGCTTTCCCTCTAGCGCTCAGAGCGGCCATTTGCGGTACTGCACGTTCTCCTGCAGGTGGTTTCGGCCTCTAGTGTTCACTCGGCGGCCATATTGGAGTCCCCTGCTGCTGTAAAAACGTGCTACAGACGTTTTGCTTTCTCTTTGGAACAGTGTATGCTCCTGATGGCGCAGCTCTTCTGACGATCCTCAGTTACAGGCAGCAGAAACAGCAAGTACTAGCTGGGCTCTCCTGTGGGTGCTGGTGGCGACGGGTGCAGTCCTCCGGGGTCTCCCTGGTGTGCTGTGGGGTGGTGGTGTGTGGCTGTGTGGGGGTGCCTCAAGTTTTTAGTATATACCTGTGTGTTACTGAGGGCGATTTAAGGGGGAGAACGATGGCAGACTATACTGCTGAACCTGCTGAGGAGGACTCAGCGTTGGCGCAATCTGAGCAAGGGGCTTTTTTGGACCAGCTGTGAGCGGTCTTTAGTGAGTTTCTTCCCCGGGCGGATGTCGCCCATCAGACCCCTAAGAAGCGTCCTCCTCCCCCTAGTTCTTCAGGGGAGGACTCTGATCCAGAAGTGGCCTCGGGGGTCACAGGGACCCCAGTGGACCTCTCTGATGGTGAACTGGGTCCCTCGGACGGAGAAGAGGACCAGGGGGTGGCGGCTGCGTGTGAAAAAGCGCTGGTTTCCGCCATTATCTCTGGAATTCGCTCCTCGCTGCAACTGAGCCAAGATGGCGAATCGCAGACATCTACGTATGTGTGCGGGTCCACCAGGGCCCCCAAGGCTTATCCCTATGATCAATTTTTTGATCATTTGATTTATCGTGAATGGCAGCGTCCGCAGCATTCTTTTTCGCTGTCCAAACGGTTTGCCGCTCGCTATTCCTTTGAGGGAAGCTTTGTGAAAAAATGGGAGTCGCCTGTGGTGGACCCGCCGATAGCTCGCCTGAATAAGGCGACGACCATTCCTCTGGAAGAGACCCCTTCCTTCAAGGACCTGGCTGACAGTAAGACAGGCGCTGTTAAAAGCACTGTTCCTGGTGGCAGGCTCAGCTCTGCGGCCGGCCCTGGCATCCGCCATGGTGGCGCAATATCTGTCTGAGCACATGGCGGAACTCCAGAGTGATCTGGACTGCGGCCGCCTGATGGATGCGCCGCAGAGGGCTGAATTTTTGCATCAGGGCTTCAAGTACCTTTGTGACGCGGCCGTGGATCTACTGCCTATGTTGTCCAGAATGGCGGTTTTTGCCGTCATCCTCAGACGGGTTCTTTGGTTACGTTCATGGTCCGGAGACCATGGGTCCAGAAAAGGTCTCGCAGACCTTCCTTTTCAGGGTGGACGTTTGTTCGGTCCACGGCTGGATGAGATCATTAAGGATTTTACAGGAGGTAAGAACACTTTCCTCCCAGAGCCCCGGAGGCGTGAGTTTCGCCGTAGACAGGGGCCCCCTCCCTCGGGTCAGAAGAGGTTTTATCGCACCTCTGGTGCAGCAGGAAAAGGGACCCGTCCCGGTAAGGCCGCTGCAGGGGCCGGAAAACGGCAGTGGCAGCGCAAAACCGAAAAGGCGGAGGACAAGCCCTCCTCAGCCTGATGGGCTGCCCCCACCCGGACTTCAGGTGGGGGGACGTCTTCTGGGGTTCGCAGACCGGTGGCTTGCTCGCATTCCCGACCAGTGGGTCCAGGAAGTGGTGTCCACCGGGTACAGGATAGAGTTCAGCACTCTACCCCCAGACAGGTTCTTCCCATCGAACTTAGGGCTCCCGCAGACATGCCGGGAGGCCCTCTTCGGGGCTGTCCAAGCACTCTCGGATCAAGGGGTGATCGTGCCAGTGCCTCCAGCGGAGAGGTTTCGAGGTTTTTACTCGAATCTGTTTGTGGTCCCCAAAAAAGGGGAAGGGGTCCGGCCAGTACTAGACCTGAAGGCCCTAAACAGGTATGTCAGGGCACGGAAATTCCAGATGGATTCTATCCGCTCGGTTGTGGCCGCCCTCCACCAGGGGGAATTTCTGGCGTCTCTGGACATCAGGGATGCGTACCTCCATGTGCCTATTTGTCCACGGCATCAGCTTTTCCTGCGCTTTGCAGTGGGGGACCTCCATTATCAATTTGTGGCACTCCCTTTCGGTCTGGCCTCAGCCCCTCGGGTTTTCACAAAACTGGTTGCTCTAGTATTGGCGTTACTGCGACAGAGAGGCATTGCGGTAGTAGCCTACCTCAACGACCTGCTCCTGCGAGCGAAGTCCGCCTCAGCTCTGGAGGAGAATGTGAGAATCACCATGACCTCGCTGCAGGACTTCAGCTGGTTGCTCAACCTGCAGAAGTTGACGGTGTCTCCATCCCGTCGCCTGGAGTATCTGGGTCTGATTCTGGACACAGAGCAGGCGAAGGTGTTCCTTCCTCCGGCCAAGTTGCTGTCGCTACAGTCTGCGGTGCGGTCCCTACTGTCACACCGACGGTCTTCATTACGATTCTGTATGCGGGTGCTGGGGCTCATGGTCTCAACTTTCGAGGCGATCCCTTATGCCCAGGGTCACACTCGACTTCTTCAGCGAGCGATTCTGTCTCGGTGGGACAGGTCTCCCCGGTCCTTGGACCTTTTGATCCGCCTGAACTCCCAGACCAGGGCATCTCTGACCTGGTGGCTTCGGGACTCGGCGTTAACTCGGGAAGTCGTTCCTGCCCCTTCAGTGGGTAATCATCACCACGGATGCCAGCCTTTTAGGCTGGGGCGGGATCCTGGGGCAACTATCTGCCCAGGGCCGTTGGTCGACACAGGAAGCTCGTCTCCCCATCAATGTGCTGGAACTGAGAGCAATCAGATTATGCCTATCTCACTGGACAGTGAGGTTGCAGGGTCGTCCGATTCAAATTCAGTCGGACAATGCCACAACAGTGGCATATGTGAACCATCAGGGCGGCATGAGGAGTCCAGCAGCTGAGGCGGAGGCAGCCCTGATACTGCGTTGGACGGAACTCCATGTTCCGGCAATCTCCGCCATTTACATTCCAGGCGTGGAAAACTGGCAGGCGGACTTTCTCAGTCGCCAGACGCTGAACCCGGGAAAGTGGTCTCTCCATCCGGAGGTGTTCAACCAGATTTGCCGCAGATGGGGGACACCGGACGTGGATCTCATGGCGTCTCGGTTCAATCACAAGGTGAAGACCTTTGTGTCCAGAACGAAGGATCCGTTGGCAGTGGCCACGGACGCTCTGGTGGTCCCCTGGGGCCATTATCACCTTCTGTATGCCTTCCGTCTGATAAAACTTCTACCGCGATTGATACGCAGGATAGTAGCGGAGGGAATACCAATAATCCTGGTGGCTCCAGTTTGGCCTCGGCGCACGGGGTACGCCGACGTGGTGCAAATGGTGGCAGACGTTCCCTGGTGGCTCCCGCCGCGGGACGATCTACTGTCTCAGGGGCCCATCTTGCACCCTGATTTACCCTCGCTGGCTTTGACGGTCTGGCTATTGAGTCCCAGGTGCTGAAGGACAGGGGAGTCGCTGACTCCGTGATCCCTACCTTGTTAAAAGTGTACTTCTCGCAAGATATACCACCGCACCTGGAAGGCTTACATAGCTTGGTGTGAGGCGGAGGGTCATGACCCTCGCTCTTATGTGGTGTCTAGGGTCCTGACTTTTTTGCAGCAAGGCCTGAACAAAAAACTGGCTTTGAGTACTCTCAAGGGCCAGATATCGGCCCAGGCGATTCTTTTTCAGAGACCTTTGGCTTCACACTCACTGATTCATACATTTGTACAAGGTGTGTGACATGTGGCGCCTCGGGTGAAGGCCCCGATGGCCCCGTGGGATTTGAATTTGGTGCTTTCTGTTCTTCAGAAACCGCCCTATGAAAAAATCAGGGAGATTTCCTTACAACTGCTGTCGCAGAAGGTGGCCTTTTTGGTAGCCATCACTTCCGCCAGACGGGTGTCTGAGTTGCCAGCACTGTCGTGCAAGTCTCCCTACCTAGTCCTGCACAAGGACAAGGCGGTCTTGCGACCCTCTCCTTCGTTTCTTGCGAAGGTGGTTTCTTCTTTACACATTAACGAAGATATTGTTCTTCCTTCATTGTGCCCACGTCCATCGCACCCAAAAGAAATTGAGTTGCATGCCTTGGACGTAGTGAGGGCCTTACGAGTGTATTTAGCCGCTACAGCTTCTTTTCGGAAGTCTGATGCCTTATTTGTGCTAACAGAGGGTTCGCGCAAAGGTTTGGTGGCCTCGTCGGCTACTATCTCGCATTGGATTAGACAGACCGTGACCCACGCATATTCTGTTCGGGGTAAGGTTCCCCCCTTTCCGGTCACGGCTCACTCTACCCGGGCTGTTAGCACTTCCTGGGCGTTTAGACACCAGGCCTCGGTGTCACAGGTGTGCAAGGTGGCCACTTGGGCCTCGGTACACACTTTCACTAAGTTTTATAAGATTGATGTGTTAGCATCTTCGGATGCTGCTTTTGGCCGCTAAGTTTTGCAGGCGGCAGTGTAGGCGCATCTGGCGCCTCCTTAGAGGTTCTGTCGGGTACTGTTGTTAGCGTTTACCCACCCCTCTTTTTGACACAGCTTTGGGACATCCCCACAAGTCAATGAAGAGCTGTGTCTGTCAGTGAACGTAGGAGAAAAAGGGATTTTATTAAAACTTACCGTAAAATCCCTTTCTCCGAGTTCACTGACAGACGCAGCACCCACCCCTCTGTGCTCTGTTTTGGTACGGCTTGTGTACGAACTGTTGAGCTATGCTATGTGGAGGGTTTATGTGGGAAGAGAGGACGGCTCCTAGTGGGACAAGCATAAACCCACAAGTCAATGAAGAGCTGCGTCTGTCAGTGAACTCGGAGAAAAGGATTTTATGGTAAGTTTTAATAAAATCCCTTTTTTTCTTATTAACCCTGAACAATGAGTAAGCCTAGCTACAAAACTTAGACCTAATACTCAAATCATCAAACTTATGCAATGGGGCTGCAAATAAATGCATTTCATTCCCACCCACTGAGGGCCACACAGGGAGTCTTGACGTGGGTATAAACTGTCAACTTTTTATTTAAATGGACCCTGCACAGCGTTATGCCATAATGTGCTAGTATGCTCCACATAACACGTTATGACAGACTTCTCTTTCAAATGGAGCCCTCCAGCACTGAGCTCTCAGCACTTTCATTTTTGGCTGGGCTTCCTTCTGGGTTCATGCTCTCCAGCCATTTGAATGGCCTCAGTGTGCCCTGGATAGAGCGTGGGCTGAGCATGCAGGAGTTGAATACCACTTTTTGGGTTGTGTTGTCACATTAGAAACTAGCAAAAAAAATAAAGCTATAGGCTAACCTAAACATCCTCCCATTACCAGCATGCCTTGGTTTTTGCTATTGTCCTAGGAGGATAAATGTACAGTGCATCCGGAAAGTATTCACAGCGCTTCACTTTTTCCACATTTTGTTGTGACAGCCTTATTTCACAATGGATTAAGTTCATTATTTTCTTCAAATTTCTAAAAACAATACCCCATAATGACAACGTGAAAGAAGTTTGTTTGAAATCTTTGCAAATGTATTAAAAATAAAAAAATCCCATGTACATAAGTATTCACAGCCTTTGCTCAATACTTTGTTGAAGCACCTTTGGCACCAATTACAGCCTCAAGTCTTTTTGAGTATGATGCCACAAGCTTGGCACACCTATTTTTGGGCAGTTTCTCCCATTCTTCTTTGCAGGACCTCTCAAGCTCCATCAGGTTGGATGGGGAGAGTCGGTGCACAGCCATTTTCAGATCTCTCCAGAGAAGTTCAATCTGGTTTAAGTCTGGGCTCTGGCTGGGCCACTCAAGGACATTGAGTTGTCCCATAGCCACTCCTTTGTTATCTTGGCTGTAAGCTTAGGGTTGTTGTCCTGTTGGAAGATGAACCTTCGCCCCCTCTGAGGTCCAGAGCACTCTGGAGCAGGTTTTCATCAAGGATGTCTCTGTACATTGCTGCATTCATCTTTCATTCGATCCTGACTAGTCTACCCATTCCTACTGCTGAAAAACATCCCCACAGCATGATGCTGCCACCACCATGCTTCTGTAGGGATGGTATTGGCCAGGTGATGATCAGTGCCTGGTTTCCCCCAGACATGACGCTTGCCATTCAGACAAAGAGTTCAATCTTTCCTTCATCAGACCAGAGAATTTTGTTTCTCATGGTCTGAGAGTCCTTCAGGTTTCTTTTGGCAAACTCCAGGCAGGCTGGCATGTGCCTTTTACTGAGGGGAGTGGCTTCTGTCTGGCCACTCTACCTTACAGGTCTGATTGGTGGAGTGCTGCAGAGATGGTTGTTCTTCTGAAAGGTTCTCTCTCCACAGAGAACCGCTGGAGCTCGGTCAGAGTGACCATCAGGTTCTTGGTCATCTCCCTGAGTGAAGGCTCTTCTCCCCCGATCGCTCAGTTTGGCTGGGTGGCCCACTCTAAGAAGAGTCCTGGTGGTTCCAAACTTCTTCCATTTAAGGATGATGGAGGCCACTGTGCTCATTGGGACCATCAATGCTGCAGAAAATTTTCTGTACCCTTCCCCAGATCTGTGCCTCGATAAAAACCTGTCTCAGAGGTCTACAGACAATTCCTTGGACTTCACGGCTTGGTTTGTGCTCTGACATGCACTGTTAACTGTGGGACCTTATATAGACAAGTGTGTGCCTTTCCAAATCATGTCCAACCAACTGAATTTACCACAGGTGGACTCCAGTCAAGTTGTAGAAACATCCAGGGTGATCAGTGGAAACAGCTCAATTTTGAGTGTGGGCACTGTGAACACTTCTGTACATGGGATTTTTTTCATGCTTTTATTTTTAATAAATGTGCAAAGATTTCAAACAAACTTCTTTTATGTTGTCATTATAGGGTAATGTTTGTAGAATTTTGAGGAAAATAATGAAATTAATCCATTGTGGCATAAGGCTGTAACGTAACAAAATGTGGAAAAAGTGAAGCACTGTTAATACTTTCTGGGTGCACTGTACTTTATTCAGCTCTGCTGTTGTACAAAAAAAATGTTTATTTATTTATTTTTTTTAGCTTTGCTGTTGGACTGCATCTAGTATCCACTTGGAAGTGACCTTTGAGCACTGGGTTTTAAACGTGCTCAGATTAAGCTTGCTGCAGAGCATTTCAAGGTCCAGAGCCACTGGCTCCTCCTCAGCTCTTGTCCTGTCTCTGGACCTCAGGCTGAGCATCGGGAGCTGCCTTATTTTTCATTATTTTGGCCATGAAAGAGGTTAACACTGAGATGGGCTACTGATGTCATCTGCTGGGTGGAGCACGAAGAAGCATCTCCCTCTTGCTGTGACTTTTTTTATGTTAAATTTGTCATCTTCTGAATGTTCAGAAGTATAAAGTCATATCTTGAGCATAGAAAATTGTAGAGAATTTCTGTTGACATGCAGCAAATAGCAATGCTACGAGACCTATGGTGGCTCTGGTAGAGGTGTGTCGTGAACAAACTCGTTGCAGAATGTTTTTCCATTTGTATAGCAGTGGGCAGAGTATGGAATTAAAAAGGAAGTGGGGTATTGGGTGGCTGGGAAAGAGAATAACATAAATAGGGGGGAGAAGGAGGAAAATTATATTGGTCACTGACCCTCACCGGTTACCAGGTTTTGTACAGTTAGGGGAAAAAATGTATTTGATCCCCTGCTGATTTTGTACATTTGCCCACTGACAAAGGAATGATCAGCCTATAATCTTAATGGGAGGTTTATTTCAACAGTGAGACACAATAACAAAAATTTTCAGAAAAACTTATTTCAAAAAAGTTATAAATTGATTTGCATTTTAATGTGTGAAATAATGGGATTTTTCACTTACCGTAAAATCTTTTTCTCTGAGTTCATTGACAGACAGCGCTCCATTATTCATTACCATAGGGTTATACCGCCCACTGCAGGAGTAGGACACTAGGCAGAAAAAATAGGATTTTTTTGACTTACCGTAAAATCCTTTTCTCTGAGTTCATTGACGGACGCAGCCTCTTATTCTTGACATGTGGGGTTTATGCACCTTTCACTAGGAGTGGACTAGGCAGAACGTAGTTCAGCTAAAAGCAGACACAGCCCCCAGGGGGCAGTCCTCACTTGGCATAACTCCTCCTGCCCTGCTTAGCAACTCAGTTCGTAACAGGCAGTACAAACTTAAACAAAGAGGGGTGGGTGCTGCGTCCATCAATGAACTCAGAGAAAAGGATTTTACGGTAAGTTAAAAAAATCCTATTTTCTCTTTCGTTCATTGACGGACGCAGCCTCTTATTCTGGACATGTGGGGATGTCCCAAAGCAGTGTCACAACGAGGGGTGGGCAACCACAACTGTACCCAACAGAAAAGTTCTCCGGGAGGTGCCAGACGCGCCTCACACCACCGCCTGCAAAACTTTGCGGCCAAAGGTAGCATCCGAGGATGCTGCAACATCAACTCTGTAAAATTTTGAAAAAGTGTGCACCGAGGTCCAAGTGGTCGCCTTGCACACCTAAGAAACCGACGCCTGATGTCGGAAAGCCCAGGAAGTACTAATCGCCCTGGTAGAGTGAGCCGTGACCGGAAGGGGGGGCTCCTGGCCCAAAACAGCATACGCACGGGTCACCATCTGTCTTATCCAATGGGAACTAGTGGCCGACGAGGCCACCATCCCCTTGTGCGGACCATCCACCGTGACAAAAAGCGCATCCGACCTCCGAAAAGAGGCCATGGCCACCAGATACACCCGCAGAGCCCTAACCACATCCAGGGAATGCAAAGCAACCTCCTTAGGATGAGACGGGAGACGGGCGCGGACACAGCGAAGGGAGGACAATGTCCTCATTGATGTGAAAAGAAGAGACCACCTTCGGTAAGAAGGAAGGAGGTGGTCGCAAAACTGCCTTGTCTCTATGTAGGACCAAGTATGGAAACCTACAGGACAGAGCCGCCAGCTCAGACACCCGCCTAGCAGATGTAATAGCCACCTGGAAAGCCACTTTCTGCGAAAGCAGCTGCAAGGAAATTTCTCTGATATTTTCGAAAGGCGGCTTCTGAAGCACTGAGAGGACCAGATTAAGGTCCCAAGGCGCCAAAGGTCGCAGGCGTTGCCTGACTGGACACGAACAAGCCGACCGTGCAACCTCCCTGACCAGTGGGAGAGGCAAAGCCTGATCGCTCGAAGTTCCAGCACATTGATCGGGACTCCTCCGGGGACCAGCGACCCTGGGTCGACAACAGCCCCAAGACCCCCCCCCAGCCAGATAGGCTGGAATCCGTCGTGATCACCGTCCATTCCACGAGCAGAAACGACTTCCTCCAAGGCCGGAGCCCGCAGCCACCAGGTGAGGGAAGATCGGGTCCGGCGATCCAACCTGATCCAGGGATAAAGGAAACTTGTCCCACCGCAGCAGAATTGCCCGCTGTAGGGACCGGGTGTGACTCTGGGCATACGGTACCGCCTCGAAGGTGGACACCATCAGCCCCAACACCCTCATGCAAAATCTTAGGGAGGACCGCCGCTGGGACAGCAGGGCCCGCACCGCTACTTGGAGCGTCAACACCTTGGCAGCAGGAAGAAACACCTTCGCCCGATCCGTGTCCAGGACCAAGCCCAGATATTCCAACCAGCGCGACGGAGTCCGCACTGACTTCGGAAGATTGATCACACAGCAGAAGTCCCACAGGGAACCGAGGGTGATGGCCACACTGTCCCTTAAGGCTGAGGCCGACTCCGCCCGCAAGAGAAGGTCGTCGAGATAGGCCACCACCGCTATGCCCCTCTGCTGCAGCAGAGCCAGCACTGGAGCTAAGAGCTTGGTGAAGACCCGCGGAGCTGAGGTCAGACTGAACGGAAGGGCCACAAACTGGTAGTGGAGATCCCCCACCGCAAAGCGCAGAAAACGCTGGTGACGCGCACATATGGGCACGGGCAGATACGCGTCCTTGATGTTCAAGGAGGCCAAGAAGTCTCCCTGACGAAGCGCCGCCACCACAGAGCGGACAGACTTCATTCTGAATTTCGGCGCCCTCACAAGAGGTTGAGAGCCTTCAGGTCCAATACAGGCCTGACCCCATCTTTTTTCAGAACCACAAAAAGATTTGAATAGAAACCGCGGAAACGTTCTGCAGAGGGGACCAGAACAATCACCCCCTGGCGGAGCAGGACTTGCACGGCCCCAAACAGGGTCTGCCGTCGCCCCGGGGGGAAGCCTCAGATTGGAGGCGAAGAACCTGTCCGGGGGCTATCTTGTACCCGGACGAAACCACCTCGCACACCCAGAGATCCGAGATGCGAGCGGTCCACCGGTCCGCGAAGCGCAAGAGCCGTCCCCCCACCCAAACAACAGACGGGGCGACCCATCATGCGGAGGAGGACTTCGCCTTCTCAGCCTTACGCTGCCAGGGATGCTTCTGGCCCCCCGTGGAGGCCTCGGTGGGCTGAGAGACCTTGTTCGAGGCGCGGGGCACACGAAAAAAAACCTCCTTTGAGTAGGGAAGGAAGGGCCCGCCCTACGCCGGGGCTCCTTACCCCTTCTAAGCTCCAGGAGGAACGTACTCTTCCCCCCAGTGTAATCCTTAATGATCTCATCCAGGGAAGCCCCAAAAAGTCGACCACCCTCAAAAGGCAGGTCCGTCAGGCCCTTCTTTGACGCCTGGTCTCCCGACCAGCATCTAAGCCACAGCACATGTCTAATGATGACTGCGAACATGGAGAGTTTCGACAGCATGGGAGCCATGTTAAGGGCCGCATCACAGAGGTACTTAAGGCCCTGAATCAGCTGGTCTGCCATCTGCACAGGTTCTGGAGGGGCCTGGAGAGCCACCAAAGCCTGGTGCACAACGGACGCCCATTCCGTAAGTGCCTGTGCCACCAGCGCCGAAGCCAGCGCCGGCCGAATGGCCGACCCTGCCACCATGAACATTGCCTTGGACACCGCCTCAGTCCTCCTATCGGCCGGGTCCTTAAAGTATGGAGAGCCCTCCATCGGAATAGTGGTTGCCTTGTTCAGACGGGCCACCGGGTGGTCCATCGTAGGAAACGCCTACTTCTGCAACAGGGTGTCCTCAAAGGGATAACGCACAGAAAAACTTTTAGGCGAATGAACCCTGAGGTCATTGCCATTCCTTGTAAACAAACTGATCAAAGTACAACAAATAAGGGAATACCTTAGGGCTGGACTATGCGACCCAAAAGTGTATGCCGCCCCCTGTGTCGCAGCCGGGCACAGTTTCACGGACTGCTGAGACCAAAGAGCCCACCAGAGCCCGTTCACAAGCCGCGGTGGCCCCCAAGGACTCATCCTCATCATCATCAGAGGGGTCCCCGAGCTCGCCTTCTGATAACTCCAGGGGGGTCCCCGACACAGCGGAGCCCCCCTGAGGTTCCGAGTCCTCACCAGAGGATGGGGGAGGGGTGGCCGTTTCTTTGCCACTCCGCGGTCACGGATCGGCTCCACCGGGAGAGGAATTCTTCCAGGATGGCCGTTAACTTGTCCAGCGGAACCACAGGTCTCAGCGCTCTCTGATCCCCACCGGAGACTTCTGGCTGGGAAGCACTTGCTTCAGCCGACATTGCACCGCACCCCGGAAACACCCGCAGGCCAGAGACCGGACGCCCCACACCACCCCACAAGCTGCCGCACTAGGGTCCCAGAGGCACCCAGGAGGACTCACCGCCGCGCCCACACTGACCCCGGGATTTGCTGCTGCTGTAGCTGCCTGTGTGTCACCCTGCTGCTGCTCCGCGTCCCCCACGTGTAGGAAGCTCATCCGGCCCAGCGCCAAGACATCCAGGACCGCCCATCCAGCTAGCAAATCCGAGGCCAGCACACGGCGGACCACGCCAATATGGCCACCGTGTGCACTAGAGACCAAAGCATGCGGCCGGCTACCACAAAATGGCGGCCGGCCACAGGAAAATGGCGGCCGCACCGCAGCCCACCCAGGGGAAGCACAGCCAGGCAGGAGGGAAGCTACAGCCCTGGAGGAATGGCGGGGGGGCGGAGAGAGAAAACAAGAAGGGGTAGGAGAAGATCAGGCCCACCTACGCTCCAAGGAGGGGGACACCACCCGCCTGCCCCCCCCTACACCCCGCGGGGGGGGGGGAGAAGCATACTCACCACTCTAGACGGGCGCAGTGGGTAGCCACCTGAGACAGACCTGCCACCCCGCGGGTTCGGGGGGAGCTGCCGGCCACGCAACACCCGTGACGCGAGCCCAGGGGCCTGGTCCTAAGTGTGCTGGCGGGACATTTAACCCGCCGGCCGCCCTACACGGGAGGAGGCCCGACGCAGCCGACCCCGCATACAGCTAAAGGTCGGCTCGCATCCGTCGGCCGCGCTGGGGAGACTACCTGGATCTAGGATATCCAGCCTGTCACCCAATTGGTTCCTTGATTGCATTCTTCATCAGAATCTTGAGGAAAAAAAAAACAGGGAACCGCAGATCCCAGCAGGGAGCCAGGTCCTACTCCTTGCACTAGGCAGAAAAAACTGAGTTGCTAAGCAGGGCAGGAGGGGTTATGCCAAGTGAGGACTGCCCCCTGGGAGGGGCTGTGTCTGCTTTTAGCTGAACCCCACATGTCAAGAATAAGAGGCTGCGTCCGTCAATGAACGAAAGAGAAAAAGACTTGGCTACGCCTATGGGCAGTCCTAGGTGGTATACACCCCCCTCTCTGCTATAGGCCTTCAGTTTAGTAACAAGCAGTATCAGAAGTATTAAAACTCCTTAGAAGTGTGAGTGCTGTGTCTGTCAATGAACCCAGAGAATAGGATTCTACGGTAAGTCAAAAATCCCATTTTCTCTTTCATTCATTGACAGACACAGTGCTCCATTATTCATTACCATAGGGACATCCCAAAGCAGTGCCATACATGGGGGGGGTGGGGGGTGGGATAACAAAAAAATCCCAAGGCTAACACAAGAGCCAACCAGGTAACAGGAGCCCAACCTGAACACACCCTCAAGAGGGAAGAACCCTCTAAAAAGCAGCCTTCAAAAACTTGCAGCCAAAAGCATCATCTGCAGATACCAGCATCTCCACTCTGTAGAATGTTGCGAAAGTGTACACGGGCGACCAGATGGCCGCCCCGCAAACTCGCGCCACTGACACCTGATGACAGAAGGCCCAAGAAGCACTAGGCGCCTGAGCAGAATGCGCCGTGGCAGGGAAAGGAGGAACCCAACCCCTGACAGAATAGGCCAGAGTCATCATCAGTCTGATCCATCCAGAAATAGTCGCAGAAGAGGGCCAGGGAACGTCTGCCACCATTTGTACCATGTCGGCCTACCAGGTGCGCCGAGGCCAATCTGGAGCCACCAGGATTATTGGTATTGCCTCCGCCACTATCCTGCGTAGCAAACGCGGTAGAAGTTTTATCGGAGGGAAGGCGTACAGAAGGCGATAACGGCCCCAGGGGGCCACCAGGGCGTCCGTGGCCACTGCCAACGGATCCTTCACTCTGGACACAAAGGTCTTTACCTTGTGATTGAACTGAGACGCCATGAGATCCGCGTCCGGCGTCCCCCATCTGCGGCATATCTGGTTGAACACCTCCGGGTGGAGAGACCACTCTCCTTGGTCCAGCGTCTGGTGACTGAGAAAGTCCGCCTGCCAGTTTTCTACATCCGGAATGTAAATGGCGGAGATTGCCGGAACGTGACGTTCTGCCCAACGCAGTATCAGAGCTGCCTCCGCCGCAGCTGCTGGACTCCTCGTGCCGCCCTGATGGTTCACATAAGCCACTGCCGTGGCATTGTCTGACTGAATCCGAATCGGACGACCCTGCAACCTCACTGTCCAGTGAGATAGGCACAATCTGATTGCTCTCAGTTCCAGCACATTGATGGGCAGGCGAGCCTCCTGTGCCGACCAACGACCCTGGGCAGACTGCTGCCCCAGGATCCCGCCCCAGCCTGAAAGACTGGCATCCATGGTGATGATCACCCACTGAAGGGGCAGGGATGACTTCCCCTGATTCAGCGCCGAGTCCCGGAGCCACCAGGTCAGAGACGCCCTGGTCTGGGAGCTCAGATGGATCAGAAGGTCCAAAGACCGAGGGGACCTGTCCCACCGAGCCAGGATTGCTCGCTGAAGGAGACGAGTGTGACTCTGGGCGTATGGTATCGCCTCGAAAGTCGAGACCATGAGCCCCAGCACCCGCATACAGAATCGTAATGAAGAACGTCGGTGCGACAGGAGGGTCGCACAGCCGACTGCAGTGACAGCAACTTGTCTGGAGGAAGAAAAAACCTTCGACTGCTCTGTGTCCAGGATCAGGCCCAGATACTCCAGGCGACGGGATGGTGACACCGTTGACTTCTGCAGGTTGAGCAACCAGCCAAAATCCTGCAGCGAGGTTATTGTGATCCTCACATTCTCTTCCAGAGCCGAGGCGGACTCCGCTCGCAGGAGCAGGTCGTCGAGGTAGGCTACTACCGCGATGCCTCTCTGTCGCAGCAAAGCCAACACCGGAGCTAGCCGTTTGGTGAAAACTCGAGGGGCTGAAGCCAGACCGAAGGGGAGTGCCACAAATTGATAATGGAGGTCCCCCACTGCAAAGCGCAGGAAAAGCTGATGCCATGGACAAATAGGCACATGGAGGTACGCATCCCTGATGTCCAGAGACGCCAGAAATTCCCCCTGGTAGAGGGCGGCCACAACCGAGCAGATAGAATCCATCCAGAATTTCCGTGCCCTGACATACCTGTTTAGGGCCTTCAGGTCTAGTACTGGCCGGACCCCTTCCCCTTTTTTGGGGACCATGAACAGATTTGAGTAAAAACCTTGAAACCTCTCTGCTGGAGGCACTGGCACGATCACCCCTTGATCCGAGAGTGCTTGGACAGCCCCGAAGAGGGCCTCCCGGCATTCCCGCGGGAGTCCTAAGTTCGATGGGAAGAACCTGTCTGGGGGTAGAGTGTTGAACTCCTTCCCGGACCCTACGGTCAGGAATGTGAGCACGCCACCGGTCTGCAAACCCCAGAAGATGGCAACCCATCATGCTGAGGAGGGCTTGTTCTCCGCCTTTTTTGTTTTGCACTGCCACTGCCGTTTACCGGCACGGGTCCATTTACCTGCTGCGCCCGGGGCGCGAAAAAGCCTCTTCTGCCCCGATGTAGGGGGCCCCTGTCTACAGCAAAACTCTCGCCTCCGGGGCTCTGGGAGGAAGGTGCTCTTACCTCCTGTGAAATCCTTGATGATCTCATCCAGCTGTGGACCGAATAGACGTCCACCCTGAAAAGGAAGGTCAGCGAGACCTTTTTTGGAAGCGTGGTCACCGGACCAAGAGCGCAACCAAAATATCCGTCTGAGGATAACGGCAAACACCGCTATTCTGGATAACATAGGCAGTAAATCAACGGCCGCATCACAAAGGTACCTGAAACCTTGTAGCAAAAAATCAGCCCTCTGGGGGGCGTCCATCAAGCGGCTGCAGTCCAGATCCTTCTGGAGTTCTGCCATGCGCTCAGCTAGAGATTGCGCCGCCAGGGCTGGCCGCAGAGCAGAACCCGCCACCAGGAATAGCGACTTTAACAGTGCCTCTGTCTTTCCGTACGCTGGGTCCTTGAAGGAAGGGGCCCCTTCCAGAGGAATGGTCGTTGCCTTATTAAGGCGAGCTATCGGCGGGTCCACCGTGGGTGATTCCCATTTTTTAAAAAAGCTTTCCTCAAAGGGATAGCGAGCAGCGAAACGTTTAGACAGCAAAAAGGAATGCTGCGGACGCTGCCATTCACGATAAATATAGTGATCAAAAAAATCATCATAGGGGTAAGCCTTAGGGGCTCTGGGGGGCCTGGAGGACCCACACACATACGTAGAAGTCTGCGATTCGCCATCCTGGTTCAATCGCAGCGTAGTGCGAATTCCAGCGACAATGGCGGAAACCAGCGCTTGTTTGCGCGCAGCCGCCACCCCCTGATCCTCTTGTTCCGTCCGAGGGACCCAGTTCCCCATCAAACAGGTCCACTGGGGTCCCTGTGACCCCTAAGGCCACTTCCGGATCAGAATCCTCCCCTGAAGAACAAGGAGGAGGGGGACGCTTCCTGGGGGCCTGTTGGGCGACCTCCGCCCGAGGGAGAAATTCCTAAAGACCGCCCGCAGCTGGTCCAAAAAAGCCCCCTGCGCAGATTGCACCGCAGCTGAATCCTCCTCAGCAGGCTTTGCAGTATAGTCTGCCATCGTTCTAAATCACCCCTAGTAACACACAGGTGTACACTAGCACGTTGAGGGACCCCCACACAGCCGCATACCACCGCCCCACAGCACACCAGGGAACCCAGGAGGACTGCACCCGCCACCACCAGCACCCACAGGAGAGCCCAGCTATACTTGCTGTTTGCTGCCTGTAACTTTGAGGACCGTCAGAAGAGCCGCGCCGTCAGGAGCCACACCGTTCCAAAGAGAAAGGAAAAACGTGTCACACACGTTTTTGCAGAGGCAGGAGGTTCCAATATGGCTGCCGTTGAACACTAGAGGCCGAAAACCACTTGCAGGAACGTGCAGTACCGCAAACGGCCGCTCTGAGCACTAGAGGGAAAGCTCCATAGGCTCAGTATGTCCGCAGCTACGGCAAAATGGCGGCGGTCCGCTGCAAAATGGCGGCGAAAATTCGGCGGACGGCGTCGAACAACTGGGTGCGGTGCGGGGGGTATGGGGGGGGGGGGTGAAAAGGGCTATACTATGCTGAGGGTTTATGTGGGAAGAGAGGACGGCCCCCATGGGACCCCATTCCCTGCCTAATTAAGTCCTAGTTGGACAAGCATAAACCCACACGTCATGAAGAGCTGCGTCTGTCAGTGAACGTAGGAGAAAGGGTGTTTTCTTTCCGAAGGCTGGAACACTATTTTATAATCTGACAAAATCAAGACGTCCCCCCCCCCCCATTCCAGACACGGGGGAGGGCGCACCTTCATGTCCAGAGAATCCCGCTACCTGCTTGCCATTCCAGGTCTGTTTGGAACCTCCCAAGGAGGGTTGCAAGGGATATGAACCCTTGTCAGTGGACCCTAAGGAACGAACAAACCTGTGTGTCGTGAAAGGATCAACACGTAAGCCATAATACATGTCTAAGCACCACTGTGGAAACAGAGAGCTCAGCAACCCGGGGAACTGCACCCAAGAGACACAGCAGACAAAACCGCAGCCCCTAGACCAACAGGTCAGCCAATTCAGCAAATGTAGGAAGACTTTGCTCCCCCTACAGGCATGTCCGCTGGATCTTCAAGAGCCGGAGATTCCTCTACTGGAATCATGGTTGCACTGTGCAACCTAGAGACAGGGGGATCCACTACCGGTGGAACAGTCCACTTCTTAAGGAGGGACTCCTCAAAGGAGTACTTTACAGGAAAGCTGCTTTGAAAAGCACAAAAATGAGCGCCTTGGACACTCCCATTCTCCATGGACAAATTTGGCAAAATAGGAGGGAGACGGGAACACTTTCGCCGTGCAAGACGCCATATGGGTGCCAAAAGGGACCGGCCCTCTGCCGCAGCCACAACCCCATCTTCAAAGTTCCCTGCACAGACGTCATAAGTGTGACAACCAGCGCCTTCTTGTGCGCCATTGAAGTTGTGGAGGAATCATCCTCACTACCTGACAGGAAAGAAAGCGTGGCCACCAACCACAAGGTGGGCCACATCCATGGCGGCAGAGCCAGATATAGAATTGTTTGAGGCAGATGAGGGCGGGGGCACCATATATTTGGCTATATGCCAAAGCACCACTAGTAGAAACACAAAAACTCAGAGGGGGCCACTGACCGAGACCCCCGCCGCCCGAAGCCCCGCACAGGGGCGCCACAGAGGTCCCGCACAAGGAACACTGACCGAGGCCCCTCACAGTGGGACCGGCTGAGGCCCCTCATAGGGGGCACTGCCTCCCAGGGAGCGCCCATAAAGGCCCCGCACAGGGGGCGCCGGCCGAGGCCCTTCACAAGGGGCACTGGCTCAGGCCCCTCACAGGAGCGCCTCCGAGGCCCTACACAGTGGACAGACCGAGACCCCTCACGGGGTACCACTGAGGCCCCTCACAGGGGACACCGGCTGAGGCCCCCACAGGGTAGGAGGTGGCCGCAGGGCCCAGTATGCCATGGCCCTAAATTTTCGGCCATCCGCCGCGAGTGCATGGCCCAAGGGTGGACCGGACCGATCGGAGCCGCGGAAATGGAGGACAGACGCCCGAAACAGACAGCGGCGGCCTCCGCCGGCGGCCCTGGGGCAGTCCACCCAGCCCCCGGTCAGTAGGTCGCACAGCCACAACCTAAATTTACTGGTGGGCCCAAGGGGTACCCCCCCAGTAACAACCCCGAGGGTGGAAAAAAGGAGGGGACAGGGTGTCCGAAATGCACCTAGGCCAGAAGCATGGGCCTCACCCGGGAAGGGAGGAGGGGTGGGGGGAGGTGAACCCCCAGAAGGACGGACCACCCCAGGGAGTACCCGCGCCCCACTCCCATCCAGGGAAGGAGAGGTGGGGGCCCCCTACTCACCATTCCGGCGAAGCATGCCAGTAATGCTCCCAGACAAATCCTCCTCGCCACCGAAGTGGGGGGGCTGTCGGCCATGAGGAATGCTATTTTATGTTTCTTCCATTTGCGGATAATTGCACCAACTGTTGTCACCCTCTCACCAAGCTTCTTGGCAATTGTCTTGTAGCCCATTCCAGCCTTGTGTAGGTCTACAATCTTGCCCCTGACATTCTTGGACAGCTCTTTGGTCTTGGCCATGGTGGAAAGATTGGAATCTGAATGATTGATTGCTTCTGTAGCAGTGTCTTTTATACAGGTAACATGCTGAGATTAGGAGCACTCCCTTTAAGAGAGTGCTCCTAATCTCAACCCGTTACCTGTATAGAAGACACCTGGGAGCCAGAAATCTTGCTAACTTATGGGGGATCAAATACATATTTCACTCACTAAAATGCAAATCAATTTATAACTTTATTGAAATGCGTTTTTATGGATATTTTTGTTGTTAGTTTGTCTCTCACTGTTAAAATAAACCATTAAAATTATAGACTGATCATTTCTTTGTCAGTGGGCAAACGTACAAAATCAGTACGGGATCAAATACTTTTTTCCCCCTCACTGTACTTCAGGCCTAGATTGTTTGCGGCTGCAACATGTCTGTCTGGACACCAGGGGAAGGTAGATAGTCCCATTGTACCAGGTGCAATGGCTGCTTGCATTGCACTTACTGATGATGTCAATGTCTGAAGATGGAAGACTCTAATAGAAGAGGACTACAAGATTACAGAGTCCTTGGCTCCATCAGTTGTAGCAGGGTCCTTGCAACTGAGGTTTTTACAATGGTCATGCAGGAATTTATAGATCATAGAGGCCATAAGCGAGCTCCTACATCCTCTCAGGCAGATTCCGTATTTGATTTGCCCACAGCCTTAGCAACTTCCAGACCATTGGTCACAGAATGAATGATTCTAAATCTCTCAAGTCCTTGTCGGATATGATTACACCTGAGGAGTCACACTGCTGTCTACTGCTATAAGTTCCAAGATAAGAGTCTATTCCAGCCCTTATTAATGCAATGTGCACTACTCTGATAATAGAGGATCCTTCTTCATACACTAGGAGAATTTCGGATGAATGATTGTCTTCTCTTTTTTTTTTTGCATGTTAGTCTCATATAGAAAATGAAGAGGTTATTAAACTTACGAGAATTCTCATAGGACAGAATACAACTTCACAAGCGATGTAATGTATTGTATTCTTTCATTTCTGAGCATGCGTGGTCTTGCTCTTCTGATTTTTTTTCGGACGAATCCTGTACTGATTAAATGACAACCGCATGATCTGGTATCGAACAGGAAACATTTTTGTCCCTCTAAAACTGTTTAATTATGAAGATTGGAAACCCAGACAGGATGTTTGCTCCCCATAAGTGCTTGCTGACCTTGTATTCATTTGGTGCAGATTTTGTAGTAGTCTCTTCCCTCTGTGGATCCGGCCAGTTCTTCCTTTAACAAGCCAATTACTATTTTGGTGGCCGAAGGCCCTGCTTTTAAAAATTTAGCCAATAAAGAATTGGAAGCCTTCTCCAGTACTGTATTCATGTTGTACATAAGGACCCTATAAACTGGTATTTAAGGACTATAACGGTACCACGTAAGTAAAAATTTATCAAAAATGTTATTGTAAGAATTTTAAAAACATTGGAACATATATTCAAGACAGAACACATAATTTCATATATAAATACTATTTGTGCTACACAGTAAGAGATTGAATCAACAGCCCAGTGGGAATCAGGTGATGAATGGCTTGCTGCGACTTCTGATGCAGTTGTGTTTCACAGGTCGCTGCCCGCTTCTTCAGGAGAGCACTCATAGGAGCTGCACAATCTTGCTGACATGTAGGAAGGGGGAATACTGAGCGGCTCATTCCTCCTTCACCAGACGACCCACCACTCCAGGACCACTTAGTATGCTTGGACTTTTGCCTTGATTTGATATACCAGATAATCTATCCCAACCCAAAAGTTGGCGATTTAAGTTTGGATGACCCACGGATGAGGCTCTGGTGTGGACTACTCCAGTAATCAGGGGAGTTGGTAACAGCTGGTCGTAGGAGAATATAATGTTTGATACTGTTTACACTGATGTCGATATACATTGAGAGCTTGACTGTAATTTGCTTTCCTGAAGAAGTGGGCAGCAACCAGTGAAACGTGACTGCGCCGGAAGTCGCAGGAAGCCATTCATCACTTGATTCCCACAAGGTTGATGATTCAATCTCTTACTGTATAGCACAAATATTATTTATATATGAAATTATGTGTTATGTTTTGTCTTGAATATATGTTCCAAAATATTTAAACTTACAATAACATTTTTGACTTACTTGGTATCGTTAAAGTCCTTAAATGCCAGTTTATAGGGTCCGTTTGTGCAATTTCTCTGATAGGATGTGGTACTAGACAATTTTGTCCAAACACTAGAGGGCCCTCCTGCCACTCTACTCATGTTGGCAAGTTCCACCTTACACCCAGGGCCAGGACAAGGGGTGGGTAAGGAGGGCCAGTTGCCCTGGGTGCAGTGAAGCAAAGGCCCAAAAATAAGGATGCTGGGTGGTACATCCATTCTATGGCATGTATTAATAGGGGGCCGTGCAATTCTGGATCCTTGCCCGGGGCGCTGGAGAACCCTGTCCCAGTACTGCTTACACCCAATACTGGTTTTGATTTTACTTTCTCAAATCAGATCTGACTGGGTGAAACCCCTTAGAAGGATCTGTGAGTATCTTCAGCTAAAGTGCTGGACTGTGGTGCAATTTTGTGAGAAGTTTTTGACCTGTATGCCCTTCGAGGGAACATCTCTTTGGACTAGCCCTTGATGTTTTCATCATGGACTGCAAAGTCCTCTCCCTCTCTGACCCCCTCCACTCCTTTGATGTAGAGACTCCTCATCCACCTACAAAGTCTGTCAGTTCAAGTCTGCCAAATCCTCAGACAAACCTTCCTCTGTATGAAGGTGTGCCTTCACATTCCAAAATGGGAGGAGGACATCTGTTGGCCTTTGTGAACACTTGGGTATATTGCATTCCAAATGATTGGGTGCAGGAAGTGAGGTTCCAGGGTTGCAAACTCTATTTTTGTTACCTGCTTTCTCACTTTATCCTTTTGAACCTGTCTCCTCACAAACAGGCAGATCTTCATCGGGTTTTTATGGCCGTAAATTCCCTACAGGCTATATAGGGGTTGATTTACTAAAACTGAAGAGTGCAATATCTGGTGCAGCTCTGCATAGTAACCAATCGGCTTCCAGGTTTTTTTTGTTTTTTTTCTTGGAGTCAAAGTCTAATTGAACAAGCTGAACGTAGAAGCTGATTGGCTACCATGCACAACTGCACCAGATTTTGTACTCTCCAGTTTTAGTAAATCAACCCCATAGTGTTCACTCTCCTAAAGGCAGGCACTATATGAATGTCAAGAGTTGTGGGTATTTATTAGAGAACAAGTAAAAAAAAAAAAAAAAAAAAAAAAAAAGCACAAGAGGTGTAAGGAAATATTAACTTTCATTCACTTTAATATCTTAAACTGTACTTTATGGCATCTTAACAGGAAGAACATAAAGTCCCATATTAGAGAGTTGTGTGTGAAATGTATGTACTAGAATTCAAATTAAGGTTAATTCTTCAGCTGCCACTTTCAATCTAGAACAGTTTATTAAAAGTTCGGCAATAGCGGCCAATTCTGTTCTCCAGAAGATGATTGACAATTGTATGCTTCTTTCAACCAGCTGATGAAGGTTTACCTCAATAATACCAAATGGTATCACTAGATTCCACAGTGCCTATAAATTGTATCTTACTGTGGAATTGCACAAAGACAGATTGGAGGTTCTTAAGTCATCAGATACTTAGACTGCTCCACTCTGATAATCGCTCAGTTTTCGGATGACGCCGATAACGGAATCCAATGTCACACCCGACACAGCTTGAGTGGAAAGTTCTCTGTGATGAGATGGTCATCCTGGAGGACGACAACTATATTCACCTCAAATTCTGTCAAAAAGGAATAAAGTGTAGTTAGCAGTCTGCTGGGTCCGAATCAAATAACGGATTCAATGGGCCCCATTGTCACCCTCTCTACAGACGCAGAGTAGAAGACGATACTTCACCTATTTTAAAGTTGGTGGTTTCCAAGGTTGGGCAGGTGAACAGTCTGGGGAATATCATGTAGATGGGTATTGAGAGACCTCTGCACACATCACCCTCTGCTATCTGGATATTTTGGATCTCTGTGGCATCTCTGGCATAGCCTTCTGCACAACCTAAGAAAATATGCAAACCATTGTTCAACACACTGTAGTAATAATAACCCTGTAAAATATAAGTGATAAAATCATGGCTGTTTTAAAAGTAAGGCCAGGATTTTAGGCCTGGCCATTTTGCTTAATAAACAATTTGTTCACCTTTACAGAAAGAATGTGAACTTACCCCAGTCAAAAGCCCCAAATTACCTACGGAGTTGCCGAGCCGTCAGTACCCCCACAGCCAGTCCAGCAGTCAGAGGATTTGAAATTCACACTCTTTTCTGCAAGCAATTTCGGGATGGACCAGATCAATTTTGATTGGACAGCGCTGACCAATCAGAATCAATCTGATCCATTCCACAAGCATAGAGGGAGAAGAGCTGGAATTTCAAATCCCCAACTGTAGAACCAGCTGTGGAAGTGCTGACAGCTTGGCAACCCTAAAGGTAAGTACAGGGAGGACCAGTGTCAGTTCAACTTTACATTTTTTCTGTAAAGGTGGAATAACCCTTTAATGACAGCTGTACCTTTCCTTCACCCCACCCAAATCAACCTCAATGGGACACTGCCCTGCATGGTGACAAAGTGACCGTGTCCCTCTAAAAGCCCTCTCATATACTCTCCCTTCCCTGCACTCCTTCACAGCCAGTGCTGAAATCGGTGGAGTGGTGTCATGCAGGAGAGCTAAGGCATAGCAACTGGATTAGAGAATTGGAAGAATAAAGTACTGCTGCCCTTTAAAGGGAATCCATCATGTGTAAAAAATAAATATATATATATATATATATATATATATAAATAAATATGAGAGGAGCGCCCCCCCCCTTTTTTTTCTTTTCTTTTATTATTAAAAGTGTAGGCTCTGTCATCTTTATCCTTGTTTCATGCCCCCACAACAATCATGTATATATCAAGTGCCTCAACACCAGAAGAACATTTTCAATTCTTAGGTCTGTTGTGACTAATGGTACTGCCTAGACCAGGGGTCTCCAAACTGTGGCCCTTTCCTTGCCTTTATCCAGCCCTTGGGCAGTATTCCTTCCCTTGATACGAAGTACCTTCCTCCCACTGACACAAACAATGGGGCACTATTCCTCGCATGGACATCGAGGCACTATTCCTCCCACTGACACCAACAATGGGGGCACTATTCCTCTCACTGACACCAACAATGGGGTACTATTTCTCCCAGTGATGAGGAAATAATTCTCCCACTGACATCAAATATTGGGCATCATTCCTCCCACTGACACCAAATTTGGGGCATTATTCCTCCAACTGACACCAATGATGGGGCGCTATTCTTCCTACTGGCCACCAAGCCTATGGCATTATTTTCTACTCCCACTGATGACAGTCCGGCCCCCCCTAATATTTGAAGTGGAGTAAACTGGCCCTTTGTTTTAAAAGTATGAAGACCTCTGGCCTAGACTAACCAACGGAACAAGTGCATCCAAGCTACTACCTTCTGTGCAATGCCTGGTGAGCCTCATGAAAACAACACCTGTGAGGTCTCTGCAAACCTCCATATAGTCCATGCAAAAAAGGAGAAAGGCTTGTGCCATGGAAGTTGGCTAAAACATTGTTTTATTATTGCATGTGAACAACAGTCAAAAAAGCCAATGCGTTTCGGCTGTCCGGCCTTAATCATGGCTCAGCCATGATTAAGGCCTGACGGCCAAAACGTGTTATTGTTTTTGACTGTTGTTCGCATGCAATAATAAAACAATTGTTTTAGCCGACTTCCAAGGCACCAGCCTTTCTACTATTTTGCCTAGACTAACCAATCACAGAACATTACCCAGAATTCAAGAAGTGGTTATTCAATAGTTCAGTAAGTCAAAGCCCAGATCTTCGAACATGGCACCTAACAATGTCAGATATGGAACTAAAAGGTTCTCATTTAAAGTGGAGCTAAGGGGTTAATACTCCCCTTTCCAACAGTTTCTCACCGGCACCTTCTCCTGTGTGCCGGTCTTCGGCCATCTTCATTAGCTGATGTGGGATGTCGTCAATGCTGCACACAGGAATCAGGCCGATCTCTGTAAGCTGAGCTGCCCATGTTCAGCTCAGTTTCCAGTTCGGGGATCGCTGTGAGCAGGCAAGTAGGTGTAATTTATTGCAGAAGAGACACAGCAAATAACAGTGGAACTTTAGTTCTGCTTTGACTTCAAAGTGCCAAGGTACAGCTATCCTCACCTGCAGAAAATCATGGAGAAAGAAAATGCAACTAATATGTGAATGTTAAAAAAAGTGCAGGGAAAAAGGTTTCGCCGGACCCCAGTTTCATGGCATTAAAAAAAAGCAGAGAACCACACTGAAAACTCACCACAAGTCTCAACTCGTACCAGCTGCAGCTCAATACTCTTAATGGCGACCTCTGATGTCTCCACAATCAGCTCCCCCGTCAGAGGCTGTGTGATGAGGCAGTTGGTGGAGTCCAGGTGACCTCGGATGAGAAATCTCGGTAGAGAGACCCTCTGAAGAAACAAGAACAGCCAGTCATGGTAAAGCCGAACACTGAGCAGATATAAAAGGATACAACAATGCATCTTTATGATCATTAAGACATCACTAAATGTATTTAAATACCTGAATGTGACTAGGTATCTGCCTTCTTCAATTCCCTATGCATCAACACTCAGATTGGGAGAGAGAGGGGCAAGGTGGGCAACCAATAATTTGTATTGCATGGAAATGTACTGACAAAGAACAGGCTGATAGGGTCATCCTTCTGCTTATTCAGAGCTTTGTGCCCTCCTATCAATCTGCTGCTTCGTCCAATCAGCAGGCTTGGATATAAAGCAGACACCCCAGTATTCCTCAACTATAAGTGGTGTTATGCCCCTGGCTGTGCTGTATAAATCTCTGGCCTGGATAGACAAATTGAGCCCCTTATATGTATTTTGTCTTTGTATTTAGTCGTTTACTTGAAATTCAGCTTTAAAAAGATTGTGAAGACACTGTAATGGTCCTGGAACATGCAGTGGTTACAAAACATGATTTAAAATAATTCTAATCTAAATGGTAATCTGTACATAGACTGCAATGAAGGAGCTGGTAAACATACCTAAATTTTCTTAATTCCTATTGGTCTCCTGGCTGATCATGTGCAAAATTAGCTGATCTGACTACTAACACCCTGATATATAATCTTTGCCATCCTCAATGGGTCTTGACTTACCAGGGGCTCAGAGAAGGAGACCAAAATATGCAACAAAGCTTAGCAGTTCTTTTGTCCCCTTGCAGTGCTCCCACCTAAGCAAGCAGTTTATACTTCCTTCCTTGGCGGTTTGCGCTTCTTCCAGGTACTAGTATGTGGTGGAATCTGTGTGCAAGGCATAGCTGCTGACAGGCTGCCTCTGTGCTCTGCTTAAGACCCCTTTAACACTGGGGCCACGGCCGCGTCAGCGGTAAAGTGCAGCTGGTTTTAGCGGTAATTTACCGCTGTTTAAGCAGCACTTTTCGGCCGCTAGTGGGGCGCTTTTAACCCCCAAGGAGGGGTTAAAAAACGCCCGTGTTGCAGCGCTTCGGAAGCGCTGCCACTTCATTCAAATGGGCAGGGGCGGTTTGGGAGCGCTGTATACAGTGCTCTCAACCTGCCCCAAAGATGCTGCTTGCAGAACTTTCTTTTCCCTCCCGCAAGCGCACCGCCCCAGTGTAAAAACAGTGGGGCTTTCACACTCGGGAGGCAGTTTTCAGGCGCTATTTATAGCTCTAAAACGCCTTAAAACTGCCTCAGTGTGAAAGGGCTCTCAGAATAGATGTAAACCCAATAAAAACAATCTTATAATTTGCTATAAGGTAAAGTCATTCTAAAACTAAAGAATTAGGGATGTCACTCCAGGCTCCTTTCTTATCCAAATCCAGGGACTCCCACCAAGGGTGCAGGCCAGAGGAGAGATGGATGCAATATACAGGAAAAACACCCCAGATGCCACACACTGACAAAGCCCAACAGTGACTATAGTAAAAGCAGCACCAGCCCAGGCTCTGTCCAGGCCACATCCCCAACGTGTTTTGTCTTGGGGTGAAACGCGTTGGTGACATGGCCTGGGCAGAAGCTGCTCTTACTATAGTCACTGTTGGGCTGTCGGTGTGTGGCACCTGGTGTGTTTTTCCTTGAGAGGGTCATTTCAAAAGTGATTTTCAATATTTTATCTGCAGCTTTCATTAAAATAATGACTTGTTATCCTGCCATGAAAGTCCTTATTCAGGCACTTCCAGTTATAGGGCAACAATACTCTGTCCCTGCCTCCCAACTTGTGCTTCTGCATTGTCACCTGGGTTTCTAAGTGAGACAACATATATTACATAGGCAATTTGCATTGTTGTCACCATCAGAAAACCTGCCCAAGAAAGCCCATGCAGCTGTTGCTGGAGTGCATGTAGACAGAAAGTGGCTGCAAAGAGGCTACTTGAGGTCAAAAGCACTGAGATGTAACACAGGATAAAAAAAAAAGTCAAAAGAATTTAAAAAAAATTAAACTACAATTGTTTATTACACACATGGAGAGCATATGAATGACAGCTCACATAACAGGGCTCTGTCTCTTTTTTTTTTTTTATTCCTGAAGCATACAGAGCACAATGCACATTGTTGTACTTTACAAATATATCATAAGGCCATATAATTGCAGCTCTAAATTTCATTCACTGGATTTACATTTGCTTTAAAGCCTTTAAAAGGAGTTGTAAAGGCAGAAGGCTTTTTTATCCTAACCACTACAGATCCACGCTATAGCCGAAAGACGGCTACAACGCGGACCTGAATTGCCGGGGGGACGTCCGCCCCTTTGCGCGCTCCCCACACACACTCACAGCTGCTGTCACGCTCTCACGCCCACCACACGTTGCGTGTGTCCGGCGGACTTGATATCCGCCGGCAACCCGCGATCGCCTAATAGGAGAAGCAGAACACAGAACCGCCAATGTAAACACGGCAGTTCCCCGTTCTGTGAGGGGGGACATGACAGCTCTACTGATCCCTGTGATCGGGATCAGTGAGATCTGTTATGCCCCTGCCAGCCCCCACACAGTTAGAACACAGTGAGGGAACACATTTAACCCTTTGATTGCTCCCTGCAGGTTAACCCCTTCCCGGCCAGTGACATTCACACAGTAATCAGTGGCTATTTTTAGCACTGATCGATGTATAAATGTCATTGGTCCCAAAAAAGTGTCAAAAATATCCGATCTGTCCGCCACAATTTTGCAGTCCCGATAAAAATCACAGATCGCCGCCATTACTAGTAAAAAAAAAAATAATAATAATAAAAACGCCATAAATCTATTCCCATAGTTTGTAGACGCGATAACTTTTGTGCAAACCAATCAATATACGCCGATTGCGTGTTTTGTATTTTTTTTTACACCAAAAATATGTAGAAGAATATATACTGACTTTTTTTGTATATTATAGCAAAAAGTAAAAAAAAATATTTTTTTCAAAATGGTCGTTCTCTGTTTATAGTGCAAAAGATAAAAACCTCAGGAGGTGATCAAATACCACAAAAAGAAAGCTCTATTTGTGGGAAAAAAAGGACGTCAATTATGTTTGGGTACAACATCGCATGACCACGCAATTGTCAGTTAAAGCGACGCAGTGCCAAATAGCAAAAAGTGCTCTGGTTAGGAAGGGAGTAAATCCTTCCGGGGCTGAAGTGGTTAATGCATTCTATGCATTAAGATAAAAAACCTTCTGTGTGCAGCAGCTGCCCCAGCACCCCCTAACACTTACCTGAGCCCCATCTAGATCCAGTGATGTCCACGAGTGCCTCTGCAGTCCATTGGCTCCCGCTGCTGTCAAAGTCAGTTAGCCAATTAGAAGAGAGAGGGGGTGAGGCTAAACTGGGGCTCAGTGTCTGAATTGTCACACGGAGCTGCAGCTCGGCTCGGGTGCCCCCATAGCAAGCTGCTTGCTGTGGGGCACTCGCCAGGAGGGAGGGGCCAGGAGCACAGAAGAGGGAGCCGAGAAGGAGGATCGGGTTGCTCTGTGCAAAACCACTGCACAGGGCAGGTAAGTATAATGTTTGTTATTTTGTTATGTTTGTTATTTTTATATTTACTGCTACAGGATAGCCGCTGTGCGCAGGATTGTGTAATATATATACACACACATATATACACACACATACATATATACACATATACACACACACACACACACACACACACGTGATCCTACACTTCTAGCGCAAATGTGCCCCACCCGCTGGCTCGCTCACAATAATCACAACATGAGCCAAGGGGCGGGTACGGTGGACTCCATGTCCACCAGCATCCACCGATCATTTGGTACACGGGCAGAAAGACAGTCTATGTAAACCAGGCAGATTGCCATTTTGTCGGGGAAGTCATGGATCCTGTGTTCCTGCAAAGCACCTCCCACACTGTACACAAGCACTGGATAGGCACACAGTTAACCCTTCGATCGCCCCTGATGTTTATCCCCTTCCCAGCCAGTGTCATTAGTACATTTTTAGCACTGATCACTGTATGGACCACTTGCCGACCAGCTCTATTGCGCAAACCGCCGTAACTGTGGGGCAGTGCTTTAGGAGACTGTAGGGGGCGCATGTCTGCTGCATGTCTCTGGAGCTGATTCGCGTGGCCAGCGGGCGCAATGTCCGCCGGCCACCCGCGATCGCTCCTCACAGAGCCATAACGGGGATCTGCTGATGTAAACAAACAGATCCCCGTTCTGACAGGGAAGTGGAGAGAGATCTGCTGTTCCCAGTGATCAGGAGCAGCTTTCTCTCTCCACCCCCAGTCACTACACTCCCCCCCACAGTTAGAAACACCTACCTAGGGAACACTTAATCCCTTGATCGCTCCCTAGTGTTAACCCCTTCCCTGCCAGTGACATTTATACAGTAATCAGTGGCTATTTTTAGGATGTATTTTTATGATTTATGATGTATAAATGTCATTGGTCCCAAAAAAAGTGTCAAAAGTGTCCGATCTGTCCGCCACAATATTACAGTCCCGCTAAAAATCGCAGATCATCGCCATTACTAGTGAAAAAAAAAGAAGAATAAAAATGGCATAAATCTATTCCCATAGTTTGCCAACACGATAACTTTTGCGCAACCCAATCAATATACGCCTATTGTAATTTTTTTTTACCAAAAGTATGTAGAAGAATATATAAATCGGCCTAAACTTGTTTTTTTATTTTTGGATATGTATTATAGCAAGGGTCGCTGGTTCAAATCCCAACCACGACACTACCTGCCTGGAGTTTGCATGTTCTCTCTGTGCCTGCGTGGGTTTCCTCCAGATACTCAGGTTTCCTCCCACACTCCAAAGACATGATGATAGGTTAATTAGATCCTGTCTAAAATTGGCCCTAGTATGTGTATGTATGAATGTGAGTTAGGGCCTTAGATTGCAAGCTCCTTGAGGGTAGGGAATGGTGTGAATGTACAATGTATATGTAAAAGTGCTGCGTAAATTGATGGCGCTATATAAGTACACAAAATAAAAATAGCAAAACGTAAAAAAAATACAAGTTAGTCTTACCAGTAACTTGTTTTCCAAGAAGTCTTTCAGGACAGCACCTTGAGAGATGGCTCCTCCCTCGAAATCCAGGAAACACCCACTTCCACCTTTTAAAAGGAGGCATTTCCACATTCCCATCAGTTGTAGTAGAGTACCTCCGACCCAAGCTGGAACACATAATCAGAACATAGTTAATAACAGCCTGAATATATGCACAAAAACAACAGGGGCGGGTTGCTGCTGTCCTGAAAGACTTCTTGGAAAATAAGTTACCAGTAAGACTAACTTGAATTTTCCCTAAGCGTCTTTCAGGACAGCACATTGAGAGGATAAGCGAGACTTACCCCCTAGGGAGGAACTACAGCCTGCAGGACATTCCTGCCAAATGCCTGATCAACTGCTGACATAAGGTCCAGCCTATAATGCCGGACAAACATCTGGTAACTAGACCAAGTAGCTGCCTTACAGATCTGGGATGGCACCAGCTTTTTCAGCCCATGTCGTGGACAGAGCTCTGGTAGAATGGGCTTGAACCCCCGGTGGGGGAGGCAGTCCCATTTTGGAGTAGGCCTCCAGAATTGTCGATTTGAGCCACCTTGCAATTGACCCTTTAGAGGCCCGGTGGCCTTTTTTGTTACCTGAAAACTGGAGCAGCAAAGAGATTTCCTGAAGTCCTTTGTGACTTCTAAGTAATGTAACAAAGTTCTTCTCACATCCAAGCTGTGAAATTTGTTTTCATTTTCATTAGAAGTATTCGCACAAAATGTTGGCAAAATAATTTCTTGCGATAGGTTCTGGACCATCGCTACTTTTGGTAAAAACAAATAACCTGTCTTCAAAATAATCAGATCAGGATAAATAGACAAAAGAGGCTCCTTTACTGACAGAGTGTGTATCTCACTGATTCTTCTTGCTGAAGTTATTGCAATCAAGAATACAGTCTTAAACGTTAGGTTCCTTAAGGAAGCTTTTTGTAATGGTTCAAATGGTTCCTTTGTTAGGGCTTGTAGCACTACAGATAAATCCCATTTGGGAAACAATTTACTAGGCACGGGCCTGGCTCTGGTGAGTGCCTTAAAGAACCTTGCGACTAAGGGTTCCGGTGCTACTGGTTTCTCCAAGAACACACTCGGCCGCTTGTACCTTCAGGGTATTGACCACTAGACCCTTGTCTGCTTCCGCTTGTAGAAACTCCAGTAGTGATACTAGGTCTTCCAGGGTTCTAACCTCTAAACGACACCAAGTGTTATAGACTTTCCAGACCTTAGTGTAGAACTGTAAATGTTTCTAGTAACTTTCTTCCTACTGGAAAGTAGGGTATTTATTAAAGGTTCTGAAAATCCTTTTGCTCTCAACACTTGCTCTTCAGATACCAGACGGTAAGATTTAGTCTGTATGGCAAACTGGACCTTGACGAAGTAAATCCTGTTTGGGTTGAAGCCTCAAATATGGTTTAACCGCCAATTGCAAGATGGTGGAAAACCAAGCCCTTTTCGGCCAGAATGGAGCAACTAGAATAAAAGACGCTCTCTTTCTCAGTATTTTCCTTAATACCAGAGGTATCAGCTGAAAAGGAGGAAATGCGTAGGCTAGCTGAAAGTCCCAAGGATGCACGAGGGCATCTATGCCTAGAGAATAGCTGTCTCTGAAGAGAGAAGAACTGCGGGAGCTGTGTATTTTCTATTGTAGCAAACAAGTCCACTTGCGGAACTCCCCATCGCTTGGTAATTGCAGAAAAAAAACTTCTGGATCCAGGTTCCATTCCGCCTCTTGAATTGTTTGCCTGCTCAGAAAATCTGCCACCTCGTTTAGCGTGCCTTTGATATGGACTGCTGATAGGGAGAGCAGATGGTGTTCCGCATTCCTCAAGATCTCTTTTGATAAGATCTGAAGAGACCTGCTTCTTGTGCCCCCTTGTCTGTTCAAGTAGGCCACAGTCATGGCGTTATCTGACTGTATCTTTACGGGAGATTCCTGGGAGGCCTGGGAAGAAGGCAGCAAATGCGACTGCCTTTAATTCTCTGCAGTTTGAGGACATTTCCGCCTCTGCCTTGGACCATGCACCTTGTGCTAGGTTATGTCTCCAGTGAGCCCCCCAACCCCAGCTGCTGGCGTCCATTGTCACTGTTTCGCCGATCGGCCATGTCCACAGTAATCCCCTTGCAAGATTTTCCTGGTTCCTCCACCACCAAAGGGTCCTTTTGACCCTTGAAGGGACTTTTACCTTTATATCCAGGGTATCCAGATTGTGATTCCAAAGGATATTTTGCAGAGGTCTGAAAGGAAGATGAGCCCATTGGATGGCTGGAATTGTTGCGGTTAGTGTTCCCAGGGCTGACATCAATTTTCTAATTGCGAACACCTGGTTGGTTTGGAGCATTGCTGCCACGCTTTGGACCTGGACTCTTTTCTCTTCTGGCAGAACGATTTTCTGCTCCACTGAGTCTGTCTGGTATCCTAGGAACGGGACCTGTTGGGCAGGATTGAAATTTGATTTTTGTAAATTGATAATCTATCCCAATGCCTCTAAATGACTGCAAGCTTTTGCGAGATCTTCCAGCAATTTTTCCCTGGTAGAGGCAAAAAGAAGCAAATCGTCCAGATATGGGATTACTGCTATCCCCTGTAGACGAAGAGGTGCCATGGCTTCTGCCATAATCTTCGTAAAGATTTGTGTTGAGAGGCCGAAAGGCAGAGCCCTGAACTGAAGATGAAGGGTTTATTTTCCCCAGTTTATTGCTAATCTCAGAAACTTCTGCGACTGTGGTGCTACTGGCACATGCAGATATGCATCTCGCAGGTTGATTGACGCCATAAAGCATCCTTTTTTTAACAGACCCTTTACTGTGAAGACTGAGTCCATACTGAACCTCTTGTACTGAGCTGACTTGTTTAGAGGTTTTAAATTGAGAATAAGACGGAAACTGTCAGATGGCTTTCTTCACCAGAAAAATGTGGGAAGTAAAATTCCTGATGTTGTTCCCCTGGAGGCACCGGAATAGCAACTTTTTGACGCATCAGATCCTTCAAAAGGTTCTTCATTGCCAGTGCTCTTGTGGCATCTCCTGGAAGGTTTGTTACAAAGTATCTTTCTGGTGCTTTTTTCTGCAAATTCTATTTTGTACCCTTGGGCTAACATGTCCAGAATGTACTGATTTCCGGACACGCTTGCCCAGTAAGGGAGAAAGTTCTGCAGTCTTCCCCCCACCTGGAGTGACGAGTCACCGCGTCTTGCTGGAGGTCGCAGGAGGATTGAACAAGACGTTTGTTCTCCCCTTTCCCCTCTGTGCTGACCAGTTCCTCTTCTGTTGAGCTTTGCCTTGCTCTTGAGTTCTTTGAAGAGGAAAAAAACTTTAGTGGTTGTTTCTTCCTTTTTATTGGAAATTATTTATTTTTATCAGCTGTCCTATCTAAAACAGTCTAGATCAAGGCCGAATAAAAGATCTCCTGTAAATGGTAGGCTGCAAAGCTTGCTCTTAGATGCTGCATCCCCCTGCCAGGTCTTTAACCATAGGGCCCTTCTGGCTGAGTTAGCCAAAGCCACTGACTTGGCCGTCATCCTAATTGACTCAGCAGAGGCGTCTGAAATATATGCCACTGCTGCCGCAAGAGTTGTAAAGGAATCAAGGATCTCTGGTCTAGGGGAATCTGCTATAATGTGTGACTTTAGCGGATTTATCCTGTACTCCAGGTTTCTGGATATGCATGTAGGAGCCATTGCGGGCTTTAGACTGTTCATATTAGACTGCCAGGACCTTGAGCTGTTGGTCTATTCTTTTATCCATGGGTTCTTTGAAAATCCCCATATCCTCAAATGCAAGGTCTGTGGACCTGGATACTTGCGAAAAAGCCGCATCCAGCCTAGGGACCTTGTTCCAGATAGCGGATGGATCTTCCTCAAAAGGAAAACGCCTCTTATGCGCTTTAGGGAATTATGGCTTCCTTTCTGGTTCGGCCCATTCTTTTTTAATGGCCTCTGAAATCACCTGGTGCACTGGGAAAGCCCTGCGTACATACAGTCATGGAGGGACAACGCTTTCTTCTCTGCCACTAGGCCCAATGTATTGTGCACCGTTTTTAACAGAGCATCCACCTGCTCCAACATAAGTTTATATCTTGAGGGTCTGGTGTCTGACCCGTCCTCTTCTTCCTCAGAGTCGTCTCTGGAATGAGAGGGAGATAAGCCCCCAGGGGTAGGATAACCCTCTTCAGTCTCTACTGCTGGGATTAAAAGTGAGCTCTGAGAGGAACCAGAAGCTGATTGCTGACTTTTAGATGGCCCTGAAAGCGAGGAGCGGAAGGATTGAATAGTAGCGTCCAACTCCTTTTTGACTGAAGCGATTATATCGCTGCAAGTGGAAGAGACTTCTTCTTTAACCAATGCATCAATGCATAATTGGCATAAAGCCTTCTTCCATCCCTCAGGCAACTTTGCTTTGCATGATGGACACTTCTTTTTTGTCGGTTGGTCAGATTATAGGTAGCAGAATACATATTGACCTAAATTTATGTATAAATTTGTTTTTTTATTGGATGTTTTTTATAGCAGAAAGTAAACAATATATTTTTTTTTTCCCAAAATGTATTTATTTTTTTTTTATAGTGGCAAATACCACCAAAAGAAAGCTCTATTTGTGGGAAAAAAAGGGCATCAATTTTATTTGGGTACAGCATCGCACAACCACGTAGTTGTCAGTTAAAGTAACGCAGTGCCATGTCGCAAAAAATGGCCTGGTCATGAAGGGGGTTAAATCTTCCGAAGGTCAAGTGGTTAAGATCCATAGGAGATATTAAATTACTTGGTAACCATTTAACCCCTTGTTGCAAAAGTGTAGCAAACTGGGTAACTGACACTGAAAGGTTAATACACCACCAAGCAAAAAAAACAAAAACAAAACTTTTCAATGGTGTTGTACTATGCTATCACCTTTAAGAAACTCTAGAAGCGCATTGCAACGCTGCGGCTCATAGTACACATCAATAAATCTTTCATTGTAATGTCAAATGCTTCCCAGAAGCCCACACGGATCAGTATGTATTATAAACCGGCACCTAAAGGTGTACAGTACAGTTTGTTCCAATTTACTGTAATTCTACCCCAATTATAAAAGGAGCCAAATCCCTCACATTCTGCCACTCTGTCTATTATGATCGTTTGGAAGGTTCACACTGTACTGTTCGGATGGGTCCAGGCACAAACTTATTTTGCTTTCTCTGCAGCTTCTCCAAAGCAGTAGCGTGGCCAGATTAAGAGTAATGATCCTCAGTGCGTTGGCGGTTTTCGAGTCACACGCCATCAGTAGTCACCCTGAATTAACGTCTGGGGAAAGTGACAGGCGGCACATTACTGACAGAGGAACTGGGAATTCCAGGAGGGGGCATTTAAATCATTAACAAATATTTCTCTAAGCTGCAATAAAAACAGGCTGTGAACATTCACAGGGCAGCCAAAAAGCCCATCATGTTCCAGACAGGAGCTCAGTTACGGATTATGAATTAGCTGAAGGAACGCATAATTTTTCTACTTCTGAAGATTTGTGTCCTTTTGTACTGACCAGATGGAAATGGACGTTAAAGACTGGCAGCCTCTGCTGACAATAGGCCTAAACACAGAGATCCTCATATGTCAAAGTGTCAAGAAATGTCCTCATCACCTCCCCCTCCCCCCCAACCACCAGGCACCAGAGAACTTTAGATTCCAAAAGTCATTATCCATGGCAGGCCTGACTGTTAAGAGATAGCAGTTCTTAAAGGACAAGGTCACTTTGGGAATATGTTACATGTTCCACCCGTTTTTAGGGTGGAACATGTAACATGTTCCCAATGCTACAGCTGTTGCCCAAGAAGTTCCCCGTACCAGCTGTCACTTTTTGAAATTAGTATGGCCATGGGGGGCTCCATCCACACAGCTGCGTCATTCATTCACACTGCTCTCTGTGTGAATGAACTACAAGCCCCAGCATCCTTTACGACTGTCTGCTTGTAGTTCTGAGCCTAGGTTCACACTGATGCGATTTGACATGTCAAATCGCATGGCAAATCGGCGGCTAATGCCCGCAATGGCACCGTTCGAATCAGTGCGACTCCGACTTTGCGGCGCCACACACCGATTCTCAAGTAGTTTCTGTACTACTTTGGGCGATTTCAGGTGCGATTTCCATACACATCTGTGCAGGAACCCACACAGATGTCTATGAAATTGTTGGACTGACATACGGGAATGAAATCGTGCGAGTTCAGCTGAACTCGCATGATTTCATTCCCACAGCAGTGTGAACCCAGGCTTAATCAACTACCATAGCGCTGTGGAGTGCCGTGATAGTTCATTGATTCTTCCTGTCTTCGTATCTGCTTACACTGACAGATCTGCAGGAGACCAGCAATCTGCTAATTGATCTGTAATGCTTTACAGGCTCCCAAAAAAAATAAAATAATAAATGCACATTTTTTTACCTGCACCTATGTGAACTTATCCTTTAACCACTTGCGGACCGCCCACCATACATTCGTAAGGCGACCGCTGTGCCAGATTATGTACCTAGTATGTGATCTGACAATTCTGGGTCTAGCAGCGGCCCACTCCCGCTGTGATTATAACACAGCGGGAGCTGATCGGCAGGTACGGCAGACTCTATCTGCCAATGCTTTGGTACACAGGCAGACCGTAAGTTTGTCAATGTAAACAAGGCAGATTGCCATACTGTCAGTACAGAAGGCATATACCCAGTGTTCCTGTAAAGCAGAAAAACAATCCATGCTTTCCCTTAGTAAAAACACCTCCCCCACTACAGTGAATCACCAGCTAGGCACACAAAAAGTGTCACTTAGTGTCAGATTTGTCCGCCACAATATCGCAGTCCCGCTATAAGTCGTTGATCGCCACCATTACTAGTTAAAAAAAAAAGCACACCCAATGCACGCATTTACATTTGTGTGTCTGTGGGGGCAGGGGACTTAACCTTAATGTCGCTTTAAAGTTTTTTTTGTCTTGTTTTGGAAATAACAAACAAGTTATACTTACCTGCTCTGTGCAGTGGTTTTGCACAGAGCAGCCCCCAATCCTCTTCTTTTCAGGTCCCCTGCCAGCGCTTCTGGCTCCTCCTCTTTAGCCAGTACCCCTAATAGCGAGCCGCTTGCTCTGGGGTACTGGTGTGTGCTCGCTCCCGAGCCCCGCTCTATGCATCCATAGGACACACAGAGCATTGGCTCGGCCCTGCGCCCTCTCCTCATTGGCTCCTGCTGCTGTCTTAGCCAATGAGGAATGAGACACCCAGGAGAAGCTCAGCTCTCATTTTCCAGCTCTTCATTTTCCAAAAAATTGTGACAACAAAATTGCAACTTCAAAAAACTAGGCATGCCCCTTACTAAATACACTGGACTGTCTACTTTCCAAAAAGGGGTCATTTGGGGGATTTTTGTACTTTCCTGGCATTTTCTGGCCTCAAGAAATGAGATAGGCCGTCAATATATCAGGATTGATCAATTTGCAGATGTATAGTTTGTGGACTCTATAACCTTCCTACAGACTAAATATTAACTATTAAATATTAATATAATAAACACTGATTTGGGTTATTTTGACCAAGGAAATGTAGCAGAAGATATTGTAACCTAAATTTATGAAGAAAGATTATTTGCTAAATTTTATAACAAAGAAAAACGCTTTTTCAAATTGTTCGGTCTTTTTTTTGTTTATTACGCAAAAATAAAAAAGCAGTGGTGATTAAATACCACCAAAAGAAAGCTCTATTTGTGTGAAAATAAATAATAGAAGTTTCTTTTGGCTTGAAAATTGGCCTGGGCAGGAAGGGGGTGAAAGTGCCCAGTAGGCAAGTAGTTAAAAAAAGTTATTTTTTTATTTTTCTAATCCTTAAATTGTCAAACCTCTTTCTTTTTTACTATTTTTGCTATCACAACAGAGCGGAAAAGCCCCCTATGTGATAACATAGCGTAAGTGACATGTTCTTTTTAAAGGATACATTCACTTTTAAAAATAAATGCACATTTTTTTTTGTAGGAGCCTGGAAAGCATTGCACCAGTGATCAGCAGATGCAATGCAGGACTCCTACAGACTGCCAGTGTAAGCTGTCTGCATGTAACTCGTACAATTAGGCAGTTTCACACAGACAAGAAGATACAATGGACCAGTTCATTGAGAGCTACAAGCGGACAGCCCCAAAGGGTGTCGGCATGTGTAGTTTTCACACTCACAGAACTCTGAATGAATGACGTAGCCAGGCGGGTGGAGCCCCGCATGCCTACTTTTTTTTTTTTTTCTAAACTGTCGGCGAGCTTTCTGTCACAGCAGGGATCGGGGGTGTGGGGGCCAGTGCTACAGTAACATGCTACACCCTGAACATGGGTGTAACATGTTATGAAAGGTGAACTTATCCTTTAACCACTTGCCGACCGCCTGCCGCAGTGTGACGGCAAAAAAGTGGCTCGTTATTGCGAAAACTAGCATTGTGAACGTGCGCGCGCCGCCGGAGGCATTTACACAGTAATCAGTGCATTTTTATAGCACTGATTGCTGTATAAATGCCAATGGTCCCAAAAAAGTGTCAAAATTGTCCGACATGTCCGCTGCAATATCGCAGTACCGCTAAAAATCTCAGATTGCTGCCATTACTAGTAAAAAAAAAACCAAAAAAAAAAACCTAGAAACGAATTCTCATCATTCGTAAATGCGACAACTTTTGCGCAAACCAATCAATATACGACAATTGCGATTTTTTTTTTGTACCAAAAATATGAGGAAGAATATAAATCAACCAAAACTGATGAAAAAAAATGTGTTTTTTTATATATATTTTTTTTGGATTTGTATCGTAGCAAAAAGTAAGAAAAATTGTTTTTTTTTTGCAAAATTGTCGCTTTTTTTAGTTTATAGCGGCGATCAGAAATGACGCAGAGGTGATCAAATACCACCAAAAGAGAACTCTATTTGTGGGGAAAAAAGGACACAAATTTCCTTTCAGTACAACGTCGCACGACCGCACAAATGTCAGTTGAAACAACGCAGTGCCGAATTGCAAAAAGTACTCTGGTCCTAAAGGCTGAAGTGGTTAAAGTGTAAGTCCACCCTAAAACTAAAATCCCTGCATCTACAGACATCCACCAATAAGATTAGAAGCTTTGGTCATTTTCAGGGTTTGCTGGCCTTCACGGCTAGGGAAGAAGCTAATCGTGCATGATTCAAAGAAGTGCAGAGGTGATATTAGGGGTCTCATGTCTCTTTAAAGTAAAAGTCCATCCTAACACTAAAATCCCTGCATCTGCAGATATCCACAATCCAACACTAACCTATTTAGCCCCGTAAAGAAGAAATCAGTATACATACCTTTTCTGAAGCCGACCCGATCTCCAGCGGCGGAAGCTCTGCAGAGGACACAGCGGACAATGGCTTTGAAATGAATGGGAAGCGATGTCACCCATAGACTTACTATGGGACTTCCATTGTCGGATGTGTCCTCTGCACCCACCTACACAGCAAAGCTGCGGATGACAGCTCAGCGTGAGATTGGGTCGGATCACCTTCAGAAAAGTTATGTATACTGATTTCCTCTTTACAAGGCTAGATAGGTTAGGGTTAGATCATGGATATCTGCAGATGCAGGGATTTTAGTGTTAGGGTGGTCTTTTACTTTAAGGAGACATGAGACCCCATGTCTCCTTTGAATCATGCGCAATTAGCTTCTTCCCCAGCCGTGAAGGCCAGCAAACCATGAAAATGACCAAAGCTTCCAACCTTATTATTCCCAGAGTTTTCAGTCATCATCATTCACTCTCCATTTTGACACTTGCCATGGAGGTCCTGGATACCCAGAAAACAGGCAAGTGTGGGACAGCTGCTGGGGGAGGGAAGAGGAGGGTGGGGGGGCCTGTGTGTGTGTGTGTGGGGGGGGGGGGGGTTACATTACAGTTAATGTGGAAATGATTGGGTGACTTTACAGCTTTCCAAGTCACTTCCTCCAGAATGTGACAGATCTCTCTAATGTGAACAAATGTAAACAAACTCCCGATTCCTATAGTGGAGGTCTGTTCACAGGCCGGTACTGCCACCAATGTATCCCTTACATCGACAGCACCGAATATATATATATATATATACACTGTATGCAGAATTATTAGGCAAATGAGTATTTTGACCACATCATCCTCTTTATGCATGTTGTCTTACTCCAAGCTGTATAGGCTCGAAAGCCTACTACCAATTAAGCATGTTAGGTGATGTGCATCTCAGTAATGAGAAGGGGTGTGGTTTAATGACATCAACACCCTATATCAGGTGTGCATAATTATTAGGCAACTTCCTTTCCTTTGGCAAAATGGGTCAAAAGAAGGACTTGACAGGCTCCGAAAAGTCAAAAATAGTGAGATATCTTGCAGAGGGATGCAGAACTCTTAAAATTGCCAAGCTTCTGAAGCGTGATCATCGAACAATCAAGCGTTTCATTTAAAATAGCCAACAGGGTCGCAAGAAGCGTGTCGAAAAACCAAGGCGCAAAATAACTGCCCGTGAACTGAGAAAAGTCAAGCGTACAGCTGCCAAGATGCCACTTGCCACCAGTTTTGCCATATTTCAGAGCTGCAACATCACTGGAGTGCCCAAAAGCACAAGGTGTGCAATACTCAGAGACATGGCCAAGGTAAGAAAGGCTGAAAAACGACCACCACTGAACAAGACACACATGCTGAAACGTCAAGACTGGGCAAAGAAATATCTCAAGACTGATTTTTCTAAGGTTTTATGGACTGATGAAATGAGAGTGAGTCTTGATGGGCCAGATGGATGGGCCCGTGGCTGGATCGGTAAAGGGCAGAGAGCTCCAGTCCGACTCAGATGCCAGCAAGGTGGAGGTGGAGGACTGGTTTGGGCTGCTATCATCAAAGATGAGCTTGTGGGGCCTTTTCGGGTTGAGGATGGAGTCAAGCTCAACTCCCAGTCCTACTGCCTTTATACCGTTTTGA
>BLSH010307934.1:549295-564416 GCA_018402905.1 Glandirana rugosa
ACTGTGACATACTGAAGCAGAGCATGATCCCCTCCCTTCGGAGACTGCCTTGCTAAAGAAGTTGAGGGTAAAGGTGATTGACTGGCCAAGCAGGTCTCCAGACCTAAACCCTATTGAGCATCTGTAGGGCATCCTCAAAACGGAAGGTGGAGGAGCGAAAGGTCTCTAACATCCCCCAGCTCCGTGATGTCGTCATGGAGGAGTGGAAGAGGACTCCAGTGGCAACCTGTGAAGCTCTGGTGAACTCCATGCCCAATAGGGTTAAGGCAGTGCTGGAAAATAATGGTGGCCACACAAAATATTGACACTTTGGGCCCAATTTGGACATTTTCACTTAGCAGTGTACTCACTTTTGTTGCCAGCGGTTTAGACATTAATGGCTATGTGTTGAGTTATTTTGAGCGAACAGCAAATTTACACTGTTATACAAGCTGTACACTCACTACTTTACATTGTAGCAAAGTGTCATTTCTTCAGTGTTGTCACATGAAAAGATATAATAAAATATTTATAAAAATGTGAAGGGTGTACTCACTTTTGTGAAATACTGTAACTATAAAATTTGAAATGAGAGCCGCGGTTACTTAAACGCTATTCTATATACCACCTCCTACAATGATATATGGTACAATAGAATGGCATTTAAATAGGTGTGGTCACCTTTAATTACCTGCCAAGAGATGTACATGAAAACTCACCTCTTTCACATTCTGTAACGTTTCAGGTGTGATTGTGAAATCCACTGGACTTGGGGTCAGCTTTGTCTTCTGAGGCTACAGAGAAACAAATAATAATAAATATCCAAATCCAGTTGCTCCTAGGTTGGCCATACAAGGCCCCAGTATGAGAACGATACTATTTTATAGAATGGTGTGGTTCACATATGTGGCAATGTCAACATGCATTAAAGTGGAAGAAAAGTCTAACTAATCTTAAAAATCCCCCCCCCCCCATTCTTCTACCTATCTTGCACACCCTGTGTGATAAAGATCTGTGTACTTACCTTTAATCCAGTCTAGTCATGTGATCCTGCAGCTCTGGCTCCCCTGTGTAAGGGAGCACTCAATAACAGCTGTGAATTCTGGGAGCCATGACCTCACCCATAGGCTCCCTCGGTTCAGCCGTTGTCAGCGCTCCCTCCTTTCCTATGGTCACCTGACTGCCGTGATTGGCAGGGACTTTGCAATTAATTGCACTGTCGGCGCTATTGCACGCAAATATGCGCCCGCTCGGTGCCAAGGCCAGGCCGCTGAGAGGTTGCATATTTGCGCGTGCTCAGGGCCAAGAGGTTAAAATAACCTTAAAAACATGCTCCTATGTCACAGTACAAGGCCTAATAAAGACAGCTGACAGAAGAGATTGTAATGTGCGTGGCCAGTTTTACATCTTAGAATAAATGTAAAATACATTTTTCAAACAAATCAATCTTCATGCAATTTATCCATTCAATTTCATGAAACCTGCACCCATTTCCATACCATTCTTTTCAGGGCTTATTTATACCACAGTGTGCATTACTGTGCACATAAAGAATGTTTACAGAGAATGAATGCTGCAATGCATGGTTATAATATATTGCAGAACTAATCTTCTTCCTTTTTTTGTAATTAAAATTCTACAGCCATGGCCAAAAGTTTTGAGAATGACGCAAATATTAATTTTCACAAAATCTGCTGCTTAAGTGTTTTAAGATCTTTTTGTCAGACGTTACTATGGGATACTGATGTAGAATTACAAGCATTTTATGTCAATGTCATGTCATATCAGCGTCCAAGGCTTTTATTGACAATGACATGAAGTTTATGCAAAGAGTCAGTATTTGCAGGGTATACTTCCTCTTTAAGGTCTGGTGATTTTCCTGGCCATGGACCCAAAATTTTGGTGTTTTATTCCCCAAGCCACTTAGTTATCACTTTTGCCTTACGGCAAGGTGCTCCATCATGCTGGAAAACGCATTGTTCCTCACCAAAATGTTCTTGGATGGTTGGGAGAAGTTGCTCTCGGAGGATGTTTTTGTGCCATTCTTTATTCATGGCTGTGTTCTTAGGCCAAATTGTGAGGGAGCCCACTCCCTTGGCTGAGAATCAACCCCACACATGAATGGTCTCAGGTTGCTTTACTGTTGGCATGACACAGGACTGATGGTAGCACTCACCTTTTCTTCTCCGGACAAGGTTTTTTCCGGATGCCCCAAACAATCAGAAAGAGGATTCATCAGAGAAAATGATTTTCCCCCAGTCCTCAGCAGTCCAATCCCTGTACCTTTTGCAGAATATCAGTCTGTCCCTGATGTTTTTCCTGGAGAGAAGTGGCTTCTTTGCTGCCCTTCTTGACACCAGGCCATCCTCCAAAAGTCTTTGGCTCACTGTGCATGCAGATGCCCTCAAACCTACCAAACAATACCTGAAGGGACAAAGAGGAGGTCCCTTCAGAAGAAGGTCACTACACGGACACTACGGTTATTGAAAAAAATGTGTAACCTTTAACCAGTTGCCGACCGCCCACCGTGGCTTGACGGCGGCAACTTGGCTCGATATCGCAAACCGCTGTCACCTGACGTCAGCTGCGAGATCGCGGAACGTGAGCGCGTCGCCGGAGGCGTGCTCACTGTGTGTCAGGGCAGCCAAGGAATGTGTAGGGCGGACTCGATATCCGCCGACTCCCCGCGATCGCTCCCCGGCAGTGACAGAATGGGGACCGCTAATGTTTACAAGCGGATCTCCATTCTGTCAAGGGGGAAGGAATGTGATCGCATGCTCCCTGTATATGGGAGCTGCTATCACTCTCCTCCCCCAGCCAGCCAATCCCCCACACAGTTAGAACACACCCAGGAAACACAGTTAACCCTTTGATCGCCCCCTATTGTTAACCCCATCCCTGCCAGTAACATTTACACAGTAATCAATGCATTTTCATAGCACTGATCACTGTATAAATGCCAATGGTCCCAAAAAAGTGTCAAAATATCAATATACGCCGACTGCGATTTTTTTTGCCAAAAATATGAGGAAGAATCTAATCTATATATATATATATATATATATATATATATATATATATATATATATATATATATATATATATATCAGCCAAAACTGATGAATACATTTTTTTTAAAAGCATCAGTGTCAAAAATTAAAAAATCAATCCCTTATTGGTGTGAATGGTGAATGGGATGAGAGTTTGTGAGGTGGATGAGCATCTGCATTCCCCCCATTTTTAGACAACTTTGTCTTCTTTTAATAATATTGGTGTGGGTGTATTGGATTTTTAATTTTTGATACTGAGGCTTATTAATAAAGGTTACACATTTTTTCAATAACCGTAGCGTCCGTGTGGTGACCGTCTTCTGAAGTCCCTTCGAATATGGTTTGTTTGGTTGCTGGGCCACTGGACTGCACCTAAGGTGGAATTTCACAAGGTGAGAGGTTAGAAGTTATAATGTGATATTTATCCAGCAGGCTGGAAATTTTCTGATAGCCTGTTTAGTACCTTTAGTTGGGTTGATCCAAGTTAATAAATTGTTGCTAGATGTACTCACACCTGCCTGCTGCCATTCCTGAGCAAGCTCTGCACTGGTGGTGCCCCGATCCCGCAGCTGAATCAACTGTAGGAGACGGTCCTGGCGCTTGCTGGACTTTCTTGGGAGCCCTGAAGCCTTCTTCACAACAATTAAACCTCTCTCCTTGATGATCCAATAAATGGTTGATTTAGGGTCAATCTTAGTAGCAGCCATGCCTTGCCTGAGAATCCCTTTTTGTCCAAAGCAATGATGACTGCACGTGTTTACTTTCAGATAACCATGATTAACAATAAGAACAATAATTTTAACCACTACCCTCCTTTTAGGCTTCATGCACACAGGACTTTAAAAAAAACGCCCACAAAACGTCAGTAGCTTATCAGTGATTTTTTTCAGCTTTTAGCAGTGTTATATTACCACCGTTTTCTCGTGTTTTTAAAGGGCCAGTGTTTTTTGTTTTTTTTTACCAATTGATCTAAAATGTCCAAAAACATTGGGGGATCAACGTTTTTGGCCATTTGAACGTTTTTACAGCTGAAAAATGCCTATCAGAACCCACTGGTCTTGGGGTTTTTTTACAGCTCAAAAACGTCACTGCTAAAAACAGCTGATAACAGCCTATGTGTGCATTAACACATAGGATAACATGGAGGGTTTATTGACTGTAGAAAAAAAATGTCTGCAGCTAAAAATAGCTGCTATAAAACAGTCAAAATACGTCCTGTGTACATGAGGCCTTAAAGCTTCCAGTCTGTTATTCTCACTCAGGGCTGGTTCACACTCATATCATATACGCTCCGACTTTTTTGAGCACATGTAGCATGACGTATACAAATCAATGGTTCCCTATGAGAGCCGTCTTTACTGGTCCAACACAAGTCGGCCCAAATCGGAAAAGGTTCCTGCACTACTTTGTTTCGACTTCTGCCCATTCAATATCATTGAAGTCAGATCGAAGTAGGATCCTTGTCCTAACCATCCGACTTGTGACATGGTTATTACAGCAGCAGGAATTTATGTCACACTGGAATTGTTTTGATTGGTCAAAGGACAAATCAGAGCAAAATCTTATCCTGTTCATTCAAGTCGGATGGAAGTAGGACCGATGGCGCAGGGCAAAGTCAGATCAACAGTTGGCCTCGATCAGCATTACAGAGTGATTTCCAGCCTTGTCCTCGGCAACACTGACACCTGTGTTAACGAGAGAATCTCTGACATGATGTCAGCTGGTCCTTTTTGTGGCAGGGCTGAAATACAGTGGAAATTTGTGAAGAAGTTCATTTTCATGGCAAAGAGGGACTTTGCAATTCATCTGATCATTCTTCATAACATTCTGGAGTATATGCAAATTGTCATCATAAAAACTGAGCCAACAAACAGAAAATTAATATTTGTGTCATTCTCAAAACTTCTGACCACAGCTGTAAGTGCTGCAGTGCATTGTGATGCATTACAGTATGTCAGAACGTACTGCAAGGGGATAGAACACATCCTATTTTTTTTTAACGCATGCCAATGTGGCACGGTGGTATCAAATGAGGTTATAGTACATAAAGGAAAGTGCATTGTTGCATTGGCTTGTTCTTACGCTCAGCAACACTGCGAGTGTGACTGAACCCTTAAGTATAATAGGCTCGATCTACAATCTCATTTCCCCATTTGTGTCGAGCTTTGGTGACGCCTCTGTGCAGCACCTACCTGTGAGTGGATGATAAACTCACACGTTTTTGTCAAGTCTTTGGCCAGCAAAGAGCGCTTCATATCACAGCGGAGATTGTACTGGAAGAAACACAGGACATTCCCAATATAACTTACAAATGTCTACATACAGAGGCAGAAAACACATTTTTTGCAGAGTGGTGAAGGGTTAGAACTTCTATGTTTTTTTATTGCTGTTTATGCTGGTAACACATGTGCCTTTCAATTCTCACAGAGGGAGCCACAGGGACAGGAAAAGAGAAAATCTCCCTAATGCAGATGCAGACAGTAACAAAAGTTTAACAGAACTTGAGAATTTTTCCTACTCAAAAACTAAAAACATTTTAAGCCTGTCCTGACAGCAAGTGAGGAGAAATGTCCCCATCAGGACACAGAGATTAATAAAAGTATGCTCTATCCAAAACTAAATATGTTCTGACTGAAGTGGAAATTTAAGATCAAACTAAAAGGCAACATTTTTTCTTCTTTTTTTTTTATAGATTTAGATATAATGGCAAGGGGTTAGAACCACAATCAGGTTTTTATTGTTGTCAGTGTACCCATCAAGGAGATTCACTTTCTCCAACAGTCCCCATCACCAATATCGCCATAAATGAAAGTGAAAGTAATGTTGATTTGTCACTAGAACTGGGAGGAAATCTTCCAATGGGGACAGTATTGAAAAGTGAAGAAAATCCCTTTTATTTCTTGCTTCCCAGTTTCTCTGCTGCTCCCCTAATAAAAGCCCAATTTGTGGGTGTTACTAACATTGAAATCAGGAAAAGCTCAGTTGCCACCGCCCCTGTTCAGGGAGGGGATGTGTCAGCTAGAGTGCTCCCACCCAGTTCCACCCCCTCTGTCTTTTCAATGGTCGCTAAGACACAGAAACAATTCATCTACCCAAATTACAACTATTTTGCACAGTACAATTATTCACCATTTTTTCCACAGCACAGCTCTCTTGTTTATTAACGTGGATCTGAGCTGGGTAGCCAGATTGCATGCATCCTAGCAATCAAGGATAACATGTGGCCCGGCCACCTACATCCTAGCATTCAATGGCAAGAGAGGGGGTAGAAAAGGCAAACCCACCGATGGCGCTTGTTTCAGGGAAGTGCCTGGTGCCCAAGACAAAAGCTGTCTATTATAACTAATGAAATCTTTGTCTCCTTGCTCGATGCATGGCTGAAAAACAGTAGGGGGAGGGGGGCCTACTGTACATCATACTATTTCAGCAATGAGAAAGATGAGACAAAATGCTACATGAAGTAAAAAAGGAACACCGCGCTAACTATAAACACAGCTGCAGCCAAATACTCAATCACAGTATATACACATTAAATCCAACAAGAAGGCTGCGCTACTACATCATAAAGTCCATCAGTCTATGTTCTGTATAGAAAAGGTGAAATCAATTGAGTTGCGATTGGGTAATTGTAGATGTATTCTCCCACTTGGGTACCACTGAGTATTCAACACCCATGTGCCACAAACACCACATTAGTGATCCGCCACCAATAAGACTTAAGGCTTACCAAACTGAAAACCAAGCGCACTTAGAATATCAGAACGATCCTGTATCCCCTCTTCAGAATATAGGACGAAACGTACATCGGGAAAGGGCGTGCTGACGTCACCTTTGGATCCATGCTGACTTGTTTTTATTCATGCGAGAAATTACTCCTTACATGTGAGTTGTTCTACACTTTTATAAATAAATTTTCTGTACGTTATTGCGCTATGTGGTCCTTTCTCTCTTGTGACATGTTCGTTGAGTGACACATTGACCTACTGTGACCGGAGGGGACGGTGTTTTTCCACTAATACCTGAACAGCATATCTCTGATGGTGATCATAGGATATTCTGATAGACTGATGGACTTTATGATGTAGTAGCGCAGCCTTCTTGTTGGATACAAAATGCTACATGCATTTGTCACCTACAGGACAGGAGCAACAAAGACAATGGGGGAGATTTACCAAAACCGGAGTGCAAAATCTGGTGCAGCTCTGCATAGTAAGTAATCAGCTTCCAGCTTTTATTGTCAAAGCTTAACTGAACAAACTTAAATTAGAAGCGGATTGGCTACCATGCACAGATGTGCCGGATTCTGAGCGCACCAACTTAAGTAAATCTCCCCCAATATGTAATAAGACTTCTTCTTAAAACATATTTAAACTGTCCTGTTGATTAGACTTTGCATTGCACTTTCAATGAAACATGTTTCTCTGTGTAAAAATTCTTAAGGTCATGTTCACATATCTGCAGCCGTGGTTCACAGCATGGGGTCCGGTGTATTCCTGTTCACCAGTTCAGGTGCGATTAAGGTCCGAATTTTAGCCTGAATTCGCTCTTGAACCGGACCCTTTTTCAATCTGGACCGCGCCCCCCCCCCCCCCCCCAGACAGGTGTGAACCAGCTTCATTGAGAGGCGGTCCCACTTGCCGGTGAGGCCCGGTTCACACATATGTGAATTGGATGCAGGTTTCCAATTTGCATGACAGGCAAGTGTGACCGGCTCTCAATGGAGCTGGTTCACTCATGTCCGGGGAGGTCGCGGCCTGGATTTAAAAAGGGTCCGGTGTGTGTTTGGGTCCGGTTCAGGTGCGAATTCAGGCTAAAATTCAGACCTGAATCACACCTGAACTGCTGTACAGGAAAGCACCGGATCCCATGCTGTAAACTGCGGCCGCAGATATGTGAACCCGGCCTAATGCAAATGTGGGGAAACCCACATCCAATTCATATATGTGTCAACCTGGCCTAAATGAGAAGTAGGTCCAAAGCTTTTTTGGCTGTACTTCTATGGAGCCCAGGAGTGCGACTCGTTTTGCACTCCTGTGACTCATTTCAGCCGACAGCGCTCTAAAGCCCGCTATTGGCTGACGTCACAGAGCCTGTCCAGGCTCTGGAAAGTACCAGACCATATGGTTGGGATCCACCCAGATGCCTGGACAGGCAGTTGGCTTAGCCTCTCAGCGGCTTGCCCCCTCCACAGCCCAGCATTCCAGTGAGCGCTGGAGAGACAGAGCAGAGAGCCATTGACTGATGCATAATTGCACATCAGTGCTGAGAGAGTCATATGCCAATAGCTAATGACTGACCCTGTCTGCTTTGGCAAAAAAATTCATTTGCACATTAAAGACATTTTTTTTTTAACAGAAAAAGACATTTAGCACACAAAATAATAGCAGTACTGCATTTTGCACATATTTACAGCAAGATCATGAAAATGCATTTTGGGTAAATTATAATTTTTTTATGTTTCATAATGCAGAAACATGCAGTTTTATTTGTATTGCTCTGGGTCACAGTCCATTACTGTGTGTGACCAGAATGAGACACATTCCTAGAACACAGAGGGTATGGAAAGCCGTCTCACTCACCTGGATGTTGACAAACACTCCATGGTACGTCTCGTACAGGACCTTATTGCTCTTCATGACAAGGGGGAATTCAAAAGGAATTTCTGTTTTACCACTGGGAACTTTTCCTGGCTTTACCATCTCTACAGTGCTGCTGATGATTTGAATTGGCTGAAATAAATCAATCACCGCTTTTAGTGACTTAATAGTAAAAAAAAGGGATTACATATGTCTCTATACAGACTAGCCAAAGACTTCTGTTAAAGGGCAACTCCACTTTCATGGGTCAAAAGAAATATCAAAGCAGAGAAAAAAATAATACAGCATATACAATTGCGACTAAAGTCATATTCTGATTTAATGTTATTAAAAATGATCTTTCCTTTTCAATCTGCAGCTCTGTAATTTTGTGTAAAATGCAATGCAATATGGCTACCTGGAGGAGTTCTGTACACAGATGGTGCATAACGCCCCCTGAAAATTTAATTTCCGGCTTGTGTGACTGGCTCATTGATTTTCCCAGAACTCTGCACTAAGATACGAGTCAGATTGTTGGTATCCCCTGCAACAAAAAGGTATTTTGTGAGATACTCCCTAAGGAAAAATCATGTTTAAAGGGATGCAGACCGCGTTATTTTCCTTATTAGAGCCCTGCAGGTGCAGCAGCTTATTGAGAATTATAAAATCACTCCCACACAGTTTCACTCTGCACATGGACAAAGACATAATTTCTACAGAATACCAAAAAGGTAAGACTGCAACAGTGGCAGCCGTTCATTAGGGACTGTGAGTTCATTTGTAATACTCCCGCGCTATCACTTTGTATATTCTGAAATGTGTTAACAGCTGCAAACACCTTATTAACCAATCCGATGGTTAAAGCAAGAAAATTGAAAAAAAAAAAAAATTGGTGTTGTGCTGTCACCTAAAGGTCTTCAGGTGACAGCGCAACACCAATTTTGACGTTCATTAGGGGCGCTGCCCCCTAATCCATGCACCCGACCCCTAATTTACATGCAGGGAGCTGGACGCATGGATTCCAATGGGTTTTTTTTTCGAAGCACGTGATTAGAGCCGGAGGCTCTAATTGGCGTCAAAAAGGGTGGGCTCAGAGCACAGAGCACTGTGCCCCGCGCCCACCCACTTGTGTGACAATAACAAATTAATATTCGCCATGGTCTTCCTGATTCTCCTAACGGCCAATCAGGAAGCAGCTCCTGAGACCCGATCGGTCGAGAGGAGAAGCACATGCTTCCATTCTCCTTCCTCCTGCGTCATCCGGACATGCACATCATCAAGGCTTCCCTGGTCTCCAGTCCCGCTCCCCGCATGGGGTAAGTGCGGGGCAGATGGGTGGTTTGTTTGCTGCCCCCCCAAAATGGAGCACTAGCCACCACCTGCAACAAAGTTTGTCAAAACCCCTGCAATGTACATAGATCACCCAGAAGAGAATGTTTTTGGAGTGGAGTTACTCTTTAAAGCAACATTCCAGGCAGAAATGAAAAACTGACCCAGTTGCATTTAGAATGCATTTTTATCTGTGTTGGATAACTGCAATATAAACATACAGTGGTGGCCCAGTCTGGCGAGTCTCTGTACAATCAGGCACTTTTACTGGGTCAGAAAACACATCCTTGCAGTATTAAAAAAAGGAATGCTCAAAAAAGAAGTTAGGAGTCTTCTTCTGAAATAAAAAAAATTAAATAGATAAAAAAAAACACACAACACACAGAACAACCAATTAGGCATCTTTTTCAGTTTCAATTTTTATTTTCATTGATTAAATATTTTCAAAGTACGGTATAACAACAGAGTTGCCCACAAAGGGGCAATGGACCAACATGCAGAGGCAACATAAAGAGCATACATACACAGTGGTGAAATTCAACAGTGGGTTGTCCAGGACATACTAGGTAGATTATGAACTTCCAACCATGAGGACAGCATTGTGCAATTACTTGTAAGGGCTTTTTCACACATGTGGACCGTTCAGGTCCGCCTGTCAGTTTTTCAGGCGGACCTGAACGGACGCTCCATGCACCTCTATGGAGCGACGGATGTCAGCGGTGGCATGTCCGCTGACATCCGATCTGCTAAATCCAGACGGATGGAAACCCTACTACCTTTGGATCAAATGAAATTGGACAGGAGGTCCGTTTTCATCCGATCCTCCATGTAGGAGAGCGGTGCTCTAACAGGTCCCTCTGTGCACAGTGAGCAGAGACGGACCTGTAATCCGCCGGCTCAGTGGGGATCAACGGATTGATTACTGCCGAGCAAGCGGAGTTCATGAAAATGGACAGACATGTGTGAAAGAGCATTAATAGTACTCAACAAGGGGTAGAGGGAGATATTGGTCAAGGGGAAAAGGGTGTCATGAGGAAAAAGGGAATGGGAAGAAGTTGGTAGAGTGAGTGGGGAAAAGAAAAATTTTTTTCCAGGGGCCCAAGACCAAATGTAAGGTGAAAAACTATAGGTAGCCAAGGACAGAGGGATTCAGAGAGGGAAAGGCATAATTAAGCCATGGGTTGCAAATCTTTAGAATTTGGGCTGCGAGTCTTTGAGGATGCAGGATAGTTTATCATTAGCAAGCATCACATTTATGTGCTCTTTTACTTTCTGCAAACTGACTCTGGATTTCCTCCTGGCTTTCAATTGGAGGTCTTTTTAACCTCCACTGGGAAAATGAAAGCCTCAGGTAGTAATTCCTGTCCACCACAAGATGTCCACTATCTTCCAGGTTGAATGACGCTCAGCGTCAGACGGAGGACACGGTCAATGCAGGGCATCATTGACTGCTGTGTGGGCCCCTGCAGTCACAAACGCAGATGCAACTAAAATGGAAACGAACGTGCCACACCACTGCTAAGGGGTCTAGATACAACTTTATTCCAATAAAAATCAAGGACAATCCAAAAAGTAGCCAACACATTTTAGGGGTCCAAGAACATCCCTTCATTAGAGCTAGAAAAAAAAGGACATCTACATATCAATCCAATATCAATGCATGTGAGATCGGATTGATATGGAAATTTCCTTCTGTTTTTTTCTAGCCCTAATGAAGGGGACCCCCGAAAAACATTTGATACTTTTTGGATTGTCCCCCTGACTTATTGGAATAAAGTTGTATATGGACCTCTTAGCAGTGGTGTGGCACATAGATTTTCATTTTTGTTACATTATGCTACAAGTCAAGGAGACCATAGAGATCCTCTGGGGTGTAGAAGCTGCCCGACTTGGAACCAGAATTTTTACATCAACATCAATACTTTAACCACTTCAATACTGGGCATTTTCACCCCCTTCCTGCCCAGGCCAATTTTCAGCTTTCAGCGCTGTTGCACTTTGAATGACAAATGCGCACTCATGCAACACTGTACCCAAACTAAATTTTTCTTTTGAAACATACAGAGCTTTCTTTTAGTGGTATTTAATCATAACTGGTTTTATTTATTGTTAAACAAATGAAAAAAGACTGAAAGTTTTGGGGGAAAAAAAAAGGTTTTTCTTCATTTCTGTAATAAAATTTTGTAAATAAGTATGTTTTCTCCTTCACTGATGTGCGCTGATAAAGCTGCACTAATATGCGGAACTGATAGGCGGCACCGATGGGCAGCCTTTATGGGCACTGATAGGCGGCAATGATGGGCGGCAATGCTGGGCACAAATAGACGGCACTGATGTGGAGGCCCTGACAGGCATCACTGGTGGGCCTGCACTGATAATCACTGCAATGATTATCAGTGCAGATCCCCCTGTCAGGAGAGACGCTTATAGGCTCTCCTCTCCTCGCGCCCCGTCGGCGTGAATAGAGTAATGCTGATAACCGGCACTTGCTAGTTACACTGATTGGACACAGCTGATCACATGGTAAAGAGCCCACAACATAGGCTCTTTACCGTGATCTGACATGCAGTGTATCGGAGCGACACACCACACTACTGCGCCCCCCGAGGTCGCGCACGAGCGGGTTGTTTTGCTTATTGTCATAGGACGACCAGTTAGAACAGAAGAGTCACTGTCCGGCCGTCATTTTGCTATAGGCCGGGGCGGGTTGTGGTTAAGATAGCAATGACAGTGAGGCAACCCTATTTGTTCAGTGCTATTTTTTCACTGTTCTCAACATGCACAGATACATTATTGAGGACCGCCAGTACCCAAGATGAGAAGAGGACCCTGTGTGAAGGGAAATAACCATCTTCTATTGGGAGAAATAGACCATGACGGTCTATAATTGTCGTGGGAATTTTTACGGTGCTGGTACAAATATTAGAACAGAGGTAAAATCAAATATATTTATTGGTATGCAATTAAAATACAAAAAGGTGACACATGGTTGATTAAAAACATTGGTCCATTGTAAGTAATACATAATGGCACAGACGTGACATTATATTACAGAGGGTTTACAACAGTACAGATGGATTGTGTCCCAACATGTTTCGCCATGTCCCAGCTTCTTTAGGGGACTAGTAGTAGTAAACTACAAAATAATGAGAGACCAACATAAGGATTACAATACAATAAAATATGTATAATTGAATAAAATATCAGCATGGTATATATAGAGTTCAATAAACAATCCAGCTCCATTGAATCAGCAAATGCAACATTGGGCTCACCCTGCAGCTCTGAGATGGGGCTGGACCCCAAGCCGAACTCGCCATGACCAAAGAGACATGGCAAAAAGGTCACGGTGTGTGTGACCTCTTTGGTCGTGCAAGTTCGGCTTGGGGTCCAACCCCATCCCTTTGATGCTGGGGGACTGCATGCAGAGCTGCAGGGTGAGCCCAATGTGCCATTTGCTGATTCCATGGAGCTGGATTGTTTATTGAACTCTATATATGCCATGCTGATGTTTTATTCAATTGTACAAATGTTATTGTATTGTAATCCTTATGTTGGTCTCTTATTATTTTGTAGTTTACTACTACTAGCCCCCTGAAGGAGCTGGGACACGGCGAAACATGTTGGGACACAATCCATCTGTACTGTTGTAAACCCTCTGTACTATAACGTCATGTCTGTGTATTACTTACAATGGACCAATGTTTTTAATCAACCATGTGTCATCTTTTGTATTTTAATTGAATACCAATAAATATATTTGATTTTACCTCTGTTGTTCTAATAGTTGTGCCAGCACTGTAAAAATTCCCATGACAATTATAGACCATCATGGTCCATTTCTCCCAATATCCAATATTTTGGGGAATGAGGTACATGTAATATATCTGGTTGTCGAGTGGTATACACTTGTATCAACCACCTGCTATAGTTAACTTACCTTCACTGAATTGTAGAAGGCCTCAAAAACACCAACACTCTTTGCACTAAGCTGTAGATTAACAGACCCCTCCATTGTCAGGGTGATGCCTTGATGCTGAACCGTGTCCTTACTCATCACCACCACGACCCCCGATAAGACTTCCTATAGAAAGAGCAGAGAACGGTCAGCCATTTCTACACACTGTACAACGAAACAAGAACTGGGCAGCACAGAGAAGTGTTGGCCATATTTCTTTTTCTTTTCCAAAACTCTAGGAAAGCAGTTTGTTAAAAAGTTATTTTATTATAGAATTTGGATGTACATACGCAATTGCAGTAAGAGAGTATGAGACATTGAAAAAAGGGATTTTATTAGAACTTACCGTAAAATCCTTTTCTCTGAGTTCACTGACAGACGCAGCCCTTCATTAGACAAGTGGGGTTTATGCTCATATCACTAGGAGTAGACTAGGCAAAATAAAACAAAGACATAGGTTGGCCCCTCCCAGGGGGCCGTCCTTACCTTAGCATATAACCCCCTGCTAGACAATAGCATATCAGTTCGTAACAAGCCGTACAAACTCAATAGAGGGGTGGGTGCTGCGTCTGTCAGTGAACTCAGTGAAAAGGATTTTACGGTAAGTTATAATAAAATCCCTTTTACTCTTACGTTCACTGACAGACGCAGCCCTTCATTAGACAAGTGGGGATGTCCCAAAGCTGTGTCAATCAAGAGGGGCGGGCAACTATAACAACTGTACCCAACAAAAAAAGCCCTCTCAGGTGGCGCCAGTCGTGCTTACACTGCCGCTTGAAAAACATTGCGGCCAAAAGCAGCATCCGCCGATGCTGAAACATCAACTTTGTAAAACTTGGTAAATGTGTGCACTGAGGCCCAAGTAGCCGCTTTGCACACATGATACACCGAGGCCTGGTGTCTAAAAGCACAGGAAGTACTAACTGCTCTGGTGGAATGAGCCGTGACTGGAAAAGGGGGAACCTTGCCCTGAACCTCATATGCATGAGTTACGGTCTTCCTGATGAAGGACACGAAAATCTGTGGTCCGGAGCCACATAGTACACACGTTTCGCCGATGAACCCGGAGTCACGTGTGTAAATGGTTCAAAATGTTTCAACTACAAAGTCGTAGCCGCCTACGACGAAAACCGGCGTTACAAAAAGTTCGCCGTCACATTCGTGCTGACCGCGGTGGACTCTCCCGAAAAAAACAACCCATGTCAACAATATCAACGGGCGGGGAGAAC
>BLSH010307934.1:564426-581999 GCA_018402905.1 Glandirana rugosa
TACGATTCCACTCCTGCCGGGGGACCCTCCCCGGTTGGATACGAAAACAAAATAAAACGGATCAGATGAGGATCACTATACTCGTATTTGGGGTGAACAGATTACTTCCCGACGCAGACAGTCACTTGAGTCTCTTTTCCTAAAATGCCATTCAAGATTATTTTAGGGAAAAAAGTTACTGAGTTCACTGACAGACGCAGCCCTTCATTAGACAAGTGGGGTTTATGCTCATATCACTAGGAGTAGACTAGGCAAAATAAAACAAAAGCATAGGTTGGCCCCTCCCAGGGGGCCGTCCTCACCTTAGCATAAAACCCCCTGCTAGACAATAGCATATCAGTTCGTAACAAGCCGTACAAACTCAACAGAGGGGTGGGTGCTGCGTCTGTCAGTGAACTCAGAGAAAAGGATTTTACGGTAATTTATAATAAAATCCCTTTTATTCTTACGTTCACTGACAGACACAGCCCTTCATTAGACAAGTGGGGATGTCCCAAAGCTGTGTCAATCAAGAGGGGCGGGCAACTATAACAACTGTACCCAACAAAAAAAGCCCTCTCAGGCGGCGCCAGTCGCGCCTACACTTCCACTTGCAAAACTTTGCGGCCAAAAACAGCATCCGCCAATGCTGAAACATCAACTTTGTAAAACTTAGTAAACGTGCGCACTGAGGCCCAAGTAGCCGCTTTGCACACCTGAGACACCGAGGCCTGGTGTCTAAAAGCCCAGGAAGTACTAACTGCCCTGGTGGAATGAGCCGTGACTGGAAAAAGGGGGAACCTTGCCACGAACCTCATATGCATGAGTCACGGTCTTCCTAATCCAACGAGAAATGGTAGCTGACGAGGCCGCCATGCCTTTACGCGAACCTGCTGTCAGCACAAATAAAGAATCAGACTTCCGAAAAGAAGCTGTAGAAAACAAATACACCCGCAAGGCCCTCACCACATCCAAAGAATGTAGTTCAAATTTCTTGGGATACGACGGGTGCAGGCACAATGAGGGAAGAACAATATCCTCATTCAAATGAAAAGAAGAAACCACCTTCGGAAGAAAAGAAGGGGAAGGTCTCTAAACTGCCTTGTCCTTATTAAGGACCAAGTAAGGTGACTTGCAGGATAACGCTGCCAACTCAGACACCCGCCTAGCGGACGTAACAGCCACCAAGAAAACCATTTTCTGCGACAACAACTGTAAGGGAATGTCCCTAATATTCTCATATGGTGGCCTCTGAAGCACAGAAAGCACCAGATTCAAATCCCACGGCGCCAGAGGCGACCGTATCCGAGGAGCCACATGACGTACACCCTGTACAAAAGTACGGATCAATGAATGTGACGCCAAGGGTTGTTGAAAAAGAACCGTCAGGACCGAAATCTGACCCTTAAGAGTACTTAACGCCAGGTTCTTGTCCAGTCCCTGCTGCAGAAAAGTCAGCACTCTGGACACCGCACAAGAGCGGGGGTTCCAACTCCCTGTCTCACACCAGGCAATATAGGCCTTCCAGGTCCTATGATAAATCTTACGCAAAGAACCCTTACGTGCTTTAATCATAGTAGGGATTACTGAGTCAGAGACACCCCTATCCCTCAACACCTGGGACTCAATAGCCAAGCCGTCAAAGCCAGCGAGGGTAAAGCAGGGTGCAAGATGGGTCCCTGAGACAGTAGGTCTTCGCGAAGTGGAAGACGCCACGGGACATCTGCCACCATCCGTACCACATCGGCATACCAAGGACGCCGAGGCCAATCCGGAGCTACCAGGATTGTCGGGATTCCCTTTGCTTCTATCCTGCGCAGAACCTGCGGCAGAAGCTTCAGAGGAGGAAAGACGTACAGCAGCCGATACTGACCCCAGTGTGCTACCAGTGTGTCCGTGGCGACCGCCAATGGATCTCTTGTTCTGCACACAAAGATCTGTACCTTGTGATTGAACCTGGAGGCCATGAGGTCCACCTCTGGCGTGCCCCACTTGAGGCAAACCTGGCGGAACACTTCTGGATGTAGGGACCATTCCCCCTGATCCAGAGTCAGGCGGCTGAGAAAGTCCGCCTGCCAGTTTTCCACGCTTGGAATGTAGATTGCGGAGAGAGCTGGCACGTGAAGTTCTGCCCACTGAAGGATCAGAGCAGCCTCCGCGGCTGCTGCCGAGCTTCTTGTTCCGCCCTGATGGTTCACATATGCCACGGCCGTGGCATTGTCCGACTGAACCCGGACAGGGAGGCCTCGCCGCCTTGTCGACCAACGGGATAGACAAAGTCTGATCGCTCTCCGCTCCAGTACATTTATCGGAAGACAAGCTTTCTGAGCTGACCAATGGCCCTGGGCAGAAAACTGACACAGGACCCATCCCCAGCCCGATAGGCTGGCATCCGTTGTTACTATCAACCAATTGAGGGGGAGGAAACATTTTCCTAATTTTAGGGCTGGAGCCCGGATCCACCAAACCAAGGATTCCCGGGACTGATGATCCAACCTGATCAGTCTGTCTAGGGATAGGGGAGATTTGTCCCATTGCGACAAAATCGCCTTCTGCAGGAGCCGAGTGTCACTCTGGGCGTAAGGTATCACTTCGAAAGCCGACACCATGAGCCCCAACACTCGCATACAGAACCGTAAGGAGGACCACTGGCATGATAACATGGTTCGCACTGCTGCCTAAAGTGTCAGGAGCTTGTTTGGCGGTAAAAACACCCGTGCCTGCACCGTGTCCAGAATCAGACCCAGATATTCCAGATGGCAGGATGGAGTCAACGACTACTTCTGCAGGTTGATCAGCCAACCGAAATCTTTTAACGTGGACACCGTGATTATCATGTTCTCCTCCAGAGCTGCGGCCGACTCTGCTCTCAGGAGTAAATCGTCGAGGTATGCTACCACCGCGATACCGCTCTGTCTCAACAGCGCCAGCATCGGGGCCACCACCTTGGTGAACACTCGGGGAGCCGAAGCCAGACCGAAGTGGAGAGACACAAACTGGTAATGCAGATCCCCCACTGCGAAACGCAGGAAACGCTGGTGCCTGTGACAAACTGGAACGTGGAGATATGCCTCCTTGATACCAGGGACGCCATGAATTCCCCTTGGTGCAGGGCGGCCATGACCGAGCGGATGGACTCCATCCTGAATCTTTTTGTCTTTACAAAGCAGTTTAGTGCCTTCAGGTCTAGAACTGGCCTGACACCGCCCTTTTTGGGCACCACAAAGAGGTTTGAGTAAAACCCATGAAATCTTTCCACCGCGGGTACCGGTACAATCACCCCCTGTTCGGCAAGCTCCCGAACGGTGCCTAGAAGTGCCTCCCAACGCCCCTGAGGGAGTCTTAAGTTCGAAGGGAAGAACCTTTCTGGGGGTAGAGAGATGAATTCTATTCTGTACCCGGAGGATACCACCTCCAGCACCCACCGATCGGTGATGCGGGCAGTCCATCTGTCTGCGAACCACAGTAACCGGCGGGGGCAACCCATCATGCGGAGGTTGACTTATCCTTCGTTTTTTCAGACTTACGTTGCCAGGGCCTTTTACTGGGCCCAGCGGAAGCATTACTGGACTTGAAGCCCTTACCCGCTGAGCTGGGCGCACAAAAAAACTTCTTCTGGCCTGAAGAAACAGGGCCCTGCCTACGGCGAAAATCCCGCCGTTTTGGCTCTGGAAGGAAAGTACTCTTCCCTCCCGTGAAATCCTTAATGATTTCATCCAACTGTGGGCCAAACAGACGCCCTCCCTGAAAGGGAAGATCCGTAAGAGCTTTCTTCAATGCCTGGTCGTCTGACCAAGAGAGGAGCCACAGCACCCGCCTGATAACAATTGCAAAAACAGACATTTTTGACAGTATGGGAAGTAGGAGACCCTCTTCCAAGTGTGCCCGTTGCACCTCAGCCTGCGCACACTCACAAGTCAAACCGGAGTGTAATGTGGTAGCGCACTCAAAAAGAGATTGCGCCGCCATAGCAGCCGCCAGAGCTGACCGCATGGCTGACCCAGCCAACAAGAACAGTGCCTTAGACACTGCCTCCGTGCGGCGATCGGCTGCCTCTTTAAAAGACGGAGACCCCTCCAAGGGAATGGTCGTTGCCTTATTCAGACGGGCCACCGCTGGGTCCACTGCAGGGGAAGCCCATCTCTTAGTAAAACTATCCTCAAAGGGGTAGCGAACAGCAAAGCTTTTGGGTAAAGCAAAGGAATTTTGCGGCCGCAGCCATTCCTTGAATACCGCCTGTTCAAAAACCTGATCATAAGGGTAGGCCCTGGGGGACCTAGGGGGCTTAAGCGACCCACAAATATATGCGGACTCATGCGACTCCCCCGCTTGGTCAAGCCGCATGGACTCGCGAATATCAGTGATCAGGGCAGCCACTTTCGCTTTGTCGCGCGAAGATGAAGCCCCCTGATCATCTTCACCGTCTGAGGGTATCAGTTCACCCTCTGATAGATCCACGGGGGTTCCCTTGAGCACCGAGGCACTCTCTGGTTCCGAATTCTCCCCCGAAGAATGATGGGGGGGCGAGCGTTTTTTGGGGCCCCCCGGAGTCGGGTCCCCAGCCCGGGGAAAGATTATTCACCAAATATTGCCCTCAGCTGTTCCAAGGACACCAGGGACCCCGGCGTGGATTGTTGCTCCGCAGGTACCCCTGCCATAGCACTGCCGGCCTCTGACATCCCAGAATTCCAGCACCCCCACTGTGTGACCACCACCTCTACCCCACAAATCAGCCAGGGAGACCCGGAAGGATTGCACCCAACGCTACCAGCACCCAGGGAGAGCCAGCTATACTTGCTGTTTTTTGATGCCTCAGTGCTGTGAAAAAACACTCCACTTCAAGAGCCTGCACCGCCGCGTCTGTCAGCCACGCTGTCCAAGTGAAAACGGAAGTGCCTCTGCCGTTTTTATCACTTCCCCGTAATACCGAGAAAAGCCACTGGGGGCTGCCAGAGGACAGGCTGAAAACCGCATGGGCTACAGAAAAATGGCTGCTGCCATCAAAACATGCCGAGCTACGGCAAAATGGCGGCGAACGAAAGGTGATCCACCACAAAATGGCGGTGAATCGCCTGAATACAGTGCTCAAAACGGTCAGTGCGGGGTGTGGTATTGCGGGGGGGGGGGGGGGGAGATTACAACCCCAGATGCGTCCCCACAAATAAGCCCCCACCGGCTGGCTACCTCAGAAGCTGCCCAGGTGCCCCTCTCTGCGCCCCTAGGACGGAAGAGGGGTCCACTCACCGATCCGACGGGAGCAGCGGGTAGCCACCCGGAGCAGACTTTCCTCCCCACGGAGAGGGATGCTGCTGGCCAGAAACAAACCAGTCACTGGGCACAAGTGGGATCAGCCACTGGCAGCCCGCACGGAACGGGACCTATGCGGCGTGTCCCCGCCAAGGCTAAGGGTAGCTCGCACAGACGTTGGCCGGACTGGGGAAAGTTTTTGGATTCTAGATATCCTCTATACCACCAGCCGGCTTCTTGATAGCAGTCTTCATCAGAAAAATCTTTAAAAGAACGCAGATCCCATAGGGAACCAGGTCTAACTCCTTGCACTAGGCAATAAAAACTGATATGCTAATGTCTAGCAGGGGGTTATATGCTAAGGTGAGGACGGCCCCCTGGGAGGGGCCAACATATGCTTTTGTTTTATTTTGCCTAGTCTACTCTTAGTGATATGAGCATAACCCCACTTGTCTAATGAAGGGCTGCGTCTGTCAGTGAATGTAAGAGTAAGTTGCTCAATTTCGGTAGTAAGTCATGGCATAAAAGTTTGTGGGGGGGGGGAGAGTATAGAGTATATGTTCTAGACACCCCACCTGTCAATGTGGTCAGATCTTTGACAGCCAATGGATTGGCAGTACAGAGGGGTCAAAAACACACACACCCAGCCTGCTCATTGGACAATAAAGGAGCAGCAGCATCTATGCAGTCCTCCTGTTGGCATGCACGTACTGAAGCAAATACTGATTGGCCCTTTGTGCTGCTCTCTTTCTCTCGGGTGCCCCTATACAGAACATAATAGGAAGCGGAAATGAAGACAAATTTATGGAACTGAAGAAGCTGCAGTTAAAAATTATAAAGCAGTAGTACAGCCTTATCGTAGCCATACAGCTGTTAAAAAAAAAAAAAATACCAGCAAATTTATAAAAGCAGAGCGGAGTGCTTCAAAATGTGCATTATGCTCCGCTTGCTTTGGGACACCATTTCAAATATTTAAAGAAGGAATAAAAAGGAAAATAAAAAAAAATTTGAGAAGAGAGGCTTAACCTGTCATGTGACCTGCCTCTCCTTCAATCATAGAGTTCTCTCTCTGCAGCGTTATGCAGAGACAATCCTCTGAGACACTGTGGCCTACAATATATGAATCGCACTGCAGGCATGGTGTGGAGTAGACATTTGGGTTGATTTACTAAAACTGGAGAGTGCAAAATCTGGTGCAGCTGTGCATAGAAACCAATCAGCCTCCATGTTTTTTTGTTTTTTTTTAACAAAACAAGCTGAAGTTAGAAGTGGATTGGCTTCCCTGCACAGTTGCACCAGAATTTGCACTTTCCAGTTTTAGTAAATCAACTCCACTGTGTCTTCCAGCCGAGGGAGGACAGCAGTATCTACTCTCCGCTACAAACAGATTTTATTTTAAACTAATACACAACTACACAGTTTTTTTTTATACCTGCATGTTTTTACAGTTTTATCTAAGGCTCCATACACGCAGGACATTAAGAAAAAGTATATCTGGACATTGGACAGGAAACTGCTGCTTTAAAAACGCACTTTTAACAGCGCTCTTTAATTGCGTTTTTCAGCATCAGCAGTTTTTGCCATTTTGGTAAACTTACACCAGCTTGCAAGCAGTTCTGCAATGTAAAAATTGTTTATGAGGGTTTATGTGCGTTCTTTGTGGTCAAAACAACTGCTCTTGAATTTTAGGGCATACAGACGCTAGCCCATAAACTCCCCTGCAGATAAACTTCAAAAAACGTCCATGCATGGACACATAGGATAACATAGAGGGGAGTTTAACCACTTGCCGCCTGACCACTGTCAAATGACAGAGCAGTGGTGCGGCTCTTGTTCTAGGACGACATATGGCAGCACCCCAGAATGGCCGCTCTTGCGCACCCGCGGCTCTTTAACCATGTGATCGGCTGTGTCCCATCACAGCCGGTCACATGTAAATGCGGAAGTGTGTGGCGAGGAGAGCCGATCAGCAGCATCTCCTCGCAGAGGAGACCAGGATAGGTAATCAGGGCACTGATCATTAGTGCCCTATTACAGTAAAGCCCCAGCAGTGCCCATCAGTGACAACAACCAGTGCCGCCAATCAGTGCCCATCAGTGACGCCCATCCGTGCTCATTAGTGCCACCCATCAGTACAGCATATTAGTGCCTCCTCATCAGTGCCACCTAAAATTTCAATTTTAGTGAAAAATAAAAAACCCAGCAGTGATTAAATACCATTAAAAAAAGAGCTCTATTTCTGTGAAAAAGCAGAGTTAAGCCTCGTACACATGGGACGACGATCGTACGATCGTCTCAAATCGTATGTTGGATAATGTAACTTGCATACTGACTGCACTACACGATCGTACGACTGCAGAAAGAACGTTCAGTTGCATGTAATTAGCATCCGGCCGTTCCTGACTTTGGAGCATGCGTGTTTTGCACAATACAACTTGTTGAAAGCAGTACAAATAATTCCTCTTATTTCCTAAATGACCTGGAGGCTTCTAAATATGTTAGAACAATTCCCCTGACATCCAAGAGATTGAACTTTCTTTCTCCCCACTAGGAGAACTACAGAAGGTCGGGAGAATTATATCCTGCGACCTGTGGAACATGCTGGAAACTTTAGGTAGGAACCCTGGATCTGTTTTCAGTATAATCCGGTCATCCAGAACTGTTAGGAAGGGTTCTCTAATAGAGAGGGCCTGAAACTCGCTGACCCTACGAGCCGTGGTTACTGCTACCAACAAAACTGTTTTTAAGGTCAGGAACTTAATTGAAACTTTCTCTACTGGCTCAAACGGGGCTTCTGTCAGAGCACGAAGGACTAAGGATAAATCCCAAGACGGGCAAGCTGAAATCCTTACTGGTTTAGATTTAGACACAGATTTTAAAAAAATCTGGTTACAAAAGGATCCTTCATTAGAGAGTACTGGAGGAACAGTCAGTGTACTGACTGCTAGACCCTAGTCCACTCCTTCCAGCAGGAAATCCAAAATTGAAGGTATATCTTGAGCATTTCCCTGATTTTCCACCAACCAGGAGTTGAATCTTTTTCCACATCTCGGTATAGATTGCTCTTGTCACTGGTTTTCTACATCTGGCTAAAGGGGTCTACTACCTTGTCCGAAAACCCCCGAGTGCTCAGTATCTCCTCCTCAGATACCATGCCCCCAAATTAAATGACTCTACCTGGGGATGAGTCACTGGCCCCTGGGAGATCAGATCCTGTCTCCTTGGAAGCCTGAAAGGAGGTTCCGACACTAGGGATTGAAATATGGAAAACCATGGCCTCCTAGGCCAGAATGGAGCAATCTGCTTGTTCCAGAAGGTACTTCTGAAGGACATTCGGGAACATTCTGATAGGTGGGAAAGCATAACAAACAGCCAAGGATTTGCTAATGCATCTATCCCAAGGCACTGATTTTTGGGTTCAGAGAAAATAATTTCTGCACCTTGTGATTGTTCTGACAACAAACCACAGAACAAATCCACCTCTGGGATACCCCGCCACCTGGAAATGCTTGTAAACACCTCTGGATGCCGAGAACAGTTGTCTCGAAGCACCAGATGGCAACTGAGGTAGTCTGCAAGACAGTTTTGCATCTCCTTTAGGTGCACAGCCAAAATTGACGCCAAATTCTGCTCCGCCCAGGATAGAATCTGTTGCACAATTTGCTGAAGCGTCCAACTCCTTGTGCCCCCCTGCTTGTTTAAGTATGCCACTGTTGCAATATGGTCTGAAAGAATCTCTAGGTTCTGACCTCTGATATCTGACTGAAAGGCCATCAAGGCCCTTAGAACTGCTAGGAGCTCTCTATGATTTGAAGGGGCATCTGCCTCTCTGGAAGTCCATTCTCCCTGAGCCAGTCTGTTGTCCAGATGAGCACCCCATCCCCAGGGACTCGCATCCGTCGTAATTCTCCTGGAAATAGGAATGGTCCATGGTAATCCCTTTGTTAGATGAGGAAGAGCCCTCCACCAAACTTCTGTCTTCACTTTGGCTGGAATACTGACTCTTGAGTCCAGTGAATTTGAGAAGCCATCCCAATTCCTGAGAACGACTTGCTTTAACGGCCTCTGATGAAACCTTGCCCACTGGACTGCAGGGAAGCAGGCAGTCATCAGTCCTAGAACCCTTGAAATCTCTGAGAGAAGCACCCTGATTGGTCTGCAGGGCTGCTACCTCCCGAACCACTTTCGCAACTTTTTCTTCTGGAAGAAAAATTCTCTGAGATACTGAGCAGATCTCGTATCCTAAATACGTCACCCTCTGGGCTGGAATTAGGGAAGACTTTTCCCTGTTGTTAAGCCAGCCCATGGACTGTAGAAGACTCTGTACTGTCTATGTCCTGGAACGACCCTAGAACAATCAAGAAGTCATCCAGGTGAGGGATAACCATGATACCCTTCAGTCTCAGTGGAGCCAAAGCTTCCCCCAGGACCTTGGTGAATATTCTCAGGGCTGACGACAGCCCAAATGGAAGGGCCTGAAATTGGAAGTGACTGACCCCTGACCCCAATTTGACCGCTAACCTCAGGAACCTCTGGTATGCCGAGTAGATAGATACATGCAGGTATGCGTCCCTGAGATCCAGATTCGCCATAAAGCAGCCTGAAGAAAGCAACTTCCTGATCGAAAACACTGTTTCCATTCTGAAATACTTGTATCTGATTGACTTGTTCAGAAACCACAAATTCAGAATTACTCGATTTTTTCCAGGCGGCTTTTTTACTACAAAAACGTGAGAGTAAAAGCCTTTTCCTTGCTCCTTTCGGGGAACTGGGATCATGACCTTCTGATACACCAATTCTCCTATCAAAAGACCTAGAGCAGTAGCCTTCACCTGGTCTCTGGGAGGGACAGTGACCACCATTCTTTCCGGAGGCCGGGAAGCAAGCTCTAGTTTGTACCCTTCGGCCACCAAATTTCTGATAAAATGGCTTGAGGTGGTCTCTGTGCACTGTAGGAGAAAGGCCCTCAATCTTCCCCCCACTGGGACGCACCCATCATCGTGGCTTAGCAGGTTGCTGGGGAGGGTTAAACAACACGCCCCCCTGCCCCTGTCTTTGTGCCCCCACCAGTGCTTTTTAGACCTGCCATCTTTTTGGCCTGCGCCCTGTCTACCTTGGCCACGAAGGAACGTGGGGTGCTTATTTCAAGGCTGCGCATCCCGTTCTTCAAACAGAAACATTCTCTTAAGGCCGCTTGAAAAGAAAGGCTTCCTCTCTGGGATTTCCCACTCCTGTTTGATGGTATCCAACAAGGCATTATGCACAGGGGCCTTTCTTTTGTGCGTATCCTCATACACGAGATCATGCTTCGAGAGCTGCACCTTATCCCTCTTCAATTTCGAAAGTTGGGTAGATCGCTTTTAATAAATCGTCTACATCCCCCAGGGACAGCTTATATCTAGAACCTATAGATAACCTATCTCTAGGTTGAATATCTGACCCTGACTCTTCCGTGGAAGACTGAAAGGTGCCCTCTTTTACCAAGTCCCACAAGATGTAAGGGAAATACCTCCCTCCCAGGTTTAGCACCGTGTCACACAATTTCCCACGGCTTACCTGAGAGGTACTGGTGTTTGGGCCAACTTCTACCGTCGCTGAGGTTCCAGCATTAGAATTCATTTGCCCCCTCTGTGGTATCACCAGCCTCTGCCTGGATACCACCACACTATCTGCCCAGCGTGCATTGTCCGCGCCTTGGAGACCAAAACCACGTCTCCAGCGCTCGCAGATGATGTCAGCAGCCCCAGAATGACCCGGCTGGTACTTCCTGTTTAGGCCAGCTTGGAGTGCATAAGCTCCGCCCCTTCCGGCTCCCTCACTGCACGCCGCTGCTATAGCACAGTCTAGCTGCCCAGACAGCGGCGGCCATCACCGGAATCCATGTGGACGGCGCTCAGGGACCTGAGCCACTGCGATCCTGGCCTTCCCCAGGCACCAAGGAGCAAGGCATTAGCGGTCTCTCCCATCCTGTGAGAGAGGAACACTCTGGGCAAAAAAGGAGAAGAAAAAAGGTACTTACATAAGGGCCCTCCCAGACACTTAAAAAAGCACAGCTCATGAGACCAGGGTAGCCAGGTTCCAGGAACAGGTTACCCCCTGTCCGGAGGAAACACTGATACTGATGAGGAGCCTGGAGGACCGGCCTTTTAAAGCTGTGGGGTGACGTGTTTCCTGTCTTGGTGGGAGGAGCCCAAGGTCACATGGGCTGTCCTGGAAGACGCTTTGAGAAAAAAATGATAAAAATTCCATATGGGTACAGTGTTGCATGCCCACGATATTGTCTATCAAAGTGCAACAGCGCTGAAAGCTGAAAATTGGCCTGGGCAGGAAAGGGGTAAAAGTGCCCGGTAGGCAAGTGGTTAAGAAAAATGCCCAAACTCCCAAAAACGTGAGTTTATCAGCTGCAGTGTGCATGAGGTCTTCTCGTACTTTTTAAAATCCTTTTCTCGTTGTGAGAAATATAACTTCATCATTGCCTAGGGAGAATTCTGTATAATCTGTGTTACCAGCAGTTGTCAGGCAAAAACTGTCTGTATTATCTCTCATCCACCAATAAAAATCAAACTTTCAATCTCCAGCTGTCATCTTCCCGCTCAGGTTCACATGTGGGTTACAGTTGCTGAGCAATGCAGGCGCTTCTTATGCGAGTCATGTAGATAAATGAGGCTCAATGTGATCTTTCCACATCCTCCTATTAATAATAAAAATAAAAAAAACTTCCTTATTTCTCTCCTTACTGGTTTTCCTGGATATCTTCTTGATCAGTGATCATCATAATGCAAAAAATTAAAAATTATATATTGCAGCTTAGCATTCCTTACATGTGGCGGGTTTTTTTTTTTTTTTGCATTATTTCCCCTGGTGATCCGGGCCAAGTCCCCTTTCACACATACAGGCCCCGTTTGCCTGTTTTACATCCATCTGTTGATGGATGAAAAACAGACATCAATGCATCTCTATGAAAAAACAAATGTAAACGGAGCATCTGTCTACACCTGCATCCGTCAACATCACGTTTTTGGAATGGATCAAAGCCTTATTTTTGTTCCGTTAACCACTTCCCATCCGGGCCAATTCTGGCAATCTTCTCCTACATGTAAAAATCCTCATTTTTTTCTAGAAAATTACACAGAATCCCCAAACATTATATATGTTTTTTTTTAGCAGAGACCCTAGGGAATAAAATGGTGGCCGTTACTTTTTATATCACATGGTATTTGCACAGCGATTTTTCAAACATGTTTAAAAAAAACCAAAAAAAAACCCAAACAAACAAAAAAAAAAAACACAGTAAAGTTAGCCCATTTTTTTGTATACTGTGAAAAATGCTTTTACGCCGAGTAAATAGATAGCCAACATGTGACGCTTTAAAATTGCTAACACTTGTGGCATGGCGCCAAACTTTGGTACTTAAAAATCTCCATAGGTGACGCTTTAAAATTTTTTCCAGGTTACATGTTTAGTTACAGAGGACGTTTTGGGCTAGAATTATTGCTCTCCCTCTAACGCACGCGACAATACCTCACCTGTGGTTTGAACGCTGTTTGCATATGTGAGCAGGACTTACGTATGCATTTGCTTCTGTGCGCGAGCATGAGGGGACAGGGGGCCCTTTACATTTTTTTTTTAAATACAGTTTGTAGTGTACATAGATTTGCAAAACAATGGGATAAAGGAATATTCCTGAATTTTGTTTTATCTCATGGTTACTGTAACACTGTGTGAATGCATTGATGCAGTGCATGTTATCTCAGATTGCAGAGCTTGGATTCATTGAATGAGTTTACCAAAAATGTAAATATTGCAGAATATACAGCCTCATGTTACATAACTAAGCTCCATTTCATGCTGAATAAAGTAAATTATTAATGTATCTTAAATATAAAACTATCTTTGGATAGATTTTTACTTCAAAAGCATTTTATTAAAATAAATTTGATAGATGACTAGGGACCATCAGGTCACCAGAAACCTCTATGGCTAACTTCCAGCCCTGGCCGATTCATTCTCCAGCTCGCCGATTACGCCTTGAGAATTACCAGAGGGAGGGGGGACCTCCCCTCCCGCCGCCTGTAAGAATGATCACGCGGCTAAACTGCCGCTATGATTGTTCCTACAGTGCACAGAATCGCCGTCTGAAAAAACTGATATCAGAATGATGCCTGCAGCTGCACCCATCATTCAGACATCCCCACTGAGAGTCTATGACGTCATATGACGTACTGCCGACGCGAAGTGGTTAAATAAACAGAATGGATAAAAAATGGATGTAAATGAACAAACGGTCCGTTTTTGCATTGGTAGTGGATGTAAAAAAAAACTGATGAGCAACTGATCTAAACTGATGAATAACTGATGTAAAATGTCATCCATTTTTTTCTTTGAGGGCCGGTTCACATAATAAAAACGCACTCCAGATCCGTTCCAGATGTTTTTGCATGCGCGTCTTTAATGCGTTTTTGTCACGTTCTGGATGCATTCAAGATGCTTTTTTTCTTCTTTTTTTCCCACTGGGCTCCGGTGCGTTTTTGATGCGTTACAGTGCATTACAATGTGTTTTTAATGTGTTTTACTGCATTCCAGTACAGAAAAAAATGCAGCTTTTTCTACTTTTTTTTCTGGAACTGGAAAGCCCTGAAACTGACCAATGACTGGTGTGAACTATGCCATTGGAAATCATATAACCTACTTTCCATGCATTTTTAATGCAGAAAAAAAAATCCACTGTACTGCATATGGTGTGAACTGGCATTAAAAAACGTGACTAAACTGATCAAACGAACGGCCCACATGTGTGAAAGGGGCCATATACACTTCCCTAGGCAGGCTATAGGCTGTGCAAATGTATTTAAAGAAATACGCACAATTCCCCCATCAACACAGACAGTGCTGACAGGGGAATCCCTCCTGCTAAGCAATTGCCTGCTCCCGGCGGGGGTTCGGACAATGATTATTGCTAGTGGCTAGAGATCATCGTAAGTGAATCCGGCTGGTTGTACCCAAGATGATCGATCAACTTGGTACAATGAGCCTGCCCACACACAGTTTGAACCATTTATGGCCGGCCTTTGGGTGGCTCCTCTGTCTATGGAGGAGCTACAGAGTAACCCTTGGAGAGTAGCACTGTCTGCAGAGGGGAGTGTTAGATGGACATTAGATAAGTGACCAACAAATTAAAGCCGAACACCAGCTGATACTTTTTAAGCAGTTACAGCAAACAGTTTCTTTCTTCCCTTTGGGATAAACGCCAGGCTCGCACGGATATAGGTATCGCTACCGATACCGAGTATTTTTACAGGTACTTGTGTAAATGCTCTGATACCCGAAACCAAAACTTCTGCAGTGCAATTTGAGCCCATACAAAATGAATGGGCTCAAATCGCACTGCAAAGAATCACATACAATTTGAACAGGAATGTGGTGCGATTCCTGTCCAAATCACATGCAGTTTCCAGCACCACTCCTGTGTGAACCCAGGCTTGTCAAAGAAGGCTTGTTCAAATTCCATGCGATCCCAGCCTGGGTTCACACAGGAGCGGTGCTGGAAAGATTCAGACAGGAATCACAACGCATTCCTGTTCAGATTGGGTGCTATTCTTTGCAGTGCGATTTGAGCCCATTCATTTTGCATGGGCGCAAATCGCACGCAAAGGTGTTGGTACTCAGTATCGGCGAGTACTTTACCAAAAATATTGGTACTCGTCAATAAAAAAAGAACAAAAAACAGTGTTGGTGCAACCCTAAAAAAAAAACTAAATGACTAAAAGCTGACCATTGCCTGCCATTGTTTAAGGGTTTGTCTCAGCCCTCTAACTGCCAGTTTTACTGGACAGCTTGGCCTGTTAACCACTTGACTTGACCACTTGAGATTTACCATCCTTCATTGTGATACGGCACTGCGTCACTTTAACTGACAATTGCGTGGTCGTGCGACATTGTACCCAAACAAAATGGATGTCCTTTTTTCCCCACAAATAGTACTAGTAAAAAATCTAATTTTTTCATCAGTTTAGGCCAATATGTATTAAGCTACATATTTTTGATTAAAAAAATCCCAATAAGGGTATATTGATTGGTTGTTTGCGTGAAAGTTATATCGTCTACAAACTATGGGATAGATTTATGGAATTGTTTTTTCACTTTTTTTTTTACTAGTAATGGCGGCAATCAGTGACTTATAGCGGGACTGCGACATTGTGGCGGACAAATCGGACACTTTTTTGGGGACCAGTGACACCAATGCAGTGATCAGTGCTACAAATATGAAGTCACTATACTGATGACACTGGCTGGAAAGGGGTTAACATCAGGGGCGATCAGAGGGTTAAAGGTGTCCCTATGGAGTGCTTGCTAACTGTGGGGGAGGTGCTTGCACTGTGGGAAGGCAGAGATCAGTGTTTCTGCTTAGCAGAAACACAGAATCACTACCTCCCCTTCTCACAGAACGGTCATCTGCCTTGTTTACATAGGCAGACCGCTGTTCTGTCTCTCGGGAACCTTCGCCGGGTCCTGGCAGATATCATGTCCGCCGGACCAGCTGATTGGCTCCCGCTGTGTCCAATCACAGCGGGAGCAGGTGGCTGGCGGCGGGCGTGCGCTCCCCAGACCCGCAAGTGCAGGATCACGTACAGATACGCGATCCTGCACAGAGGAGCCGCTTTGCCGCTGTATATATAAAGTATACAGTGGGCAAGCAGTAAAAGGAAGTTGAAAAATAGCAGAATGAGCAGGTAAAAAAAAAAAAACCACAGCTGACTCAAAAAACAAAAAACAAAGACTACTGTGTTCATGTTCATGACAGACTGTATTATATATGTCATGATTTTGCTTTTATTACCATTAAGCCTGACAATAATAATTGTAATGTGTGCACTAAACATGCACCACGGTTTCCATTTAATAACATTTAAAGCATCTGCTTATATCAGTCTCAGGAGCAAACAGAAGACATTGGCATCCTTGACTTTTGTAGCGGAAGTATTGGACCTCATCGCTGGGAGAAATATCATTTTGAGGCTACAGAACACAACGGCAAATCTTTCCAGTACTGCAGATATGCAATCCTGCGTTTGGACACCAGGTGGAGTTCATCAAGCACCATGTATTGATATAGCAACACTTTAGTTGTCTTCTAATCATTAGAAGATTATTGTTAGAATCTAATCAAACATTTGTTACATGGAGGCTGGGTTCAGACTTATGCGATGCGGGAACCACAGTGATTCCTGCGCGGGTTCCCCTGTCACATCTGACTCGCAGGCAGTTCACACTGCCTCTGCGAAACGCTGCAGGCATCACCAACGTTAATGACACCCCAAAACTGGTCCACAGAACGCAGTGCGAACTGTGAAATCGGACGGGAATCACATGGGTCTGAACAACCATGCAATCAGATTCCAGTGCAGACCTAAAAAAAAAAATGGGTCCTGCACCATTTTGGTCCAAATGCAAATTGATTTCATCCATACAAACTGCATGGCTGAATTTGCATCACACAGACATGGCATGTGATGTGCACAGCAATGCGGTGCGAATCGCATGCAATGTCTGGCATCACATAATGAACCCAGCTGGATTCTGAAAGTTGCAAAGTGGCCAAAATATTTTAATATTTGTAATAAAATGTCAAAACTATTGGTTTTTGGCAATCTACTTTGATTTTCCTTGAAAATACTTGTTGATCCTGCCAGCGAGGTGTCCTCCTAGGTTAGCGATGGCCATCTGCATAAAATAAAATATATATGTTCCGCGCAGACAGATAAATTAATTTATTTCTCTTAGAGCTGCTGCCTCAACCGCAACTTCACCTAGGTGTAGTTTAAAATGGTATGATTTTTGGTGGGTATGACGCTGCTCTGAACGGGAAGGTAAAATCTTTTTTTTATTATATATGGTTTAGATATAGTTAATGGTTACACATTCTTGGTATACATGTTCTTCCCAATGGTGTATTTACACAGAGTAAGGGATACAATGTTTCACTCAAAAATAAATCATTATCTCATTGTGCTATGCCCCTTTAAATCTAGGGTAGGAATGTTTCACTTTACCAATTAATCCAAGTTCTTTCATAAATAAGAAAATTTGTGTAAATAAAATATCTAAAACTGTATCAAAATGTGATAAAGCCAAAATAATGTTTGTGTCATAAACCTCAAATGGAGCTTTGTATTAAAAAATATATATGAATTGCTTAGGTGTCCGATGGATTGTATATGTAAATCACCCAAAAATTTGCCACAAATTAAAATACACTTCTATCAATAATAGTGAAAATATAAATCCAAATCCTTTCATGCATAAATAAGGTGCATATATATATATATATATATATATATATACACAGT
>BLSH010307934.1:601742-612358 GCA_018402905.1 Glandirana rugosa
ATGAGTCTACAGTAGACCAGCATTCACGACCTTCCTCTGTCCTTTGCCTAGGGAACGGGTGGCTTGTGGCTTCAGAACATGGAACCCCATGGAGGTCCCAGCAGGCCTATCGTGGAGAGGTCATCAAGTTAGCAAGTGGTATCTCAAAACCTTCTTTTTTTGCCCCCCTGGTGTTATCACATTACGATTGAACTACTGGAGAGGTGCTATCCGGACGACCCTGGAGGTACCCCAAGGTACAAGACTTCGGTGTTCGGTGGGCAAGGGATCCGTTTCCTGTCTCCTTCCAGCACTTACGACCAGATGACATCTGAGTAATCCCACTTGCGGTGGAATTTAAACCCCTGTGTTTTACTTACTTCGGTCTGGTAAGCGTACATCTATTTCTTGAGTTTTGGAGTCATTGGTACCTTGTCATGCGCATGATGTGATTCGCGCGAAACGTCATATTGGATATTTTAATCCCATGCAAGCCTTTCATCATACGAACTAAAATTTGAAGTTTCTAAGAACTCTTTACATATATATTTTTTCTTTTGGTCTTGTTTTTAAATTTCACATTTGACTGCTTCTTTATTTCATTATTTATTGTGGGCGCTGCAATATTTGTTGTTGATATTTCTGTGCACAATTGGATCAGTTGTTTTTTGCGGGCTGCCCTTCTCATACAGTTCAGTTATCATATCATTTTAACAGATATATATTTTTTTTCAAATGTGCGCGGGCATCTCTCCTTTATTATAAACAATAGTAATTCATTGTTGGCATTAGTGGAAGGAATAGTGCCACATTGTTGATGTCAGTGGGAAAAATAGTGCCCCATTTTTGGTGTCATTGCTAGGAATAATGCCCCATCTTTGGTGTCATTTGGAGGAATAATGGACCAGTTAAAGGCAAAAAAAAGGGCAGCATCCAGTAAGTGTGTTAGGTACACCAAGGTTACATTCACACCGGCAATAAAGGCCAGTGAGAATTGTAGTGGCTGAAATCTTCAGATTCCTGCTGTGGCTGTGAGCAGCTAGGTGCAGCCACCAGCCCCTTTCACTATGACAGGTCGCTGGCAGCCGCAGCTGTTCACGGCTGCCTGCGATGATTGCTGCTGGACGCACATTGTGGAGGCCGCAGCTGTTCGTGGCTCTATGCACAGCCAGCGACTATCTACGGTGATCGCTGTTGGATGCACAGTTTGTGTGCATCCAGCAGTGATCACTGCAAGAAATCGCTGGCTGTGCAGAGAGCCACGAATATCTGGGACCTGTCATAGTGAACAGGGCCGGCGACTGCAACTAGCCACTCTCATTCACAACTGTAAACCGAAGATTCCGGCCACTACAGTTGGCAGCGGCCTAATCGCCAGTGTGAATGTAGCCTAAAGAAATATCTCTGGTCTACATTTTTTTTTTTTTTTAGGTATTGTGACAAGAGGTGCAAGGTATTTATAGCTGTCTGTGTTTTATATGGGTAGATTCACCACGTCTATTTGTCACAGGACAGACATTTGTTAGGAGATCTAAAAATTTTAACTTTCCCCTTAGCAGAAAATGAGGGAAAATTTTCCAATGAAGCCTGTTCTGGTGGCAACTGTAAGAAGGATTTCCTGATCTTTGGAGAGATTTCTCACTTCCTGTTGTGTCTCCAAGATAGAAAAAGAAACAATCTTTCTATCAGGGCAACCAGGAAACTGACAGACTTTTAAACTATTCTCGACTTTTTACAAAGCTAAAAAGGCATATGTAAAAGGAAACTATAGGCTGCTCTTGCTCCCCCCCCCCCCCCGCCGCCCCAAACCCCATTGGTAAAAACCTGTAAACCACTTGGTGTAAGGGGCAGGGATCTCCAAAACTCTCTAAACAAAGGGCCAGTTTACTGTCCTTTAGACTTTTGGGGGGCCAACCAGGGCCACTGTGAGTAGAAAAGATCCCAACATCAGTGGGGAAAAAAAACAATTCTTCCTCTTTGGTGTCAGTGGGAGGAATTGTGTCCCACCATTGGTGTCATTAGGCCCTATTGTTGGTGTCATTGGGAGGAATTGTGCCCCAATTTTGGTGTCATTGGAAGGAATTGTGCCCCATTGTTGGTGTCATTGGGAGCAATTGTGCCATTTCATTTGAGTTAATGGATGGGGGGGGGGGATTATGCCTCATTGTTGGTATCAGTGGAAAAAACAGAGCCCAGAGGGCCAGATAAAAGGAAGCAAAGGGCCACATCTAGCCCCCAGGCCACTGTTTGGAGACACCTGGTCTAGGGCATTATTACAACTCTCTTGGGTTGGCACCCGGTGGCCTGTACTCACACATTACATGTTTTTGTTATACGGAATGATCTGAGGCACCCTTTACAATTCTGCAAAATCTCAAGACACCCCATTCTAAAATGTAAAAAAACAAAACGAATAGTTTTACATAGCAACATCCATACATGTAGGACACCCAACGTTAGAGATTATTTATTCTTCCAAAACAAATACACCTTTGTTCACTGGCAATGACTAGTATTCCAATGTTTCTCTTCTCCCTCAGTTTCTCTCCCTCATTCAGCTAATGTGACCCCAGTGCTGATGGAGAGGAGCAGGGGAGGGGCAAACAAGGGTGCTGTACAGGTGCCCAATGTCCTCATGAACCAATAATGTTATTGGTTGTTAGGATGCCAGCAGTTAGAAGATTTTAAGGGTGCACAATGAAAACCTGTGGCTTTATATAACTAAAGCCATCCATAGACTTAGGCATAGAGTGATATTTGGTTGCTGCAACAGGAACTGGATACATTTTAAATCATCTATGAGCAGGCTGGTTGTACTGAATCCATAGGAGTTCGCAGGGGGTGTGCCCATAAATACTGACTTCGAGGTTGAAGGAAAGAAAATTACATAATCTATGGCCAGCCTAAGAAGTAGGCTAGATCCATCTGCTGGCATGTATAAAAATTGTTGGGCAATTTTTAGGCATTTTGTCCCAGTTGAAAAAGGCTGATCTAGAGTATTTATCTGCATTGTTCTACTATTCCAACGGTTGCCTATATGATTGTTCATTTAGTCCATTGTATCTGATGTACTTTGTATTATTACCTAATGCTATTTCTAAAATATTGCATGCAGATTAGAAGTTATGACTTTGCAGGTTTGCATGTTTCTTACAAGATGGTTAACTACTGTAGATGTATTACTGTGGGGTCTAAAATAAAGCTTAATCAGTCATGTAAGACTACAGTCTTACCTGGCTAATTAGGCATCCTACAACTCTAGCTCTACCTCTAGCGGCTATGAACCTATGAGAAGAGTAGGTATACAGCAACTCTTTTATATGCTGCCTTTACTTTATTTTGAACTTCATAGTAACAGGGTCGCTTAAATACAAAGATAATTGTGCTCTTAGATAACGTCAGTTCATGTTTCCATCAATATGCTTGTATGTCCTGGGAGAACCTAAGAAGAGACCACTCAGAATTTGAACCCAGGATCACAGCTACAAGGGAAGAGTGCTAGTAGCCACCATGCTGACCTTGATTTTCATGCTTTTTCCAAGTTTGTGCCTGCAACTGTTTGACCTTACTCTGTGTATGGTGTCATTTCGGACGCCCAGATCGGAAAACTCACCCCAAGAGGTCTCAGCAGGTTTCCGGGCTCATGGGCACAGGCTGACACTGAAGTTTCACTAGAGCAGTGAGTAGGGCTGTTCAGTGAGCAGCTTGCCTGTGATCTCTGGTAGGTTCCTACAAACAGGACCATATCTTTAACTGTATTCTATAACCAATATGCTTTAACGTGCTCCTCTGAGCCATTTATTTCCCATTGTCTTTGCTGTGTGGACAAGCTGGCCCTACATCAGAGCACTCCTGGGCTCTTCTAGTAGAGCAGTTGTTCAAGTGCATACCACAAAGGAGGAGAGTGAGGCTTGTAGCAGCGGTGTTAGGAGATTTGGACTCTTCTTTTTTGTGCTCCACCTTGCCTGTTCCACAAGGCTGCTGGACTAAACAAGGCTCTGACTGAAGTGTGATGGCATACTACCACGGCCTCAAGGAGTACATACAGCCTCACAACCCAGCTTCTTGCAAGGGCCCTGATGCTGAGCTTGCACTTGAGCTATGGTGGCAGTACTACCTTAAAGAGGACATCACCTGCAACCTCCTGTAAGACTCCCTAATTTTGGCGACAAGTCTGAAACCAGAAACTGGCCCAGTTGCCTGGCAGACCACCATAGAAAACTTTATTTTCTAATGGTGCTGTATGCAAAATCAGGTTTGATGGTGCTCATAAAAAAAGAAAAACGTGGTGCAGTGCTCAAACAGTTTTTAAAGATTGTCCATAGTCTGTATGATTCAGCTGGTTAAAGTTGTCACACATCACCAGAAAATCTTCTAAAACAAGAAAGGAAAAAGGGGAGTGTGGAATCTAGATCAGGTGCAACAGTCCCAATACAGTGCTCGTGTGATCGCCACCGTCACCCTCACACACTGGTCCTTACCAGAGATACGGGACCTCTATTACGGAGGTCAAAAAAGCCCAGCACAAACTCCACACAGGGAATGGTATCAACGACTGTCGTAGCCCGACCGTCTTCACCTCCTCTGTTCCTCCGGTAAGTCACCACCAAAGGTACTCCATATAAAACGAAATCCCAACATAATGTAGTATTTATAGCCAAAATGTATTGAATAAAAGTATCACACTTACATGGTTTAGACTATTTCAGAGCAATAAAACATTCCTAGATGGGTTTCCAACCACAGTAATGGCCTCCTTATACCGATGCGCACTGACGTCACGCGTCCTAACTCCTCCTCTTAACGCATTTTGTCATCAATGACTTTATCATTTGATAGAGCTCATGCTAAATTACTCTGATGATTGCAGGTCCTCCTCTGAGTTACCAACTTTTGATTCAAACTCTGACCTATTGTATCTCTAGATTTCTAAGGTGTGAGTATGGCTAGTTTTTCTGGTTTACAATCTCTACCTATGGTTTTGGAAGGCTTTCTGTCTCAACTGTACAGGGTGTTAGGTTAAAGTGGCACTTTACCCTCCACCCCTACCCCCCAATTTTTTTTAAGCCTTATCTACCTGGTGGTGAGCTCTGCTAACTTTTTATATTTACCCACCCATCGGATCCACCACTGTCCAGCTGAGAGCTTCTTCTCTTCTGGCAGCACTCTGTCCCATGCCACTATGTTTCCCTGTGACAACATTGCTAGGTTCCCGGGGCTGTTCCAGGTTCAGCCATCACGCCTCCTGATGATGTGCTGACAGGCCTGCCCCCTCCTCCTTTCCTCAATGAAAAGCTATGCCTCTTGGGATATGTGACGTACATATCCTGGGAGGCACAGTGGGCAGTGTGCGCATCATTCGCCTAATGCGAATGCCGTGCATGGGGAGGTGGCAGATATTTTATTCAAAAAGATAATCAAGATAAACAAAAGGAAAATAAGACCCTATTCCTTCAGAGGACAGGAGGAGGGGTGGAGAGGCAGGATCATGCTTGAGAGGCTGGAGGTCCACTTTAAACCGGAGTTCCACCCAAAAATGGAACTTCCGCTTTAAGCACTCCTCGCCCCCTTACATGCCACATTTGGCATGTAATTTTTTTTGGAGGGGGGGAGTGTGTCCCCAGGTTTCAGAGGGACTTTCTGTCCCTCTTCCACCTTCCGCCTCGGGGCCGCCTAGCCGACTCCTCCTAGGCGGCCCCTCCCTCCTGGCAATCTTCTGGGGCACGTCACAGGTTCCAGAAGATTGCCTGGCCACTAGGAATGCGCAGTGCGGCTCGCGCATGCGCAGTGGGTGCCCGGCCGTGAAGCCGGGCCGGGTGCCCACACTAGGAATGGCGGGGCCGTCAGGAGGAGCGGGGAGACAAGCGAGGCTTCAGGAGCAGCCGTCGCTGGACCAGGAGACAGGTAAGTTACTGTTTATTAAAAGTCAGCAGCTACACTTTTTGTAGCTGCTGACTTTTAATAAACAAAAAAAATATGGAACTCCGCTTTAAAGTCATAACACTCACAGGAAACAAGCGTTGTGTTGCATGTTTTCTGGCAAAACAGCAGCTCTCCATACCTCCCAACTTTTTGAGATGAGAATGAGGGACATCTATTGGCAAAAGTATGTAGGCATAGGACACACCCCGCCACGCCCCCTTTGAAATTGGGGACAGTTGGGAGCTATGCTTAATCTCCTCCCCCTAGTGCTTTTTATTGGTTAAAATATAAGTACCTGAAGCTTAAATACACATGTAAAATGCTTGTAATACACTTTGAAAATGCTCATAGAACGTTTGCAAAACTCTCAAATAAAACTGCCTGAAGATCGCTCTGTGCAGGTATGAGCGAAAACAACTTTCCTGCTAAACAAAACTCCCACATATTGAGGATCCTGATAGAGATTTCATTTTTTTTTTTTTTAATGGCAGATACTGTGATTAGGGTTCTACCAGGAAACATCTTGTGACAGCAGTAGTTCTTTCAAGCTTGCAGGATAAATATGTAGTCTAGGTAATGGGAAGTTTTAGGAATCCTGGCTACTAGGGCTAGAAGAACATTTACAAAAAGGCCTTAATGCTGTGAAGAGTAGATATGAAACTGAAAATGGAAACCTAGAATACAGAACGTCATAAACTTCTGATGATGATGAAATACATTAGAGTTGCCACCTCATCCCTTAACCACTTAAGGACCGGAAGGATTTCCAGCTTTAGGACCGGAGCCCTTTTTGCGATTCGGCGCTGCGTCGCTTTAACTGACAATTGCGCAGTCGTGCGACGTTGTACCCAAACGAAATTTGCGTCCTTTTTTTCCCACAAATAGAGCTTTCTTTTGGTGGTATTTGATCACCTCTGCGTCATTTCTGATCGCCGCTATAAACAAAAGAAGAGCGACAATTTTGCAAAAAAAAAAACAAATTTCTTACTTTTTGCTAAAATACAAATCCAAAAAAAAAATATAAAAAAACATTTTTTTTCACCGTTTTTGGCCGATTTATATTCTTCCTCATATTTGCGCTAAAAAAAAATCGCAATTGGCGTTTATTGATTGGTTTGCGCAAAAGTGGTCGCGCTTACGGGTGATGAGAATTCATTTTTGGGGTTTTTATTTTTTTTTATTTTTTACTAATAATATCGGCGATCTGCGATTTTTTTGCGGTACTGCGATATTTCAGCGGACATGTCGGACCATTTTGACACTTTTTTGGGACCATTGGCATTTATACAGCGATCAGTGCTATAAAAATGCACTGATTACTGTGTAAATGCCATTGGCAGTGAAGGGGTTAACCTGCAGGGGGCGCTCTAAGGGTTAACTATGTTCCCTGGGCGTGTTCTATCTGTGGGGGGACTGCCCTAACAGGGGAAGGGAAGTGGTCATAGCCTTCATGTACAGGAAGGCTGTGATCACAGCCCTTCCCCCTTCACAGAGCGGAGGTCCGTGTTTACTTACACGGACCTTCGCTCCGGGGGGGCCATCGCAGGTAGCCGGCGGCAATTGAAGCCGCCGCACCCGCTCCCCGGCCCTCCCCAGACACAGTGGCGCGATCACGCGGCCGCCGTCAGATGACAGCGATCCGCGTTACAGAGCCACTTTGCCGCCGTCAATTGCCGATTGACGGTCGGCAAGTGGTTAAAACCCGAACACATATTATTTACACAGGTTCTGTGGTTGATTAAGGTGGTAATTAAACTCACTTAGTGCCTTATCTGCATTAAAATAGCTTCAGAACAACCTGTGTAATTTATATGTGTTTGGGTTTAAAGGGATGAGGTGGCAACCCTAAAATACATGAACATGAAAGTATATATCCATGGAAAAAGCCACTCTCTTTCTGCACAGCTGAGATGATAAACTTGATATTTTACGTATACAGAAACCGATGAATCTTAGGCTTTGACAGATGCAAAAATCATTCTGACCTGCCTTAAGGCTATTTGTACCAAGAAAAGAAAGCTTCCTCAAAGTAAGTGTTTCTCAAAGTTGTGTGGTATGTAGACCACCTAAGCCTAAATCCACTTCCTCAAGCAAAATATTCCAAACTCGCCCATTTCTAGAACTGTGTGTAAATGTAAGTGGGTGTTGCAGCAACCACCGGCTGGGAACTGGAGACATTCAAAGTGAAAAGTATGCCACCAGCACACCGAGGATCTCCAGAATGGGTCCGTAGCTTTATTTAGCAATCACATCATAGTTATAATAGCAAAGTTTTGTAAGCCACGCAGGTCCCCTTCATCAGGCATGTGATGTCACTAATGAAGGATTCTTGCGTGGCTCTGGTGCTAAGGTAACAATGACGTGATCACTAAATAAAGCTATGGACCCGTTCTGGAGATCCTTGGCATACTGGTGACATACTTTTAACTATTCACTTCCATAGAAATTGTGACCTGAAGGTAGATGCGTTTTCTTTATTCATTCTGGTTGCATTCCTATGGCACCTTACTATATTTATGTCCTTTTAATATGAGGCTCTATATACTTTCTTTTGTCCTTATCTAGGTTTTGTTCACTTCCATAGAAATTGTGACCTGAAGGTAGATGCGTTTTCTTTATTCATTCTGGTTGCATTCCTATGGCACCTTACTATATTTATGTCCTTTAATATGAGGCTCTATATACTTTCTTTTGTCCTTATCTAGGTTTTGTTCCTTAAAGCGGATCTTCACTGCATCTGAGCACTACAAACCAAAAACTCTATCTAATTCATTTTTAATATTCAAAGGAAATTCCCCCATCTATCCATGTCTCCATGCTTTATTTTCTTGAGAAATACAAAAAATCAACCTCCTAGCATTTCTGGCTGTGTCTATCTTGAGTAAGGGCAAATGATTCATGTTGCATGTACTTCATGGAATCCATTTGCTCAAGCATGCATGCAGGAGAGTGTGCTTAGCTGAGAAAACCCCTCCTCCTGAAGACTCTTGAGATGTATGATATACAGTCAGGTCCATAAATATTGGGACATCGACACAAGTCTAATCTTTTTGGCTCTATACACCACCACAATGGATTTGAAATGAAACAAACAAGATGTGCTTTAAAGCGGAGTTCCACCCTTTCCTTAGGTTTATTAAAAGTCAGCAGCTACAAAAAGTGTAGCTGCTGACTTTTAATAAACCGACACTTACCTGTCTCCCGGTCCAGCGATGGAGCCGCACGGAGCCACGCTCCTCTCCCCCTCCCCTCCGCGGCGCCGGCATTGCTACTGTGGGCACCCGGCCGTGGCTTCACGGCCGGGCGCACACTGCGCATGCGCGAGCGGCGCTGCACATTGTGATTGGTCCCAAAGTCTTCTAGGACCTGTCCTGTGTCCCAGAAGACTTCGGGAGGGAGGGGGAAGGAGTCCTTCCACTTCCGATCGCCTAAGGCGACCGGAGCGGAAGTACCCCTAAAAATAGGGTATCCCCACCCCCCTCCTCCCCAAAAGCTCTGTTTCAGCATCTGGAGCTGGGGAGGAGGACTTAAAGCGGAAGTTCCACTTTTGGGTGGAACTCCGCTTTAACTACAGACTTTCAGCTTTAATTTGAGGGCATTTACATCCAAGTCAGGTGAACGGTGTAGGAATTACAACAGTTTGTATATGTGCCTCCCACCTTTTAAGGGACCAAAAGTAATGGGACAATTGGCTGCTCAGCTGTTCCATGGCCAGGTGTGTGGTATTCCCTCATTATCCCATTTACAAGGAGCAGATAAAAGGTCCAAAGTTCATTTCAAGTGTGCTATTTGCATTTGGAATCTGTTGCTGTCAACTCTCAATATGAGATCCAAAGAGCTGTCACTATCAGTGAAGCAAGCAATCATTAGGCTGAAAAAACAAACCCATAAGAGAGATAGCAAAAACATTAGGTGTGGCCAAATCAACTGTTTGAAACATCCTTAAAAACAAAGAATGCACCAGTCAGCTCAGCAACACCAAAAGACCCAGAAGACCACGGAAAACAACTGTGGTGGATGACTGAAGAATTCTTTCCCTGGTGAAGAAAAAACCCTTCACAACAGTTGGCCACATCAAGAACACTCTCCAAGAGGTAGGTGTATGTGTGTCAAAGTCAACAATCAAGAGAACACTTCACCAGAGTGAATACAGAGGGTTCACCACAAGATGTAAACCATTGGTGAGCCTCAAAAACAGGAAGGCCAGATTAGAGTTTGCCAAAAAACATCTAAAAAAGCCTTCACAGTTCTGGAACAACATCCCATGGACAGATGAGACCAAGATCAACTTGTACCAGAGTGATGTGAAGAGAAGAGTATGGAGAAGTAAAGGAACTGCTCATGATCCAAAGCATACCACCTCATCAGTGAAGCATGGTGGTGGTAGTGTCATGGCGTGGGGTAGTTATTTATGTTCTCTTGGTAAAGGTAACCGTCGGTATGTACGGGTGCGGTACTGTGATGGTGGTGGTACGAAGTGACTACTCCACCATACGAAACCTAGTACTCGTCAAGGAAATGAAGAGGTATGAGAAGAGAAGTGTAGTGAGACCATGTTCAACTAGAACCAGAGTAGACAGGTACCCTACAACAAGGTCTTGACACTTCCGAAAAAATCTACAAAAAACCGTTTGAGATTAGACCGGAAGGACAAAAACTCCGAGTGGTTACCAAATGTAGAACACCACTTGGGAGACATAAGTGAGACCACTTCA
>BLSH010307934.1:630445-655676 GCA_018402905.1 Glandirana rugosa
GCTTATTTATACTTTTTTGACACAGTTTGAAGATGATTTTAGAACAGTTCTATGGCCTCTAATGTTAATTAATACTTTTCAGACCCATTTTGAAGATGATCTCCATTTTTGCATTTTTTATGTTTTTATTTTTTTAAAAATATTTAAAGTTATTTCCCTGTCCCCATTTCTTTGTAGGGCACTTGTACCACCCTTACCCCCATTTTCCTTCCTTTTGCAGACCTCCAGGACCTTCCTGGACTTTTTTACAGCATTTTTAAGATTTTTCATTAAAATTACCAGAACCCCGGACCCGAACCCGGACTTTTTTGAAAAGTCCGGGTCCGGGTCCCGGACACCCCAAAGTTCGGTACGGACCCGAACTTTACAGTCCGGGTTCGCTCAACTCTAATTGTCATTCATTTATTGTCCGCTTTGTGTGGATTCCATCTCAATCCAGTCTCCATAGTGCCTGTAGGGCTTAGATGGAATGGGAAGATGGTGAGGAGCTTGGGGAGCATAAATTGCTGGGGGTTGGGCTAAAAAGAAGCACTGTCACATCTCCCTGAATGCAAGGCTAGCATTGTCTCTTTAACCACTCCAGTCCCGGAAGGATCTCCCCCTTTATGACCAGAGCACTTTTTGCGATTTGGCATTGTGTTGTTTTAACTGACAATTGTACCCAAATGAAGTTGGCGTCTTTTTTTCCCCACAAATAAAGAGTGCCAATTTTGAAGAAAAAAAAGCAATATTTCTTGCCTTTTGCTGATGTATTCATCAGTTTTGGCCGATATATATACTTCCTCATGTTTTTAGTAAAAAAACAAATCGCAATTGGTGTATATTGATTGGTTTGTGCAAAAGTTGCAGTGTTTACGAACTATGAGAATTCATTTATGGGGTTTTTATTTATTTACTATGTGTACATTTTACTAGTAATGGTGGCACCCTGTGATTTTTAGCGGTACTGTGACATTGCGGTGGACATGTCAGACACTTTTGACACTTGTTTGGGACCATTGGCACTTATACAGAGATCAGTGCTGAAAAAGCACTGATTACTGTGTAAACGTCACTGGCAGGGAAGGGCTAACACTAGGGGGCAGTCAAAGGCTTAATTGTATTCCCTGGGATGTGTTACTAACTGTGAGGGGGCTGGGCTGAGTGGGGGAGGAGAGTGATCGCTGCTCCCATGTACAAGAAGCATGCAATAACACTCCTTCTCCCCTGTCAGAATGGAGATCCGTTGTTTACATGCACGGATCCCGTTCTTTCACTGCAGGGGAGCGATCGCGGGTAGCCGGCGGACATCCGCCCTACCCGCTCCCTGGCTCCCCCGCTACACAGTGAGCATGCCTCTGGCTGAAATTCTACCTTTGCTCATCGAGGTCCCAGCTATGCTAAAGCATAGGGGCCTGTTTGCTGAGAACCTCTAAAGCAAAGCAATGGATTTCACTGAGGATCTGGTCTGGAGAGTTCACTAGGGAAACATCTGCCTGATATTGGAAGGAGGCATCCAAGTATTCCGGGACATTGTGAGTACAGACCTGAGTGCAGGATTATTATAAGTGATGCTGCGGTCATCCCTTGCCTGTCACTGCTACTGCTTGCCTGGCCTGGTATATTTCCAACAATGTCTCAATGCAGTCTGATTTCTGGGCCATTACTAAAGGGGACTGTCCAAAGGAGTAGCCCCTAAGTGAAGAATGTTCTTTCATTGCAGTTCAGAGTTAATAGAATATCCCACACCTCACTATATCCAAGTTTATTCAGCAATACATTTCAGAAAAGGCAACCCCTAGACTATTCATGGAGCCAGAAAGAGTGACTGTTGCTGTTTGCCTGGCTGCCGCTGCACTCACTTGGGAAGGGAACATGTGGCAAGTCATTGGGGGGTGAGCGCTACAGACTTCAAATGCTGTCATACCCAAACCATTGTAATGGAGCGCCATTTGTGGCAATCAAGCAATGTGCAGATGAAAGCCACCCTGTTGTTTCTTCAACAAACTAAAACGGAAAATATTCCATTAAGATGATGCACACAACCAGTTGTCACTTTCAAAAATCTTCATTTTATTAGAAAAACCAGAGTGTACAAACGCAGATAAAATCAGTTGACGCATTTCAGCCCACAAGGCCTTGGTTATACCTGTGAATGTGGTTATGACTAAGGCCTTGTAGGCTGAAACGCGTCAACTGATTTTATCTCCATTTGTAAACTGTGGATTTCATAATAAAATGAAGATTTTCAAGAGCGACAACTGGTTGTGTGGAACATCTTAGTTGATTACTTCTCTCAGACAAACGACTGTGGATCGAGCACACGTGAGCTCTTCTTATATCATGATTGGGTAGAAGCACTGAACTTTTCATTTGCAACATAAAAACGGAAAATATCAGGCAAAAGAAGATGAATATTCATTTTTCCAGTGGCAGTGCACTGAAACACAGAGCACCATGTACAGCTGCTATCTAACATTTCTGTTTGTGTCGGATAGCATGTCCCTAGTTGGCCACTCTGGTCTTTCCCTCTGACCTCTACGTAACCACTGTGTTCTGTAGTGACAAAGGTTTGTCTGGAGAAACCATAGAGGCCAGTTGGATAGATACTCTCCAACACCCTGTGAAGTGTTGAATAACAGTGCTGCACAGAACTCTGCAAGAGAGCGAAGTTTCAGCACGCTGTCTGGTCGATTGGGAGTATTTTTCTTCTTTTGTTGTGGGTTACTTTCAGTTTGAAGTGGATGTAAACCCGATTCATGAAATATGAGCTGGGCACATATATCTGTAGTGTTTCCTTATCTCTCTTCAAATCACTAAGTCCCATGGCTTTCTCCTGCACCGTTCTTCTGTTATCCCAGACAGGAAATAAAACCAGCCTGAAATTTGTGTCGGGGAGGTTGCTATAAATAGATTAGCAGAGAGCTTAACTATTCACAGAATAGCTCTGCAAGTCTCTGCCTATGTGGAGTGGGGGTGTGTGCCTTTCCTCCAATTAGCTGTCTTGGCTGTACGCCCAGACTTCACTTCTAGTGCTGAACAGGAAGAGAAAATCTCTAACATGATCTGAACTTTCTAAAGAATATATAAAGCTCAAGACAGCAGATATAGATGTAAAACTTATATAGGGAGATTTGTTTCATTGCTGTGTATCATCTGAGGCTGTTCATTTCACTGGGTATATGGAGGGTTTACATCCACTTTAAGTTCGGTGCGGAAGCGACAGAGTCGCTATAAATCCAAAACATTAACAAGCATTTATAGGTACTGAAAGTTTGGAAGTGCTTGTTTTTGTATAGAGGGATTATGTAACCATCCTAAAAACATCTGGGACTAATCAGAGATCATTTAATTCTTTTATTAGAAAATGGAACAATTCTCTCGGCCTGTGCGCAACACATCCGCTGCATGAGAGTCACTGAGAAACAACATTAGGTCATGCCACATGTAATCACAGAAATACCTGACTGTGGACCATATAATAATATTTAAGCTAAGCAAACATTTGATTATACTATCAGGCAAAAGGCTCAATTCAGCCTAGGTTCACATTGATGTGATTTGACATGCGATTTGCCATGTCAAATCGCATGCCAAATTGGCGGCTATTGTCGGCAATAGCACAGTCCAAATTGGTGCGACGCCGACTTTGTGGTGCCGCACAGATTCCTGAAAGTAGTTTCTGTACTACGTTTGGCGACTTCGGAGTGCAATTTCAATAGACATCTGTGCAGGAACCCGCACAGATGTCTCTGAAACCCCCGAAGTCCTCCCGAGCAAACAGGAAGTGTGTCCTGGGACACGATTGGCCAGGGAGTCCTAAGACTCCCTGGCCAATCGGGTCACGAGAACATCTTCCTGATTGGCCGGGAGGAGAATCAGAGAAACACTAGCGAATATTAATTTATGTATGTAAGTATGATAACCTTTACAGGGATTTACCCTTGCTTACTATCCCAGGCAGTGGTGACCGCTCATGCAGGGCGCACAGGTGTTGCCCCCCTAATCCATGTGTCTGGCCCCCTATTCTACATGCGGGGCGCCAGACGCAAGGATTTCAATGGGGTTTTTTTTAAGCACATTATTAGAGCCTGAGGTTCTTAATGGCTTCAACAAAGGGTGGGCTCAGGGCGCAGGGCACTGCACCCCAAGCCCACCCACTTATGTGATAATAGTGAATTGATATTTGCTATTGTCTTCCCATTTCTTCTCCTGGGGAAAAAGGAAGCAGCTCCTGAGACCCCATTGACCGGGAGTCTTAGACCAGACCGGGGACTCTGGGGAGACAAGAGCAGCTATGAGCAGAGCAAGAACAACTTGGGCAAGCTGGGCAACAGTGTGCGGTGCGGGGTGTGCTTGGACTTCTCCGGGGATCGGATCAGTGGAGGTAGGAGCGGCTGTGATCGGAGCACACATTGCACTAATGGGGGGAGACATGTCTGATGAGGATTTCTATGTATAAAAGGCAGCGGGCTGAGAGAGGAGAGGAGAGGCATGGTAGGAGTGTTGCAACTTTGGTTGGTGGTGGCGGTGCGAGTGAGGGGGGAGGTTTGTTTGCCGCTGAGCACCAGCTGCCACTGACTAATTCCTCGTACACACAGTGCAACGGTCGTACAACCGCATGTTTAAAATCAGCTGTTGGCGGTTGTGTCTTGCGTACTGACATGAGTCAAGTAGTTGTACAACAAAGCCGAGCGTAGTGACGTGTTACGAGCATATAACGAGGAAGTTCAGGTGAATATTATTCGTGAATTAGGAACACACGACCAAACACTTCCTGGATTCAGAGCATGTGTGTTTAGCACTTACAACTTTGTTGGGCCAACTTCTGTACACACGAGTCAACAGTCGTACAACAGCTTGTTGTACAACAAAAGTTTTCTAGTCTGCTCAGTCAGAGCGTCGGCTGTTGTAATTGCACGCGCTAACATCGGATTCTCATACAACAAGCTGTTGTAAGACCGTTGTATGACTGTTGCATCGTGTGTATGGGCCTTAAGTGTCATTTCTGTCTGCTGCTTTGTTCCTCTGCTATCAGCATGAATCACTTCTGACAAGTTTACCTGACACCAAGAGAAAAATGGTGACAAGGGAGGGGCCTCCAGCAGATTGACAGCCTTAGCTCTGTTCCTGCATGCTGTGTGGAGCGGGTGTGTCTCTTCCCTCCAATCATCTCTCATACCTCTCCTCACTGAGCTATGCAGAGTATAACTTCAGATCTCCGTCGCCTTTCTCTGAACTTTTAGACAAGCGTATAAATTCTGGACTTTGAATGGCTGTAGAGAAGAGAATACTGCAGATAAACAGGTGAAACTTATGTAGGAGGATTTGTTTCATCTCTGTGTATCACCTGAGGATAGTCCCTTCACTGGGTGTATGTAAGGGTTTACAACCACTTTAACAGAGCCCCGGATAGCAGTAAAAACATGAGAGGGAGTCCAATGGGATTTAAAAGTTTATAATCACATGGCAACAATAAAGATGATAATCTTGTGTTACCCTGCTAATCTTCAAAATGCTCCACCTAGTTAGTATTCATTACATAAATAAAGTAATTGATAGCTTTAAATCCGGGTAGTCTTCCTATTCATTTTGTACTTACATTGCTGATTTTTTCTTTACTGGGACTTCCCATCTTTTTTTTTTTTTATTTCTTTTTTATTGAATTTAGATATATGGACAAACAGTACAGTGGGCATTACTGTGACCCACTTAGACCTCGCAGGGTCACAAACATGAGCATCTACTCTTACTAACATATACTACTATCTATGCTAAGACAGTCCAATTCCCCGTTCTCCTCCCTCCCCCCAAACCCCAACCCTCAGCTCACATTTTCCCAAAGTCAATGTAAAGTTCCAGAGATATAACCGCATCAGTCCTTAATTAGGATGGTCGGAAGGAGAAAGCCACCCAGAGAGGCCATCCACCGCTCAGAGGCCGAGTAGTTTTGCTCCTATGGGATACCAGGGACCTTATATTTTATAGAGGTTACTGCAAGGAACACCCCGGCGATTATCATCTGGTATAATCCCACCGAGACATCGGAATCATACCATGCTCTCCATACTTTGTCAAATTTTTTTCCACATACCCTAGACATGTAGGTAGCCTTGTAATATGGCATCATCCTATTCACCAGCCCCTTCCAAAAGGACAAACTAGGGGGCCTGGGTTTTTTCCAGTGTAGTAATATTGCCTTCCTTGCGTAAAAAAAGAGAATATTCAATAATGTTCTGTCGGCCCTCGAAGGGACTACGTCTTCCACCAGTCCAAGGAGGCAAACCCTAATTGAAAGGGGAACAGGAACCACCAGGACCTCAGCAAGGACCTCTGTCCAGAAGGTTTGTATCTGCTGACACTCCCAGAATACGCGATCAGCTGCATCGGGGGAGAAAGAGCATCTCTAACATTCCGCCGAGGCCTATGAGTATATACTCGCCAATCTGGCCGGGGTGAAGTATATCCTATGTAGGAATTTGAACTGTATTAATTTATCTCTTGCTGACACGAGATGTCTGAAAGGTTGTTCCCACATATCATCCCAGTCATCGCCTTGGATATCAGTCACCTTAGCCTCTCACCTCTCCCTGCATTTTATGATGTCCGCTGGTTGTCTTTTGAAGAATTCTTTGTACGTGGTTTAAAGAATTTTGGGGAGGTCTTCCGCCGTTAACATGTTTTCCAAGTTGGAGCACAAGGACTCCACTTTACGTTCCCTCAACTGGATCTGGAAAGCATGGCAGAGTTGGAGGTAATGGAAAAGGTATTGCGTAGGCAGATCATGTCTGGTTTTCAGCTGGTCATAAGTCAACAAAATCCCATCACTCGTTATGTCTTTTAGTGTTTTTATCCTTCTAGTCACCCAAACCATAGGATCAGAGAATGAGAAAAAAATGGGGCAATTTAAGGTTCATCCATAGAGGCGTTTGAGGTGAAAACCCCACAAAGTTGGGACAGGCCAGCTTAGTTGCCTCCTACCACGCTCTAATAGTAACTTTCATGGATTGTGTAAGGGAAAGAGTAGATTTTGTGCCCCTGTATAGTGATAACCGAAGGGATTCAATGGACCCCAAATGTGCTGCCTTCGGTACTGTTGCTGAATCCCCATCGTCGCCTGTCAACCATCTATGGGCAAACACCATCTGACCAGCCAAAAAATATTTCCTCCAGTCAGGTAGCGCCAAGCCCCCTTAGCCCATGGGTTCCTGCAAGAGCCTCATCCCTATTCTGGGTGACTTAGGAGCCCATAAGAATGAGCTAGTGACTCCTTCCAATTTCGTGAAGAAGGATTTGGGGACCCACGTCGGAGCATGTCTCAGGATATAGAGAATGACTAGGAGGATTTTCATTTTGAGTAGATTGACTCACTTAATGCCAAGGGTAGCATTTGCCAGGCCTGTGCTTTTTGTTTGAGGAGAGCCACTAGTGGTAGTAAATTTTGTGCAAAATAGTCTCCAACATTTGCCGTGATTTTGACCCCTAAGTATGTTATAGAGGAGACCCATCTTAATGGAAGACTGGGGTCCGCCACCTCCCGTGCCCCAGCATCAATAGGCAGAATGGATGATTTGCCCCAGTTAACTTTTAAGCCGAAGAATTCTGTAAATTTATTTAGGATGGTCAGGGATGCTTGCAAAGACTCCCGGGGGTCTCCGAGGAACAGCAGTAAATCATCTGCATATAATACCAGACATTCTTTAATGCTTCCCACTGAAATGGACTCAACCTCCCTTGCAGATCTAAGTGCGACCGCCAACGGCATCACAGTTAGTGCAAACAGGAAGGGGGAGAGGGGGCATCCCTGTCTGGTACCCCTACCTATATTGAAGAAACTGGAGGCAGAGTTGCCCAATCTTATTGCTACTCGGGGGGGCTGTATATAACATAGTGATCCATTTCCTGAAGCCATGGCCAAAACCCATCTGCTCCAGGACTTTATGCATGTAATGCCAATCGACCGAATCAAAAGCCTTTTCAAAATTGATTGATACTATGACTCTGGTGGGAGGGTCTGGGGGGGGGGGGTAATTGTAAATGGGTAAGAAGTCTCCTCAGATTGGTGTCAGTAGACTTGTCTGGCATAAAACGTGTCTGGTCTATATTGACCAAGGAGGATACTACCCTAGCAAGTCTAGTGGCCAGGACCTTAGTCAGGACCTTCAGATCCATATTTAGAAGGGAAATTGGATGGTAGGATGCGCATTCAAGTGGATCCTTACCTGGTTTCAGTAATAATATCATATATGCATCTAGCATGGAATCTGGAAGACTGTGTTTTTCTAGACAATGATCTAGCAGTGCAGTAAGTCTAGGGCCAAGGAGGTCTGCATAAGCCTTATAAAAGTCTGCCGGGAACCAATTGGGTCCCAGAGCCTTGTGCAGAGGAAATGCAAAAATAGCCCTCTGTATCTCTTTAAGGGTAATCTTGGCATCCAGGGTTTCTCTATCAGCGTTAGACAATACCGGCAAATCTAGTTCTCCAAGTAGAGAGTCTAACCCAGCCGTGTCATACGCCGAGATGGGAGCATACAGAGAAGAAAAGAAGTCAACTAGTTCAGACATAATAGCTGCTGGCTCAGAGACCAAATCTCCTCCCATCCGGCGGATGACCGGAATGTTTGTAAGGTGATGGTGTTCAGCCACCAGCATAGCGAGCAGTTTCCCATTCTTGTCTCCTTCAGTAAATATGGAGTTAGCTTTGTGGCCAACTTCCGTATTTGCCAGATTATTGAAGTGTAGTGAGAGTAGACGCCTAGCCTCCAACAGCTTTGTATATGAGGTGGCCGTTGGAGAGGTGGCGTGTTCCTCCGCACATTCCTTTTCCCTATCCTTCAATGAAGTATCCTCAGCATTATGATCCTTGCAAGCTGCTTTATTGTTGAGATAGCCTCCCCCCTGATCACCGCTTTGAATGCATCCTATACTACGTGTGGCTCAGCAGTATTGTCATTTTGTGCCCAATAGGTGGTAATGGACTGCTGCAAATGAGAGGACACCTGTTCATGCTGCAGCCACCCTCCCAGGCTGGGAAGGACAGAGCGAGAGAGAGTGGGCAATCAACAGAGATACCCCCAGCTAAGTATCCAAACACTTGTATTAATGGCATTGAAGCTACATTTCTGAATGCCAAATCTATCCTTGCTGAGGAACGGTGAGATGTTGAGAGATGGGAGTAACATCGGTCAGTAGGATGTTTCCATCTCCACAACTCTGACAGTCCGGTTACCTAATTCTGCTTGGATTGGAGTTATCCAATGCATCCAAAATCGCATTGAAATCTCCCATCTTTATCAGAGGAAGGTGGGCATATGTGAACAACTTAGCAAACATGTCATACAATAATTGGACCTGGAAAGGTGGAGGTAGATATACACTAACCAAAACCACTTATGATAACAGATATCGATTACTATAGCTACATATCGTCCCCCTGATGGATGGTACTGGGGATGTCTTTGCTAACAAGTATGGATACACCGCGTGCAAACGTAGAGAATGTGAAATATAACACTCTCCGAATCCATGGTTTACGTAATGCCAGTAACTTGCTTCCATCCAGATGGGTCTCCTGCAAATGGACGACATGCAATTTAACACACTTGAGGTATTGAAACACTGATGCCCTTTTATATTTGCTATTCAGCCCCCTAATATTCCAGGATACCATTTTAACCATGGTTGCCATTTTGCGACAGTTCAAACGATGGGCGACATAGACCACAGTCAGTGATATGAAAGCGTGGTGGAGCAGAGGGCTACCCCTTGACCATGGACCAATACAGTCCTGCAATGGAATCGTGCGAGCTGAGTCAAACTGCTCTTCCCCTGCCATTATACTGGAAACAAAAATGTATAAACAAACACTAAATCCAGTATGCGGCTTAATCCCAAATAACAAAAAAATAGAAGGTCCAGCCGAAATCCCCAAATGTCTGACAGTGTGCTATGCTGCCTTGGGTCTTCCCCGGTAACTCTGTAGTACAGAAGTAAGAAGCAGTTCAGGAGAAGTTGCCAGGTATGTTGCCCAACTTGAACACCGAGGCCCTCTAGAGGTCCTGCGGAGAATTACAGTTCCAAACCAAATAGTCATGGTAAAACTGCAAGCTGGCTAAGTCTGTAGCTGTATAGTCAAATAACAGGCACAACAGGTGCAATGGCTTATAGAATGGTGTATGGCGCACCTTCATTATTTAGTATTAAGGCCCCCGGTCCAGCCAATCGCAAGCTTCCTGCGGGTTATCAAAGAATTTTACTGATCCTTTATATTGGACACGCAGTCTGCTGGGGTACAGCATGCTATATTGTATTTCTTTGGCTCTTAGGCATTTTTGGATGTCATTAAAGGAGCGCCTTTTCTTCTGGGTTTCGGGCGAAAAGTAAGGAAATAACATGATGTGAGCATTTTGTTAGCAAAGGTCCTGAGTTTTCCTGGATCCTGCTAAAATCATATCCCGATCCCTGTAGATTAAGAATCTAACCAGGAAGGGTCTAGGAAAGGCGCCCGGGGGGCGAGCACCTGTAGGGACACAATGAGCCCTTTCTACCACATATGTGGGAGGTAGGTCCCCCAGGGAGAGGAGTTGTTTGAAGAATTGTTCGGCAAAGATAACAGGTTTAGCCCCCTCAGCCCCTTCGGGCAGGCCCACAACCCTCACATTGTTCCTTTTCTGTCTGTCCTCAGCGCCATCTGCCCTTTTTTGTAACGATCTTAGCAGATTCTGAAGTTCAGTCAGATGCGATCCTTGTGCATGTGAAACATCCTTCATTTCGTAGACTCTGTCCTCAGCTTATCCAGATCGTGTCTGCTTAATGTGCATTCAGACACCAGGTGGTCTATTCGCACCATGACTGCTGCTCTGCTGGCATCTATCGCCTCCAGGAATGGTCTGGTGATGGCCTCCTGGTCCGATTCTATGCCCAGAGAAGCAGGGGGAGAGTATCCTGGGCTGTGCGCCGTTGCTAGGGGTACTTTGTCCATTTTAGCTGCGTGCTTTTTGGCGCGCTGTGGCTGCTGCTCGGAGGACAAGATGGCGGAGGCGGAGCCTTGTCCCTGGCCTTTCAGGGATCGGGTCTGGCGTAGCTCCTGCGGGGCTTGTTTCACCAACTTGGGCACTGAAGTCGACATGGCAAGGGCTTCAGACAGCTAATGTCAGATCGGGAAGGAAGGCAAATCCGATGAAAAAGCCCCGGATAAATACAGGATGAGTGCGGAGCTCCGAGCAAGCACTTGTTGTCGCGTTCACATCCGGTCACGCCCCTCGGGACTTCCCATCTTAAATGTGAGCATGTGAAGCCCACCCGCACCCTCCTCGTGTCTCTTCCTGAATAAGGTGCATGGGCGACAACAGAGGAAGGTCCCACCCCGTTGTTATGGCAACAATTTCCACCAGGGAATACGCCCTCTTTTCTCAAGACCTGGTGGGCCTTGCCCTTATTGCCTGAAAGCAAATTTTTTGTCGGCCACACTTTTCGTTCCTTCCAAAACTTTCAAGAGCTAGACAGAGCAGATACTCTCCCCAGTTGGACCTACTTTCAGGACTTTTTTCCTAAACAATATAGATAGACACTAGCATCATACCAGAAATTTGACCGAATTCAAACGCGTTTGCTACCTCACCTCTCCACAGACCAATCTCATCTCTAGCATTTACTTTATTCTGGTCCCCTTGACCCCTTCCGGCAGTGACACCGTGATGGAGGCCTGGTGATGATCAACCTTACTGAGGAGGACTGGTTCCGCATAAACACTAACCTCCTTAAAGGATCCATTAACGTTAACATCCAAGAAACGAACAATAAACTGCGTAGCTGATGGTACCACACCCCGTACTATTTTTCCTTCTGTACAAAACAAGGTCACTGTCCACCACCTATAACTGGCCACTACAGCAAGGAGCTATGGAGGGGCATCTACAAACAAACAACAAAGAATTCCAAGCTCAACTTACCGACCAGCCTGTCACCAAACAAATTCACCTGTCTAACAGTAGCGTTTAAAAGGCAGGGGATTGGTTACACACATTTGCAAGTGCATGCGTAAGCTGCAGGCCCCGTCAAGGCTCCCTGTATACTGCAGACCTAACTCTATATATGAGGCGTCACAATGGAAGCACATGCAATTTAATGGATAGATGGAGGACAGGTGACTGGAGGAGCCCAACCCTCCTTAAAGGTACAGGACCAGACACCCAGCCGTGGTTTCCTTCTGTGCTGGACGTTTGCTCATGATGTCAATCTGACAAAGGGATGCTTTTTCACATTTTTTGGTTCTGTCCTCGGATAGGCTCCTTCTAGTCTGATGTAAACTCTTCGATCAAGCAGATAACAGACCGGGACCTGCCCTTTGAGCCAGCCACCATGCAGACATGTCCCCTTCTAAATACAAATGATCCCTTACCATTCATTTACTGAATGCTGCCAAATCACTTATTCCTAGATTCTGGGGATCGACTGAGACCCCAGGGCTCTCTAACTGGTTTCATCAATTTGATCAGGTAGGGGAGATGGAGGAGCTGGTACATACGAGCAAAGAAACCATGCCCTCATATCTATCCATCTGGACAAGATGGTTCCTGTAAAGACTTGGACCTATACAAACAGCACCGCTCTCCATGAGTGTCACGCTAAGAGCCCATGACATCACTTTTCAGGCTCTCACCTCCAACCTATTGGTTTGGCAGCAAGCCAACCATTATTCCCCACAGGTTGCAGGAAAAAATTTGCACTATTCCCCTATCAACACAGACAGTGCTGACAGTGGAATCCCTCCTGCCGAGCAATTGTCTGCTCCCGATGGGGGGCAGGGGGAAGCCTTTCCCGCTGGAAGAAGACAGTGATTATTGCTAGAGGCTATAGCAGCCACTAGCGATAATTACAAAAGAATCTGGCAGGTTGGTTTTACCCAAGTTGATGGATCGATCAATTTGGTACATTCAGCCTGCCCATTAACAGTTCAAATCTCAGCCGGTTCAGCATTCGAGCCGTGTATGGCTGACCTCTCTCCCCCTTATACTCCCCAAACGACTTTCACTGGATATCATCCCCCTTATGGTATGCGCTGCACCCTGCCTATCCAGTCGTTGGGACGCAACTGCCACATTTATACAACACATTTTGGGTTACTTTTAATATGTTAGAGCCGGTTCAAATATGTTGGCGTAATATGAGCTCCAACTTTGAGAGCGCATGCCGCATCACAAGTCGCACCCCATTAAGTGCAATGGAACCGTTCTAATAGGAGTGACTTGAGCCGCACCGATTTAGAAAAAGGTTCCTACATTACTTTTGGCCAGACTTCGGCACAACTTGCATTGGCTTCTGTTTACCACTTCTGGACCGCCCCACACAGATATACTGCGGCAGGGCCGCCCTCCTGCACAAAGCCAGCAACCTGCTCCCGCTTGGACAAGACAGCGGGTCTGGCGGATGCGATGTCCGCCGGAACTGGCCAATCGTTCTCAGGAGAGGCAGAACGACGGTCTGCCTATGTAAACAAGGCAGACCGCCATTCTGTCACAGGGGAAAATGGAGATCTTGTGTTCCTACTAAGCAGAAACACTGATCTCTGTTTTCCCCTAGTCAAAGCACATCCCCCACAGTTAGAAAGCACCCCCTAGGGACACATTTAACCCTTTTATTGCCCCTGATGTTAACCCCTTCCCTGTCAATGTCATTTGTACAGTGACAGTGCACTTTTTTTTTAGCACTGATCACTGTATTGATGTCACTGGTCTCCAAAAAGTGTCCCTTAGGGGTTGATTTAAGCTGTAGAGTGCAAAAACTGGTGCAGCTTTGCATGCTAGTCGATCAGCTTCTAACCTCAGCTTGTTCAATCAAGCTTTGACAATAAAACCTTGAAGCTGATTGGTTTCTGTGTGGAGCTGCACCAAATTTTACACTTTCAAGCTTTAGTAAATCAACCCCTTAGTGTCCTATTTGTCCGTCGCAATCCCGCTAAAAATCGCCACCATTACTAGTAAAAAATAAATACATTAATAAAAATTCCATAAATATATCCCATAGTTTGTAGACACTATAACTTTTGCGCAAACCAATCGATATACACTTATTGGGATTTTTTTGCCTAAAATATGTAGAAGAATACAGATTGGCCTAAATTGAAGAAATTTGACTTTTTACATTTTTTTATTGGGTATGTTTTATAGCAATTTTCATTTTTTTTAAATTGTCGGTCTTTTTTTTGTTTATAGCACAAAAAAGAAAAACCATAGAGGTGATCAAATACCACCAAAAGAAAGATCTATTTGTGGGAAAAAAAGGACATCAATTTTATTTGGGTACAACGTCGCACGACCGCCCAATTGTCAGTTAAAGCAGTGCAAGAAAATATTGCAAAAAATGGCCTGGTCAGGAAGGGGGTAAAACCTTCTGGGGCTGAAGTTGTTAAAGAAGTCGTATACAAGTCGCAGTGGGATGAAGTCCTGGCAGTGTGAATTGGGCCTTACTGTTTTTGTCTGGTTTCTCATTGAAGGGCACACGCCCTTTTCATCTGTTATTATTTGATACCTTGTATCCTCTGGCTGATAACAAACTCTGGAAATGTAGTGTTGGTCCCCCTGTTCATTGCACCCAGTTGCTTTTGATAACTGTAACTAAATGTGGTGGATGGTTTCTGTATTATTTTATTTGTTTATGGATAAAAATTATGGAACCAAAAGAAATAACCCTTGTGTTAAAGCTTTGTGAAATGGGCATTGTATCATAACAAGGTAATAAACACTATTATGAAATTTTAAAAAGTGTGTGTATGTGTACATGTGTAAAAAACATAATTTTTAGCAATACAATTACTTAAACCCCCAGCACGTTATATATATTTCCTGAAAGCAGAGGCCTGTAGAACAGAAGGATGATAGTTGCAAATATTTGTATCACATGATATTTGTGAAAAATTTCAAGAAAAAATATAATAAAATAAATTTTAGTGCAAACACACAATATAAAAAACATTTTTGGAAAAATATAAAAGATAAAGTTGTGTCGAGTGAATAGATACCAAACATACTAAGTCTTAAAATTGTGTGATATTACATAAAAAAAACTTTTTCTATGCATTAAGATTAAAAACCTCCAGCCCCCCTCATACTTACCTGAACCCCATCTCGATCCAGCGATGTTGCATGAGAGTCTCAGCTGTCCGAGGAATTGACTTTCCCTCCTCATTGGCTGTGACAGCAGCTGGTGCCAATGATCATTCAAAGGCAGTGAGCCAATGAGGAGAGAGAGGGGGCGGGGCCAAGCCACGGCTGCATGTCTGAATGGACACACAGAGGTTCGGCTCTGGTGCCTCCATAGCGAGCTGCTTGCTGTGGGGGCACTCGGCAGGAGGGAGGGGCAAGGAGTGTCAGCGAGGGACCTGAGAATAGGGGGATCTAGGCTGTTCTGTGCAAAACCACTGCACAGAGAAGGTAAGTATAACATGTCTGTTATTTTTAAACAAACAAAAACTTTAATATCGCTTTAAAGTGATTGTGCGCCCCGGTTCACACTATTGCAATGCGGGAACCAGTGTGATTCTGGTGTGGTTTCCCGGATCACACCTTCCTCGCAGGCAGCTCACACTGCCCTCTGCGAACCATTGCTGGTGTCAATACAAACATAATGACACCCCCAGATCGGTTCGCAAATCGCAGTGCAAACTGTGAATTTGGACAGGAATCAGGATTCCAATGCAGGTTAAAAAAGGTTCCTGCAGCATTTTCATGCAAATGCAATGCGAGTTCATCCATACAACTCTATGGCTGAATTTGCATCGCACAGACATCGCATGTGATCTGCACGTCAATATGGTGCAAATCACATGCAATGTTTGTGTTCCCAATAGTGTGAACCTGAGCTAAAGGCATAATATTGTTTTTTAAATAACTAACATGTTATGGTTTTGAACACAGCAACCCCAATCCTCCTCTTTTCAGGTCCCCATGCCAGTGCTCCTTGCCCCTCCCTCCTGCGAAAAGTCACCACAGCAAGCAGCTTGTTGCACTGTGTGTCCATTCACCCCCTCCCGCTCTCTCCTCATTGGCTCACAGGCTGTGATTGACAGTAGCGGAAGACATTGGCTCAGCCAATGAAGAGGAAGAGGTCCAGGACAGCTGAGGCTCTCATGCACATCGCTGGATTGAGGTGGGGCTCAGGCACGTATTGGAGGGCTGGGGGTGCTGCTGCACACAGAAAGATTTTTTACCTTCATGCAAAAACCTTGAGCCTTTACAACCAGTTTAACCACTTGCCGGCGGGTTGGCTTGGCTGCGCGAATTGCCGTAGGTGTCGGGCTCGTACACGGCGATCTGTGGGCGCGCACACGCCCATTGGCCAGCGGGGGAGCCAATCAGCGAAGTCCGTCAGCCACCCGTGATTGTTCCCTGCAGAGACAGAATGGGGATCTGCCTGTGTAAACAAAGCAGATCTCTGTTTTGACAGGGGAGATCACACAGATCCTGTCTTTCTGCTATGCAGGAAGACAGATCTGTTTGTTGTCCCAAGCAGTCCATCCCCCCACACAGTTAGAACCACACAGAGGGAACACAGTTAACCCTTTTGATAACCCCCAATGTTAACCCCTTCCCTGCCAGTGTCATTAGTACAATGTCATTGTATCTTTAGCATAGATTACTGTAATAATGTCACTGGTTCCCAAAAAAGTGTCAAAAATGTCCATTAGGTTTCTGATCTGTCCGCCGCAATGTCGATGTCAATAATAAAAATGCCATATATCTATCCCCTATTTTGTAGACGCTATAACTTTTGCGCAAACCAATCAATATATGCTTATTGGGTTTTTTTTTTACCAAAAATATGTAGAAGAATACGTATTGGCCTAAACTGATGAAGAAATTTGATATTTTTTTTTAATGGATGTGTGTTTTATAGCAGAAAGTAAAAACTATTGGGTTTTTTTTTCAAAATTGTCGGCCTTTTTGTTTATAGCGCAAAAAAAAAATAAAAACCGCAGAGGTGATCAAATACCACCAAAAGAAAGCTCCGATTGTGGGAAAAAAGGACATCAATTTTATTTGGGTACAGCGTCGCACGATCGCGCAATTATCAGTTAAAGTAACGCAGTGCTGTACTGCAAAAAATGGCCTGGTCTTTAAGGGGGGTAATTCCTTCCAGGGCTAAAGGGCTTAATGACACCCCAAACGCAGGTCACAATTTTCCGACATTTGTGCACACAGGCATGAGCTGCACTGGCAGGCACCAGGATTTATATGATTGTTTCATCTGGGTCCTGGAAGCAGATTCTGACCTGGATGATGCCTGAACAAAGGTGGTGCCAGCCTTCTAGAGAGAAAAGCAGATGAAAGCATGGTCAGGGCAATACTATGATCCCTGCTAATACATACTGGAATTGTTACGCATTACCTAGCACTTAAAATGAAGATATACTTCTGATGATTGGTTTGCTTTGAGGGTGACTAGAGGGAAAATAAATCAAAACCCTCCCTATAAAATAGAGATAGCTAGACATGTGTATATCACCGGTGACAAGTGTCAGCCTGTGTTTCTCACACAGAATTGCCAAATAAGTGTTTTTCAATTTTTGACTTTAGTTTCATTTTAAAGTTATGTAAAATAGAGAGAAAGCTCTAGGCAAGAACACTGTGGACTGCTCTGTACCCAATGATCCTCACGCAGAAAATAAAAAAGACAGAGGTCCAAGGGGAATGTGACTTAGCAACTCAAATTGCTCTCTATAACTTCCTCAATCCCCCCCATGTGATTAACCAATATAATGAAGAATGGAAGGACAGTCTGTGCGTCTGATATAACATCCTAAGGGCTCCGAAAGAGGATGGAGAAAAAGTTGTGCAAAGATCTGTATTTTTTCCCATTATTTTTCACAGGATAGAAATGGCAGAATGTTAAAGAGGAAGTAAACCCTGATCGGGTTTACTTCCTCTATATTCCCCTGCAAAGTAGAAACATAATGGGCTAGTATGCATTGCATACTAGCCCATTATGTGTCACTTACCTGCAAACAAACCTGAGATGTCCAGTGATGTCCCCTGTGCAGGCAGCATCCAGCTTCAGCCCCTCTTCCTTCTGGGGCTGTGACTCCGGCTCTGTGATTGGCCGGAGTTGCGTGACGTCACTCCCGGCATGCGCGCGGGAGCCACCAGTCACGGCACGATCACAGTGAAGAAACAGCACAGAGGCCTTTTCTTCACTGTTCCGAAATGACACCGGCACATCTAGTACACTGCATATCTACTGAACTGTGCAGGTTTGGGAGATATGCAGGGCACCTACAGGTAAGCCTTATTATAGGCTTACCTGTAGGTTAAAGTGGTTGTCACTAGTTGACAACCACTTTAAAAGGGGCATTATTGCTTTATCACATGTAGTCAGTCTAGATTTAGGGCTGGTTCACCCTGGTGCGATGCGAGAACCCTGCGAATCCACTGCGGGTTCCCACAACGCACCCGACTCGCACGGCCGTTCACACTGCCATATGCAAATAGTGGGGAGTGTCAATACGATGTTAACAAAAAAGCAAGGAAAACCCCTCCAAGGAAAGGGACTTTAGCCACTTCAGCCCGCTTTAGGACCAGAGCAATTTTTGTGATTCGGCAATACGCCGCTTTAACTGACAATTGCGCAGTCGTGCGACGTTGTACCCAAACTAAATTGATCTCCTTTTTTTCCCCCCACAAATAGAGCTTTCTTTTGGTGGTATTTGATCGCCTCTGCATCATTTCTGATCACCGCTATAAACAAAAAAAGAGCGACAATTTTGAAAAAAAACAAAACAATTCTTACCTTTTGCTATAATACATATCCAAAATAAAAAAATATATATATACAAAAAAAAATGTATTCATCAGTTTAAGCCAAAATGTACTTTTCTACATATTTTTGGTAAAAAAAAAAACAAAAAACGCAATCGGCGTATATTGATTGGTTTGCGCAAAAGTTGCCACATTTACAAACGATGAGAATTAATTTATACCGTTTTCACTATTTTTACATTTTTTTACTAGTAATGGCGGCGATCTGCAATTTTTATTGGGACTGCGACATTGCGGTTGGCATGTCAGAAATTTTTGACATTGTTTGGGACCATTGACATTTATATAGCGATCAGAGCTAAAAAACACGGATTACTGTATAAATGTTATTGACAGGGAAAGGGTTAACCTGTAGGGGCGCTCTGGGTGTTAACTGTGTCCTCTTACTGTGTTCTAACTGTATGGGGGCTGGGCAGGGGCATAACAGATCTAACTGATCCCGAGTACAGGGATCAGTAGATCTGTGTAATGCCGCCTGTCAGAATGGGGAACCGCCATGTTTACACCGGCGATCCCCCGTTCCTCCTCTTTCACAGGCGATCGCGGGTCGCCGGCGGACATCGAATTCACCCAACCCGCGGGCATGCTCATAATTTATAAACGGCGATTTGCGCTATCGTACCACTTTGCCACCGTATATGTACTATATGCGGTCGGTAAGTGGTTAAAGGCATAAACGGACAGCAAATAAATATAGACACAGAGTTATATATAAAAGTTATATATTGCTTTATTATATAAAAATAGTCAAAGGGCATCAATAACACAGGAAATGCTAGGGGGCTGGAGGTGAGAGGTAGATGGTAATGCATAAGAAACATACATACTGTATATGTGGTACAGATACATGAAAAACATGTTAATAGGTAAAAAAATTTGAGACATCCATGTGAAACAGACAACGCGTTTCTAGATATTTCAAGTTAGCACTCTTCCTCAGGGACAAACAATACAGTAAATGTACAGTGCAAAAATAACGCATATTAACGCAGAAATATGTAAGCATTGAACAAAAGAAGGTCTGAACAATAACCATATCAAGTGTTGTTGCTGAGTATCCAATATTTGCTGAGTTTTTCCAATACACAAGACCTTGCTATTCGGATCAAGCTATGCCGAACAATTATTGGGCTTTGTTTTTATGGCTCTCCCCTTCCTGCTCTTGTGGGTTTATGGGGTGATACTCAGCAGCAACACTTGAGATGTGTTCAGACCTTCTTTTGTTCAACGCTTACATATATATTTCTGTGTTAATATGTGTTATTTTTGCACTGTACATTTACTGTATTGTTGGTAACCCAGAACCTCTTGCATGCATTCTGTTAACATCCCTGAGGAAGAGTGCTAACTTGAAATATCTCGAAATGCGTTGCCTGATTCGCATGGATATATCACAATTTTTTGCCCCCTAGCATTTCCTGTGTTATTGATGCACTTTTAACTATTTTTGTATAATAAAGCAATATATTTTTTTATATATAACTTTGTGTCTATATATTTTTGCTGTCCATTTATGCCTTTAAAGTCCCTTTCCTTGGAGGGTTTTTCCTTGCTTTTTTGTTTCCAACTGGGATGATGGCATTTCTCAGATTTCTCCCCGCACCCCCTGTTCTCAATACAATGTTAAGGGCACTCCCATTTCAGCTCACATATCGCACTGCGAACTGATAGTTCAGACATGAATCAGATCTCATAAGTGTGAACACCCATGCAATCCGATTCTGATTTGACGCAAAAAAGGGTCCTGTGCGAGTTTGACCCGAATGTGATGCGATTTCAGCCATACTATCCGTATGGCTGAAATCTCATCACACAGACATCGCATGTGATGTGAACAGCAATGCACTGCGAATCACATGCGATGTCTGTCATCCCACTAGTGTGAACCGGCACGAAGGGTTCATTTCTACCAACAAGCACGCTAAAACACTGTAGGCTGGTATATATTGTGTAGAGGTGGTGACCGGCTGTGCAACGCATTGGGGGAGATTTACTAAAACTGCAAAGTGCAAAATCTGGGGCACCTTTCAGGTTTTTTTTTTTCAAAGGTTAAAGTGTTCTTAAACCTACAACAGTAAAAATCAGTGTGTATATGCAGTAAAGCATGCTTGTTATACTCACTTTGGAACCTAAGGGGTTAATTCTCTGCATTGTGAAGGTTATGTGACACTAACTGACACTTTGTGGGAACTAGTGACACTAATACAGTGATCAGTGCTAAAAATATGCACTGCCACTGTACTAATGACACTGGCTGGGAAACCTGGGCTGGGTTAACATCTAGGGCGATCAAAGGGTCATTAGTACAGTGACAGTGCATATTTTTAGCACTGATCACTGTATTAGTGTCACTGGTTCCCACAAAGTGTCAGTTAGTGTCAGATTGCCCGCCATACTATCACAGTCTAGCTATAAGTCGCTGATCGCCGCCATAACTAGTATTAAAAAAATAAATAAATATAAATTGCCATCTATATACCATAGTTTGTAGACGGTATAACATTTGCATAAACCAATCAATATACGCTTACTGGGATTTCTTTTTACCAAAAATATGTAGCAGAATACATATTGCACTAAATTTATGAAGAAATTTGATTTTTTTTAAAAAAAAAAATATTGGATGTGTTTTATAGCAGAAATTAAAAAATGTTTTTTTTTTTCAAAATTTTCAGTTTTTTTCGTTTATAGAGCAAAAAATAAAAAAACACCCATAGAAAGCCCTATTTGTGGGGAAAAATAACATAAAATGTGTTTGTGTACAGCATTGCATGACAGCACAATTGTCCGTTACAGTGACACAGTGCCAAAAAGCAAAAAGTGACTGGGTAATGAAGGGGGGGTAAAATTTCCAGAGGTCAAGTGGGTACCTTTTACTCCATATTACACCATTATTTAGGGTGTAACATAGTGCAAATTGGAACCCCCTCCACTCCCAAACAGCTCCCCCCGTGACAGCGTGGAGGGGTTATTCTCCCCCCAAGCTGCTGCCACTTTTTACCTACTTTCCCACTGGGCACTTTTACCCCCTTCCTTCCCAGGCCAATTTTCAGCTTTCAGTGCTGTCATACTTTGAATGACAATTGTGCTGTCATGCTACACTGTACCCAAAGAAAATTTGTATCATTTTTTTTTCACAAAAATAGAGCTTTCTTTTGGTGCTATTTAACCACCACTGGGTTTTTTGATGTTTTGATAAAGAAACAAAAATGATTGAAAATTCTGAAAAAAAAATGTTTTCATAGTTTGTTATAAAATTTTGCAAACAAGCAAATTTTCTCCTTCACTGATGTGCACTGATGAGGCCGCACTGATGGGCACTGATAGGCACTGATGAGGCGGCACTTATGGGTACTGATGAAGCTGTACTGATGAGCACTGATGAGGCGGCACTGGTGGTCACTGATGAGGAGGCATTGATGAGGCTGCATTACTAGGTGGCACTGATGAGCACTGATAGGTGGCACTAATGGGCTCTGATATGCAGCACCGATGGGCACTGAGAGGTGCCACTGATGGGCACTGAGAGATGGCACTGATAGGCAGCACTGACAGGTGACAGTGATGGTGAGGCACTGATGGGCACTGGTTGGCAGCATTGATGGACACTGATAGGTGGCACTAGTGGGCACTGATTATAGCCTTACTCATAGAAATTTTCTATATTCTACTTTTAAGCTGAGACCATCAATATTCAATGGTGTAGCTTTAAGCTGAGACCAACAATGGACTTGAGCCACCTTATTGGTTTAGATGCCCTAGCATTGGCCTAATCTCACTCCTAAGGACTCAAACAGGAGGTAAAGATCCACCTAGCCGTACACCCTCCCCAGGCCATGTTTGGGAGGCTGGGAACCTCCTAGTGATTGGCCAGGATGAAATAAATATTCATAACTCATATTAATGTTTGTTCTTACTTTATCTACTGAAGAGCACTCTCAAGCAACTGGCTTAAAGTATAACTAAAGGCAATTTTTTTTTTTGGTTTTGGATGGAGTGGAGAGGGATTTAGGCATTAAGGAGATTCACCCTCTCTATTTGTCCTGTTTAACGTTATCATTGAAAGAGAAAGTAAAAGAAAAACCCAAATTTTGGGTTGTCCCCAGAAAAGTAATAGAGAGGAAATCTTCCGATTGGGACACTAGTTCTGTTGACCTGGGGATCCCAAAGGAATTCCCTTAATTTTCAGGGATTTTCTCTCACTTCCTGTTTGACTATGGGACAGGGAATTAAAGTAAATCTCAGCAATGGGACAGAGATGACGAAAATAAATCTGACAGAGGTATAACCTTCGCTTACGCAAGCAATATTCTGAGCTTAGGGGAAACCTAACAAACACAGAAATGGTAAAAAGAATAAAGCTCAGGCTGGCTACAGCCTAGCTGCATTACTGAATTTACCTAGAGGCACCCCAACTTTGGCAAGGAACTTACACAGGGAACATCTAGGAATGTTAATTGTTCCTAAACTGTACCATAAAAATATTACCTTTTGCCTGGTATTCCTGTAAAGTAACAGTACACCTTGGCACCCTTGATCCTAAAGCCTCATAGCTGTATTTCTACAGTCCGCGACCTGTTGGAAGCCGGGCCGGGCCGCAAATCCGCATCTGGTGGCAGGCAACGTGGCAAGGGACAATCCGCATATGGTGGCAGGCGATGTGGCAAGTGACAATCCGCATCTGGTGGCAGGTGACACGCTCAGGGCTCCCACTGATTTTCATTATGGTGAGTTGAACTATTTCATGTTCTCCTTGCTGGAGTGGAAGCTGCACCTGAGGAGCTACAGTATAAGGATCTCTCTGCTTATTTTATTCTGTAAATCTATGCTTCCTCCACCTCTCCTGCTGCTTCATGATTGATACCTCGCCAATGATCAGATCATCAATCATTATTGGAACAGCTGTGACACAAGGAATCAAAGCTCTGCCTCTACCAAGATGGCAGCCTCCACACAAAGACACAGCACAGAACAAGACAGTAAATCAGTAAAGAGCAAAAGATCAGCTGCAGATCAGCTGGTGAGTAATTATTTGCCCTCCGAGTTCCTTTTTTTGGACACAACCACCAGTCTTCAGGTCTTCTTTAACCACTTCCGGACTGCCTACCGCATATATACTGTGGTAGGGCGGCCCGGCTACGCAAGATGATGTACTTGTAAGTGATTTTATGCACGAGGTCTGGGGCGTGCTTACCGCCAGCGACCCTCTCCTGCTGTGATTGGACACAGCAAGAGCCAATCAGAGGGTCCGGCGGCTGCGATGGCCACCGACCACCCGTGATCGTTCACAGGAGAGGCAGAACAGCAGTCTGCCTATTTAAACAAGGCAGACCACCGTTCTGTGAGGGAGGAAAATGGAGATCTTGTGTTTCTGCTCTGTTTTCCTCCAGTCACAGCATTCCCCCCACAGTTAGAAAGCACTCCCTAGGAGCACACTTAAAGTGCCGGAAATGTAACTGATATTTAAACTGTTAAATGGATGGGTTTACTACCGCTTAAATCCTTTGATCGCCCTTGATGTTAACCCCTTCCCTGCCAGTGTCATTTATACAATGACAGTGCATTTTTTTTAGCATTGATCACTGTATTGGTGTCACTGGTCCCCAAAAAGTGTCACATAGTGTCCGATCTGGCCGCCACAATGTTGCAGTCCTACTAAAAATCGCTGATCGCCAATATTACTAGTAAAAACAATACAAAAAAAGAAAAAGTCCATAAATCTATGCCATAGTAGACGCTATAACTTTTGCGCAAACCAATCAATATACGCTTATTGGAACTTTTTTTTACTAAAAATATGTAGCAGAAGACATATTGACCCAAACTGATGAAGAAATTTGTTTTTTTTACATTTTTCTATTGGATGTTTTATAGCAGAAAGTAAAAAATATAGTTTTTTTTTCCAAAAGTTTCGCTCTTTTTTTGTTTATAGAGTAAGAAATAAAAACCGCAGAGGTGATCAAATGCCACCAAAAGGAAAAAAGGACATCAATTTAATTTGGGTACAGCACCGCACGTCTGCGCAACTGTCAGTTAAAGTAACGCAGTGCCGTATCGCAAAAAATGGCCTGGTCAAGAAGGGGGTAAATCAAAAGGGTAAAGAAATATTGCACTAAAGTGTCTAATGGGGGAAGAACTGGTCCGGTAAAAAACGCTATGCCGTGACGCAATGAAATTGACTGTCAACGCGTCTGCACGCCACGACATGGGTTTAATTTAACTACAGGAAAAAAGGAAAACCACCGTAAACTAGTGGAGACGCCAAAAATAAAGAATGAGATATTTGTTTTTTTCTCGCTTTGAAAACCTTTTTTTTTGATATAAAAAATGAAAGACGATATTTTGTAGGTTATCTTTTTACATTTTTTTTGTTTAAAGAAGTAGTCAAACCCAGTTATACAGAAGACGATGTATAAAAATCATTTTTTTTCAAGGTTATT
>BLSH010307934.1:656923-670911 GCA_018402905.1 Glandirana rugosa
GTAGTCTCAAGGGGAAATGTGGTCTCCGGTGTCACAAGGGGAATGTAGTCTCAGGAGAGGTATGTACCCTTAAGAGTCACAAGGGTGTCGGTCAGGGGTCTAATGAAGGAATGAAATCTCAGACGTCTCAGGGGGGAATGTCGCATTCCCTTAAGACACTCAAGTCTAAATATTCCCCTTGAGACGCCTAAGCCTACATTTTCCGCTTGAGACGTCTAAGTTTACAATTTCTCCCTGAAACACCTGAGATTACATTTCCCCGGGAACACTGTGGCCTCTGGTGTAAAGGGGAACTCTGATGTTAGGGGTGCTCTGAGAACTCTGATTAACCTTACCTTTGTGTACTCACTCTGAGGCAGGAGAGAGAAGGGGAGGGAGACTTCAGTCACAGACAGGGATGGATGGTGAGCTCACTCACCCCTTGGCAATCAGCACCTCTCATCCAGATGTACAGTCAGGTCCATAAATATTGGGACATCGACACAATTCTAATGTTTTTGGCTCTATACACCACCACAATGGATTTGAAATGAAACGGACAAGATGTGCTTTAACTGCAGACTTTCAGCTTTAATTTGAGGGTATTTACATCCAAATCAGGTGAACGGTGTAGGAATTACAACAGTTTGTATATGTGCCTCCCACTTTTTAAGGGACCAAAAGTAATGGGACAGATTAACAATCATAAATCAAACTTTCACTTTTTAATACTTGGTTGCAAATCCTTTGCAGTCAATTACAGCCTGAAGTCTGGAACGCATAGACATCACCAGACGCTGGGTTTCATCCCTGCTGATGCTCTGCCAGGCCTCTACTGCAACTGTCTACAGTTCCTGCTTGTTCTTGGGGCATTTTCCCTTCAGTTTTGTCTTCAGCAAGTGAAATGCATGCTCAATCGGATTCAGGTCAGGTGATTGACTTGGCCATTGCATAACATTCCACTTCTTTCCCTTAAAAAACTCTTTGGTTGCTTTCGCAGTATGCTTTGGGTCATTGTCCATCTGCACTGTAAAAGCATCGTCCAATGAGTTCTGAAGTATTGGGCTGAATATGAGCAGATAATATTGCCCGGAACACTTCAGAATTCATCCTGCTGCTTTTGTCAGCAGTCACATCATCAATAAATACAAGGGAACCAGTTCCATTGGCAGCCATACATGCCCACGCCATGACACTGCCACCACCATGCTTCACTGATGAGGTGGTATGCTTTGGATCATGAGCAGTTCCTTTCCTTCTCCATACTCTTCTCTTCCCATCACTCTGGTACAAGTTGATCTTGGTCACATCTGTCCATAGGATGTTGTTCCAGAACTGTGAAGGCTTTTTAGATGTTGTTTGGCAAACTCTAATCTGGCCTTCCTGTTTTTGAGGCTCACCAATGGTTTACATCTTGTGGTGAACCCCCTGTATTCACTCTGGTGAAGTCCTCTCTTGATTGTTGACTTTGACACACATACACCTACCTCCTGGAGAGTGTTCTTGATCTGGCCAACTGTTATGAAGGGTGTTTTCTTCACCAGGGAAAGAATTCTTCGGTCATCCACCACAGTTGTTTTCAGTGGTCTTCTGGGTCTTTTGGTGTTGCTGAGCTCACCGGTGCATTCTTTCTTTTTAAGGATGTTCCAAACAGTTGATTTGACCACACCTAATGTTTTTTCTATCTCTCTGATGGGTTTGTTTTGTTTTTTCACCCTAATGATGGCTTGCTTCACTGATAGTGACAGCTCTTTGGATCTCATATTGAGAGTTGACAGCAACAGATTCCAAATGAAAAAGCACACTTGAAATGAACTCTGGACCTTTTATCTGCTCCTTGTAAATGGGATAATGAGGGAATAACACACACCTGGCCATGGAACAGCTGAGCAGCCAACTGTCCCATTACTTTTGGTCCCTTAAAAAGTGTAAGGCACATATACAAACAGTTGTAATTCCTACACCGTTCACCTGGTTTGGATGTAAATACCCTCAAATTAAAGCTGAAAGTCTGCAGTTAAAGCACATCTTGTTTTCTTGTTTGTTTCATTTCAAATCCATTGTGGTGGTGTATAGAGCCAAAAACATTAGAATTGTGTCGATGTCCCAATATTTATGGACCTGACTGTATCTGTGGCCACTGGGCTTCAAATTTCCTGCCCCCACTTTCCTTTTCTGAGACACAGCTCTGGGGATTGGAGTGTGGGCAGACACAGAGGGGTAGGAGTGGGAGGAAGAGGAGCAGATTGAGCCCTCTCTCTGCTCCCATTTGGGGGGGGGGAGGGGGTAACTGTTAGTGCTGGCTTTGGGCAGTGTGAGAGAGAGTGTAAGAGACACTCTCGGCTTAGAAAACTGCAGCCAGCAACCCTTCTGGGAAGCCACAGTCTGAATAATGTGTCTGGGTTGCAGGCAGTCTGAAACCCGGACGCATGATTCAAAACCTGAACTGTCCTGGTGAATCCCGGACAGGTGGCAATCGTATCAGGGGCTGAAGTGTTTAATATTGCTTTCTAACAAATACCAAAAAAAACCACAGTGACTGGAAAAAGGTTGGTCTTGAAAGCAAAAAATACCATACCTCCCAACATTTTGAAATGGGAATGAGGGACACCTACTAGCAAATTTATGTAGGCATAGGACACACCTCCTGCCACACCCCCTTAAAGGAGAATTAACCAAAAGAAAAGGTTAATTAAATCCACAAGGCCTTTCTTTTACCACTACTATTCCTTTATATTGGCTTTTTAAATTTACAAACATTTAGAATTTGGATGAAAGGTTTAGCAGTGGAAAACTTTTTGAAAGATAAAAAGGGCATTTTATATACAACTATATAGATCAGACCAAAATGAGGGACAAATGAGGGGGCAGAGGGACAGAGGGACATTGCTCCAAATCAGGGACAGTCCCTCGAAATCAGGGACAGTTGGGAGCGATGCAATGCACCAAAAATAGAAGGAACTAAAAGCTTAGAAGTTTTGTAGAAGTTGCAAGGAGAATTCCTGGCACTTTGGTCTGGTTTGATAATGGCAGCCAGAGTTTGATTACTGTAAGTAAAGTGTGATATTTACACTCATGTCACAGAGCCAGTTACGTAGGTTGAAATCATGGTTGTTGATATCTCAAACAGATCAGAGCGTGCCGTATGCACATCATTCTGCACCTGCAATCACTTGATAGAATGCCGTGTTTCCGTGCCTCGTGGCTCACTTGTCCTGCTGGTCACATGCTTTATTTACGTAATTTAGATATAATAGGTTTTTTTGTCTGTTGCTTAACCCCAGGCAGAGAGTCAGGTGACTACAACAATACAAGTTTGTTTTAAGTCTCCCTGCACTGCAGTTTTCTGATCTTTTTTTCTAAATATTTTATTTAAACCTCAAAAGGCACATCCAGGTCATAACATCCAAAAGTATACATCTAGCATGACATCCAGCGTGATCATATAAAACATGTCAAATCATGTGTTTAAAGGCCTGTTACAGTACCCACTATCAGAATACAGTTTAGCTGATGTATATCCAAACAGATTCAGTTCTCAAGAATTCAATTCTCTAAGACAGAACCCAGATCTGCCCTTACTACTATCCGTTTTCATAGAAGCAACTAGAAAGAAAATAGGAAAAAAGAAAAAGGATGAGAGAAAAGGCAGATGCAGGGGGGGAGGGTGGAGGGGGCCAGGTGAGGGGGGGGGGGTGATATGCAAGGGGGGGGGGGGATCTCCTGGGATGGTAACAGAGAGCTATGCTATTGGTCTCTAAGTGGTCGAAGGTGAGTCCACTGCGTATCGAACGTATCTTCTCGTTTTACTAGATTGCTGTGGGTGAATTACTTTGCCTAAATTCAGAACTGTCATTTAATTACCGCTGCACCCATTACTTATCTGTATCCTTGGTTTAGCATGGCTCTCCCTTCATGTGACAAGATGAACAGGTTCCACAGTCTCCACATCTCAGAATATTTTTCATGTTTGTGTTGTGCCGAGAGTATGAGATCCTCCATTTTATTTATCTCTTCAACTTTATGGAGCCAGTTGCCGATAATATCGGACTTTTCCATTGCAAAGGGATGCAAGACTTAGCTGCATTTAATAGATGGCGTATAATTGATTTTTTAAATAGATTTTTGGGGGGATAGACATATTATGGAGTAAGAAAAAGGCTGGATCGTCTGGGATCTCACAGTCAGTAAATTTTTGGACAATGTTACAGACTTTTCTCCAGTATGAGGATAACTTGGGGCATGCCCAAAATGTCACAGACTTCTCTCCAGTATGAGGATAACTTGGGGCATGCCCAAAATGTTACGGACTTATCTCCAGTATGAGGATAACTTTGGGCATGCCCAAAATGTCACAGACTTCTCTCCAGTATGAGGATAACTTGGGGCATGCCCAAAATGTTACAGACTTCTCTCCAGTATGAGGATAACTTGGGGCATGCCCAAAATGTTACGGACTTCTCTCCAGTATGAGGATAACTTGGGGCATGCCCAAAAAATGTGGAGCATCGTACCTCCCTCTTCCTGGCACCTCCTGCAGCGGTCCGCTACGTCCGGATAGAATTTATGAACCATCTGTGGCATATGATACCACCTAGTCAGAATTTTGTAATTTGTTTCCTGCATTTTTGTGCAGATGGATGATTTCAGCGCAAAACGAATCATGTTTCGCTGTTGGCCATCCGTGAACGTGTGGTTTAATTCCTTTTCCCACTTCTTCATCGAAGATAAATGAAGTTGTTCTGGGGGGTAATCAGGAGACTGTACATTTTCGAAAGTACTTGCGTCAGTGCTCCTTCAGCTGTGCAGTATTGTTCAAAGGTGGTGAGTTGCCTGCCAAACCATTTTGGGTCTGATAAGGAATGAAGAAAATGGTGGAGTTGCAACACACTCCAAAATGTCAGATGGGACCAGACGGCTCCATCAGTGAGGACACAGAGGGCCATTTCTCCGTAATCAGAAAGTGGGATGCCTGAGCTCCGTAGTTCGGCCTTAGAGTTCAAAATTGGTTATCTCTCAGTCCTGGGGTAAGCTGTAGATTACCAAGTATTGGCAATAGGGATGAGTCGGCAGATGATAGGGAGGTCTGCGAGAGGATACCCGGGCCATGGGCCCTATTACAGGGTGTAGTTTTAAGTCCGAAGGCAGTGCACCATAGCACCAAGGAGCTCCTTTTAACCCCTACAGATCCGCGCTATTGCCGAAGTACGGCTCCAGCGCGGATCTGAAATGCCGGGACGACGTCCATGGCCGTCGTCCCCTGTGCGCGCTCCTCGCGCGCCCCAAGGCAGCAGCGGCGGCGCGTGCGTGAGGATGCCCGTGGGTCGACCCGCCGATCTCTTTTAGCAGCCTCAGAACGGGGAACCGCTGATGTAAACATGGCGGTTCTCCGTTCTGTGACAGGGGACATACCAGATCTACTCATCCCTGTCACTGGGATCAGTTAGATCTGTTATGTCCCAGCCAGCCCTGCCCCCCCACAGTTAGAACACACCCAGGGAACATATTTAACCCCTTCACTGCCCCCTGCAGGTTAACCCCTTCACTGCCAATGACATTTACACAGTAATCAGTGGATATTTAAATTTCTGATCGCTGTATAAATGTCATTGGTCCCAAAAATGTGTAAAAATTGTCCGTCATTTCTGCGGCAATATCGCAGTCCCGATAAAAATCGCAGATCGCCGCCATTACTAGTAAAGAAAAAAAAATAATAAAAACGCCATAAATCAATTCCCAGTTTGTAGACGCGATAACTTTTGCGCAAACCAATCAATATACGCCGATTGCAATTTTTTTTTTTTACCAAAAATATGTAGAAGAATATATATCGGCCAAAACTGATGAATAATTTTTTTTAATGGATTTGTACTTTGGCAAAAAGTAAAAAATATTGTTCTTTTTTGCAAAATTGTCGCTCATTTTTTGTTTATAGCAGCGATCAGAAATGACGCAGAGGTGATCAAATACCACCAAAAGAAAGCTCTATTTGTGGGAAAAAAAGGACGCAAATTTTATTTGGGTACAACGCCGCACGACCGCGCAATTGTCATTCAAAATGCGACAGCGCTGAAAGCCAAAAATTGGTCTGGGCAGGAGGGGGGTTTAAGTGCCCAGTAAGGAAGTGGTTAACAGAACATCAGTTTGGGCTAGTTCTATTTGCACCCATAGTTTGATGGGAGAATGTCGGCACCAGTCTATGGGGATGATTTACTAAAGCTGGAGAGTGCAAAACCTGGTGCAGCCGTGCATGGTAGCCAATCAGCATCTAACTTCAGCTTGTTCTATTAAGCTCTGACAAAGAAACCTGGAAGCTGATTGGTTTCTATGCAGAGCTGCACCAAATTTTGCACTCTCCAGCTTTAGTAAATCAACCCCTATAAGTCTTCCTAGGTGGACTGCCTGGTAGTACTTCAATATTTCAGGGGGTGCTCTGACCCCATATTGTTTTGGCAAGGATAGTTGGCACCGGGGGACTCGGGGGCGTTTATGCGCCCATATAAATTTGATAAACAGAGAGTGTACCTGTCTGAAATACTGAGATGGTATCTTTATTAGTAGAGTGTGGAGGAGATAAAGATATTTCGGGAGTATACACATTTTGAGTAGATTACATCTACCAAACCACGAGTGTAGCCCCCATTGCCAAGTCTCCAACAAGGCACGGGTTTTGGACAGTAGGGGAGGAAAATTGAGTTTGAAAATACGAGATAGGTCAGAAGGAATATATGTTCCCAGGTATTTCAAAGCTGTATCTGTCCACTTGAATCTGAAGCTCAGTCTTAGTGTCCAAAGTGGCGCAGCGGGGATTCCTATACCCACCACTTCCGACTTACTAAAGTTGATCTTCAGATTCGCAAACTCGCCGTATGTTTCAAATTCGCGGAGTAGATTCTGAAGAGATATCAGTGGGCCAAGTCATCGGCGTAAGCCGATATTTTATGTTGTGCATCTCCAACCTTAACTCCCGTAATGTCCGGGTTCAAACGAACCCTACAGAGAAAGGGTTCTAGGGAGAGAGCGAACAGCAATGGAGACAGTGGGCAACCCTGCCTCGTCCCATTTGTGATGGGGAAAGGGTCTGATAGTATCCCATTCGCTTTAACTTGGGCTGTTGGTTGAGAATATATTTTGGTGATCCGGTGAAGCATGTGGTCTCCCAAACCTATATGGCGTAAGGTCGCGAACATGAATCTCCAGTTTACTAAATCAAACGCCTTTTCGGCATCAGTACCTAGTAAAACGCAGGGAGTGTTTGTTTTTCGCACCGTGTGGATTCGATTCAATACTTTAAGAGTATTGTCTTGGGCTTCCCTAGAGAGAATTAAGCCTACCTGGTCGAGATGAATGAGTTGTTGTAAATGATGTGCAAACCTAGAGGCAATGATTTTAGTGAATAGTTTGAGGTCACAGTATAAAAGCAAGTTAGGTCTATAGCTACCACAGCATGTCGGATCTTTATCTTCTTTAGGGATGACTGTGACATGAGCTTTCAGGGAGTCCCTGGGGAATTGAGTTTCCTCCCCTATATTGTTGAATAGCTGCACCATGTAGGGGCCTATGGTCGGTAAAAATGTCTTATAGTAATGTGTAGCCATCAGGAACTGGTGCTTTGCCCGGTTTGGAGACACTGATTGCGTGTTGTAGTTATTGGAGCTTACAGCTCCTCGATGGCCTCTGGGGACAGTTGTGGGAGTCCCGAGGAAGTAATGTAATCAGTTAAGTTATCTAGAGGCCAAGGTTGTTTGGGTAAATTATAAAGGGAGGAATAAAAGTCTCCAAACTCTTGGGCGATCTGTTTAGGAAGTGTAGCTTTTTGGCCATTAGGAGCTAAAATTTGAGGGATGTAGGATGCCAATTTTTGTTCTTTAATCGATCTGGCCAACATTTTTCCGCATTTATCTCCGGACTCATAGTTAAACCTCCAGCATTTCTGTATGGCTGCTTTGACTTTGTACAGTTTTCTGATCTTAACATTTGAGGGCATGCAGTGCAGAAATCCTCCTGAAAACTGTGGTGCAGATCTTCTAGTCACTGACCAGCAGCAAGAAGATCTGGTCATAAAGCTTAACCAATATTTTGGGGGTTTTTTTTCACATTTTTTTATATAAGTAATATTGTGTTTTTACTAGTGCGTGTTATATGCTATATATATATTTTTTTTTTGCTGAACTATAGGCAGATTAACCACTTGACCTCCGGAAGATTTCATGACCAGGCCATTTTTTGCCATATGGCACTGCGTTACTTTAACCACTTCAGCCCTGGAAGAATTTACCCCCTTCCTGACCAGAGCACTTTTTGCGATTTGGCACTGTCGCTTTAACTGACAGTTGCGCGGTCGTGCGACGCTGCACCCAAACGATATTGATGTCCTTTTTTTTTCCACAAATAGAGCTTTCTTTTGGTGATATTTGATCATCTCTGCGGTTTTTATTTTTGCGCTATAAACAAAAAAAGAGCGATAATTCTGAAAAAAAAACAATATTTTTTACTTTTTGTTATAATACATATCCAAAAAAAATATATAAAAAAACAAATGTATTCATCAATTTAGGCCGATATATATTCTTCTACATATTTTTGGTAAAAAAAAAATCACAATAGTCGTATATTGATTGGTTTGCGCAAAAGTTATAGCATCTACAAACTATGAGAATTCATTTATGCTGTTTCTATTACAAAAAAAAAAATTTCTACTTGTAATGTGGCGATCTGCGATTTTTAGCGAGACTGCGATATTGCAGTGGACAGATCGAACACTTTTGACACTTTTTTGAGACCACTGACAGCAATCAGAGATAAAAATAGCCACTGATTACTGTATAAATATCACTGGCAGGGAAGGGGTTAAATGTGTTCCCTGTCAGTGTATTCGCTACTTCCATATACTGGGAACATACGATCACTCTCCTCTCCCCTGTCAGAACGGGGATCCGCTTGTTTACATTCATGGATCCCCGTTCTGTCTCTGCAGGGGAGTGACTGCGTTTGGCCGGCTATAAAACACATCCAATAAAATAAAGTGTAAAAAAAATCTAATTTTTTGCTTGCACATGATTGGACGATAGAAATCAGCAGAGAGTCCCCTCATTTCAGAGCTTTCCCTCAGATCTAGAGCAACTGCACTTGCAGTGCACTTCTAGAGCACAGTATATTTGCCTTTAGAATATCAACCTCCCTGGGATATATTCTGAAATTTTTATTTATTTATTTACTAGTAATGGCGGCGATCAGCGACGTACAGTGGGACTGTGATATTGCCGCGGACATTCGGACACTAACTGACACTTTTTGGGGACCAGTGACACTAATACAGTGATCAGTGCTAAAAATATGCACTGTCACTGTACTAATGACACTGTCTGGGAAGGGGTTTACATCAGGGGCGATCAAAGGGTTGAATGTGTGTTTAGCCAGTGTTTTGGTGTACTATGTGAGCTGCTTTTACCAGGGGAAGTAATGGATTTTATTCCCAGCTTTGCGGGGAAAGAAAATCCATTACTTTCCAGCTGGCAGGACAGGGCTCTGCCTTGTTTACATAGGCAGAGCTCTTTCCTGTGCGAATTAATGACGATCGGCGGGTGCCGGTAGTAATCTATTGGCCAGCACCTGCTGATCGATATCTGCTGTGATTAATCAAAGCACAGCTGGGTCACCGGTGCTCGCGCATGCCCCTACCAGGAAGTACCAGACTGCGTATCTAGTACGTGATCTGGCACAGCCGAGTCACTTTGCCAGCGTATATCTATGTTATACGGTCGGCAAGCGGTTAAAGACATAAATTAAAGTAATGCTAAAGGATTTTTTTAATAACAAACATGTAAAACTTACCTGCTCTGTGCAATGGTTTTGTACACAGCAGCCCCACTCCTCCTCTTCTGGAGTACCCGCTCCTCCCGCTTGACCAGTGTCCCCAATAGCAAGTCGCTTGCTATGGGGGCACTGGAGTGTGCTCTCTCCCAACCCTGTTCTATGCATCCATAAGACACATAGAGCTCTGGCTCGCCCCCCCCCCCCCCCCGCTCTCTCCTCATTGGCTCACTAGCTGTGATTGACAGCAGTGGGAGCCAATGGCTCCAGCTGCTGTCTGGGCCAATGAGAAGATGGAGTCCTGGGACAGCTAATGCTCTCGTGCATATTGCTAGATCGACAGGGGGCTCAGGTGAGTATTGAGAAAGTTGTGGGGGAATGCATGAAGGTAAAAAACCTTCAGCCTTTACAACCACTTTAACCACTTAAGCCCAGCCGTCGCAGTTTTAATGTGGCAGTGTGGCTCGTTCCCGCAATCTCGCCACCATTGTACGTCAGTCACGGGAACGGGGCTTATGGGCGTGCGCGCCCGTGGCATGTGGCCAGAGCTGAGGCGCCTGGTCGGCAGCTGCGACATCTGCCGGCCACTCGCAATTCCTCCACAGAGTGCCAGAACGGGGATCTGCCTATGTAAACAAACAGATCCCCGTTCTGACAGGGAAGTGGAGAGAGATCTGCTGTTCCCAGTGATCAGGAACAGCAATCTCTCTCCACCCCCAGTCAGTCCACTCTCCCACAGTTAGAAACACCTCCCTAGGGAACATATAACCCCTTGATCTCCCCCTAGTGTTAACCCCTTCCCTGCCACTGACATTTATATAGTAATCAGTGGCTATTTTTAGCTCTGATCGCTGTGTAATTGTCATTGGTCCAAAAAAAGTGTCAAAAGTGTCCGACATGTCCGCCGCAATGTTGCAGTCCCACTAAAAAGTGCTGATCGCCGCCATTACTAGTAAAAAAAAATAATAAAATAATAAAAATGCCATAAATCTATCTCCTATTTTGTAGAAGTTTTGCGCAAACCGATCAATATACACTTATTGCGATTTTTTTTTATACATATTGGCCTACATTTATGAAGACTTTTTTTTTACTTTTTTTTGGATATGTATTATAGCAAAAAGCTAAATTTATTGTGTTTTTTTTCAAAATTGTCACTTTTTGTTTGTTTATAGCGCAAAAAATGAAAACCGCAGAGGTGATCAAATACCACCAAGAGAAAGCTCTATTTGTGGGAAAAAAAAGCACATCAATTTTGTTTGGGTACAACATTGCACGACCTCGCAATTGTCAGTTAAAGCGGCGCAGTGCCGTATTGCAAAAAATGGCCTGGTCAGGAAGGGGGTAAATCCTTCTGGTCCTTAAGTGGTTAAGGTAAAAAAAAAAATATGTAGCTACTAATACATCATGTAGACTGAACCATATGCATATTTCAAAGACAGCTCCATATTCATAAATTCTTTAATAAATATTTTCTTTTTTAAATGCAAGTAGAGTAAATATCAGAATTTTATCTGATATCAACATCTTGCAGTCCCTGTACAGCAGGGCTGTTGTTTGAGAGGAAGGAGCAGCACATTAGTTCAGCTCTGACAAGCGGAGGAGAGAGCCTATTGATGAGAAATGAGGTCATCGCTGTGCTTATTCTTTCACTGCCCAGTCACGGGCTGGGAAAGGTCAATGAAAACCTGGTTTCAGAGGAAGTAAGTCGAATTGCACTGGCCATCAGACTGAGGACATCTAGTGGCAGAAAAAAAGTACTACAGAGGAAATCTTTAGATTGAAGGTGAGGTTTGCAGCAAAAGATGGGTTTGTTATATTAACATTTAATGGGCTATTCATTATTATTTTGTTACTTTTTGCTGGAGGTCTGCTTTATATTTATTTTTTATAAGCAGAACTCCAGAGAAAGTGCTTCTGTCAAGTTTTTATTGCATCCATGACCCCATGTAAGGAGATTTCATTTCACTTCCTGTCTCTGTGGCAGCCTGCAACAGGACAAAAAATGAGGGAAACAGTTATCACAAGTAGACTCAGGCATATAGGTAATTATTATTATACAGGATTCATATAGCACCAACAGTTCATGCGCTTTACAAAATGAAGGTGGACTACATTACAGTTGCAATATAATTTGGTACAAGAGGAATCATCACCAGCAGTGGTCCTAACCCTTCCTAGTTTACTTAACCAGTTCAGGTCTGCCCCATAGCGGTATTACTGCTACAGGGCGGCACCTGTGCGCTGGACCACATATATAAATGTGATATGGCTCCTCCGGGCAAGGTGCACGCATGCGTGCTGCCAGCAGCTCGCTCCCACTGTGATCACACTTAGCGGGAGCCCAGCGACAGGTAACATGGACTCGATTTCCGCTGGTACCCACCGATCGCTCCATACACAGGCAGAATGGCAGTCTGTCTATGTAAACAAGGCAGATTGCCGTTTTGCCAGTAGGGAAGGCATGGATCCATGCCTTCCCCTAGTAAAAGCACCTCCCCCACAGTGCACAGAAACACAGGCTAAGCACACAGTAAACCCTTTGATCACCCTGATGTAAAAGTCTTCCCAGCCAGTGTCATTAGTACAGTGACAGTGCATATTTTTTAGCACTGATCACTTCATTAGTGTCACTGGTCCCCCAGAAGTGTCAGTTAGTGTCTAAATTGTCCGCCGCAATATCGCAGTCCCGCTATAAGTCACTGATCGCTGCCATTACTAGTAAAAAAAAATAAAAATAAATAAAATTATCCCATAGTTTGTAGACACAATAACTTTTGTGCAAATCATTCTATATACGCTTATTGGTATTTTTTTTTTACAAAAAACATGTAGCAAAATACATATTGGCCTATATTTATAAAAAAAATTAAATGTTTTACATTTTTATTATTGGCTATGTTTTATAGCAGAAAATAAAAATATTGTTTTGATTATTTCACAATTGTCTGTCTTTTTTTGTTTATAGCGCAAAAAATAAAAACCACTGAGGTGAACAAATACCACCAAAAGGAAGCTCTATTTATGGGGAAAAAGGGACATTTTATTTGGGTACAGCGTCGCATGTCGCGCAACTGAATTCTTATATAGCAGTGTCACCCACCCCTAATAATCGTAGTAGTCAAGTCTCTCATTAACTACTTGGCTCCCATGCTATAGCCGAAAGACTGCTACAGCGCGGGCTTAAAATGCCGGCAGGGCATACACGGACATCCTCCCATTTTCGCACTGCCGTGCGCCCCCCAGGGTGTGAGGGGCAGAGCGCTCTGTGATCGCCGAGTCCTTGGGTCTCAGCTGGTCACTGATCGAGGTAAAGGGCCAATCACAATGGGCTCTTTACCACATGATCAGCTGTCAGCCAATGACAGCTAATCACGGAAGTAAACAGAAGCCGGTCATCAGCTTTTTTTTTTCTTCAAGCTGTCAGCGTGAAGAAAAGAAAAAAGCCTTTAACCGACTTCTGTTAGAGGGACATTGGTTCCCTTAGTGCTAATGCTAATTAGCACTAATCAGTGCTAATCAGTGCCCTCCAGTGCTGCTAATCAGTGCCAATCAGTACTGCTAATCGGTGCCCATCAGTGCCACCTATCAGTGCCCATCAGTGCTGCCAATCAGTGCCCATCACTGCCTCATCATCAGTGTCATGTATCAGTGCCCCCAACCAGTGCCTATTAGTGCCACCTATCAGTGCCACCCATCAGTGTATCCTGATCAGTGCCCACCAGTGCCACCTCATCAGTGCCACCCAACAGTGCCCATCAGTGCCACCTGTCAGTGCTGCCTCATCAGTGCCCATCAGTGCGGCCTATCAGTGCCCATCAGTGAAGGAGAAAAATTACCAGTTTGCAAAATTACAAAATATAAAAAAAATGTTTTATTTTGGGGTTTTTTCAAAATGTTCGGGTTTTTTTTTTTTTGTTTGTTAAGCAAAAAAAAAAAACTCAGTGGTGATTAAATACCACCAAAAGAAAGCTCTATTTGTGGGAAAAAAATAAAATAAAAATGTCATATGGGTACAATGTTGCATGACCGCGCAATTGTCATCCAAAGTGTGAGAGCGCTGAAAGTTGAAAATTGGCCTAGGCAGGAAGGGGGTGAAAGTGCCCAGTAAGCAAAGTGTTGCATGTATGCCAACATTCACAAGACTGTCATCCAAACAGTTAGTGACACTTTTATTTGCTGGATAGGTCAGGTGT
>BLSH010307934.1:728579-758890 GCA_018402905.1 Glandirana rugosa
CTGTCGTTTAAATGTGACAATATATTCGACATGTGAGTGATGAAATGTAACATCGTTTCACAGTAAAAAAGTCTACTAAAGAAAGTGTACTTTTCTACATTATTTTATAAATGTTTATACACTGCCCACATGAGTGAAAAACTCTATGACATATAGTATTCAACATTGTAAAGGTCTCACCATCTCTGTTCCATATAACATGTAAGACTTTAAAGGTCTCATCATCTACTAGTACATATAGTATTCAAGAATTTAAAGGTCTCACCAGTGAGTGTACAGCTTATATAACAGTGTAAATTTGCTGTCCCCTCAAAATAACTCAGCACACAGCCATTAATGTCTAAACCGCTGGCAACAAAAGTGAGTACACCCCTAAGTGAAAATGTTCAAACTGAGCCATTTTCCCTCCCCGGTGTCATGTGACTCATTATTGTTACAAGGTCTCAGGTGTGAATGGGGAGCAGATGTGTTAAAGTTGGTGTTATCGCTCTCACTCTCTCATACTGGTCACTGGAAGTTCAACATGGCACCTCATGGCAAATAACTTTCTGAGGATCTGAAAAAAGAATTGTTGCTCTACATAAAGATGGCTTAGGCTATAAGAAGACTGCCAAGACCCTAAAACTGAGCAGCAGCATGGTGGCCAAGACCACACAGCGGTTTAACAGGACAGGTTCTTCTCAGAACAGGCCTCGCCATGGTCGACCAAAGAAGTTGAGTGCACGTGCTCAGCATCATATCGAGAGGTTGTCTTTGGGAAATAGACGTATGAGTGCTGCCAGCATTGCTGCAGAGGTTGAAGGGTGGGGTCAGCCTGTCAGTGCTCAGACCATACTCCGCACACAGCATCAAATTAGGCTGCATGGCTGTTGTCCCAGATGGAAGCCTTTTCTAAAGATGATGCATAAGAAAGCCTGCAAACAGTTTGCTGAAGACAAGCGGACTAAGGACATGGATTACTGGAACTATGTCCTGTGGTCTGATGAGACCAAGATAATTTTATTTGGTTCAGAAGCTGTCAAGCCTGTGTGGCAGCAACCAGGTGAGGAGTACAAAGACAAGTGTGTCTTGCCTGCAATCAAGCATGGTGGTGGGAGTGTCATGGTCTGGGGCTGCATGAGTGCTGCCGACACTGGGGAGCTACAGTTCATTGAGGGAACTATTAATCCCAAAATGTGACATACTGAAGCAGAACATGATCCCCTCCCTTTGGAGACTGGGCCACAGGGCAGTATTCCAGCATGATAATGACCCCAAATACACCACCAAGATGACCACTGCCTTGCTAAAGAAGCTGAGGGTAAAGTGATGGACTGGCCAAGCATGTATCCAGACCCTATTGAGCATCTGTGGGCATCCTCAAATGGAAGGTGGAGGAGTACAAGGTCTCTAACATCCACCAGCTTCGTGATGTCGTCATGGAGGAGTGAAAGAGGACTCCAGTGGCAACCTATGAAGCTCTGGTGAACTCCATGAACAAGAGGGTTAAGACAGTGCTGTAAAATAATGGTGGCCACACAAATTATTAACACTTTGGGTCTAATTTGGGCATTTTCACTTTTGTTGCCAGCGGCTTAGACATTAATGGCTGTGTGTTGAATTATTTTGAGGGGACAGCAAATTTACACTGGTATACAAGCTGTGCACTCACTGCCTTACATTGTAGCAAAGAGTAATTCTTTCAGTGTTGTCACATGAAAAGATATTATAAAATATTTACAAAAACGTGAGGGGTGTACTCACTTTTGTGAGATGTTGTACATGGTCATCTACCACTCTGAAAATTTTAGACCTTACGATACACATGGTCATCTACCACTCAGGAAATTTCAGAATGTATGATATACATCTACCACTCTGGAAATTTTAGAACTTATGATATACATGGTCTTCTACCACTCTGGAAATTTTAGAACTTACAACATACATGATGAACTACAACTCTGGAAGTTTTAGAACTTACTATATACATGGTCAACCAGAACTCTGGAAATTTTTGAACTTACGATATACATGGTCATCTACCACTTTGGAAATGTTAGAACTTACGATATACATGGTCAACTACAACTCTGGAAGTTTTAGAACTTACGATATACATGGTCAATTATGACTCTGGAAATTTTAGAACTTACGATATACATGGTCAATTATGACTCTGGAAATTTTAGAACTTACGATATACATGGTCATCCACCACTTTGGAAATTTTAGAACTTACGATATACATGGTCATCTACGAATCTGGAAGTTTCAGAATGCACAAAATACATAGTCATCTACTACTCTGGAAATGTTAGAACTTACAATATACCTGTTCATCTACCACTTTGGAAATTTTAGAACTTACAATATACACGGTCAATCACCACTCTGGAAATTTTAGAACTTACGATATACATGGTCATCTACCACTCTGGAAATTTTAGAACTTATTATATACCTGGTCAACTACCACTCTGGAAATTTTAGATCTTGCAATATACATGGTCATTTATCACTTTGGACATTTTAGAACTTACGATATACATGGTCAACTACGAATCTGGAAGTTTCAGAATGCACAAAATACATAGTCATCTACTACTCTGGAAATGTTAGAACTTACAATATACATGTTCATCTACCACTTTGGAAATTTTAGAACTTACGATATACATGGTCATCTACCACTCTGGAAATGTTGGAATTAATGAAAAATATAGATGTCTATAAGTCTAGAAATTTTGGAATCTATATAATAAGTAGATATCTACCGATCCAAAAATGTGGGAATTTATTAAACTATACTCTGTAAACCTTCGTATCTATGATATACGTGGACATCTACCCTTCTATAAAACTTGGAATGTATGACATGTATGGACATCTACCACTCTGGAAATTTTAGAACTTACGATATACATGGTCAACTACCACTTTGGAAATTTCAGAATGTACGATATACATGGTCATCTACCACTCTGGAAATTTTAGAACTTATGATATACCTGGTCAACTACCACTCTGGAAATTTTAGATCTTACAATATACATGGTCATTTATCACTTTGGAAATTTTAGAACTTATGATATACATGGTCAACTACGACTCTGGAAGGTTTAGAATTTACGATATACATGGTCAACCACAACTCCGGAAATTTTAGAACTTACGATATACATGGTCAACTATCACTCTGGAAATGTTAGAACTTACGATATATATGGTCAAATATCACTCTGAAAATTTTAGAACTTATGATATACATGGTCTTCTACCACTCTGGAAATTTTAGAACTTACAATATACATGGTGAACTATGACTCTGGAAGTTTTAGAACTTACAAAATACATGGTCAACTACGACTCTGGACATTTTAGAACTTACTATATACATGGTCATCTACCACTTTGGAAATTTTAGAACTTACGATATACATGGTCAACTACGACTCTGGAAGTTTTAGAACTTACGATATACATGGTCAATTACCACTCTGGAAATTTTAGATCTTACGATATACATGGTCAACTACGAATCTGGAAGTTTCAGAATGCACAAAATACATAGTCATCTACTACTCTGCAAATGTTAGAACTTACAATATACATGTTCATCTACCACTTTGGAAATTTTAGAACTTACGATATACATGGTCATCTACCACTCTGGAAATGTTGGAATTAATGAAAAATATAGATGTCTATAAGTCTAGAAATTTTGGAATCTATATAATAAGTAGATATCTACTGCTCCAAAAATGTGGGAATTTATTAAACTATACTCTGTAAACCTTCGTATCTATGGTATACGTGGACATCTACCCTTCTATAAAACTTGGAATGTATGACATGTATGGACATCTACCATTCTGGAAATTTTAGAACTTACGATATACATGGTCAACTACCACTTTGGAAATTTCAGAATGTACGATATACATGGTCATCTACCACTCTGGAAATTTTAGAACTTATGATATACCTGGTCAACTACCACTCTGGAAATTTTAGATCTTACAATATACATGGTCATTTATCACTTTGGAAATTTTAGAACTTATGATATACATGGTCAACCACAACTCCGGAAATTTTAGAACTTACGATATACATGGTCAACTATCACTCTGGAAATGTTAGAACTTACGATATATATGGTCAACTATCACTCTGAAAATTTTAGAACTTATGATATACATGGTCTTCTACCACTCTGGAAATTTTAGAACTTACAATATACATGGTGAACTATGACTCTGGAAGTTTTAGAACTTACAATATACATGGTCAACTACTACTCTGGAAATTTTAGAACTTACGATATACATGGTCATCTACCACTTTGGAAATTTTAGAACTTACGATATACATGGTCAACTAAGACTCTGGAAGTTTTAGAACTTACGAAATACATGGTCAATTAACACTCTGGAAATTTTAGAACTTACGATATACATGGTCAACTACGAATCTGGAAGTTTCAGAATGCACAAAATACATAGTCATCTACTACTCTGGAAATGTTAGAACTTACAATATACATGTTCATCTACCACTTTGGAAATTTTAAAACTTACGATATACATGGTCATCTACCACTTTGGAAATGTTGGAATTAATGAAAAATATAGATGTCTATAAGTCTAGAAATTTTGGAATCTATATAATAAGTAGATATCTACTGCTCCAAAAATGTGGGAATTTATTAAACTATACTCTGTAAACCTTCGTATCTATGATATACGTGGACATCTACCCTTCTATAAAACTTGGAATGTATGACATGTATGGACATCTACCACTCTGGAAATTTTAGAACTTATGATATACCTGGTCAACTACCACTCTGGAAATTTTAGATCTTACAATACACATAGTCATTTATCACTTTGGAAATTTTAGAACTTATGATATACATGGTCAACTACGACTCTGGAAGTTTTAGAACTTACGATATACATGGTCAATTACCACTCTGGAAATTTTAGAACTTACGATATACATGATCAACTACGAATCTGGAAGTTTCAGAATGCACAAAATACATAGTCATCTACTACTCTGGAAATGTTAGAACTTACAATATACATGTTCATCTACCACTTTGGAAATTTTAAAACTTACGATATACGTGGTCATCTACCACTCTGGAAATGTTGGAATTAATGAAAAATATAGATGTCTATAAGTCTAGAAATTTTGGAATCTATATAGTAAGTAGATATCTACTGCTCCAAAAATGTGGGAATTTATTAAACTATACTCTGTAAACCTTCGTATCTATGATATACGTGGACATCTACCCTTCTATAAAACTTGGAATGTATGACATGTATGGACATCTACATGGTCAACTACCACTTTGGAAATTTCAGAATGTACGATATACATGGTCATCTACCACTCTGGAAATTTTAGAACTTATGATATACCTGGTCAACTACCACTCTGGAAGGTTTAGAATTTACGATATACATGGTCAACCACAACTCCGGAAATTTTAGAACTTACGATATACATGGTCAACTATCACTCTGGAAATGTTAGAACTTACGATATATATGGTCAACTATCACTCTGAAAATTTTCGAACTGATGATATACATGGTCTTCTACAACTCTGGAAATTTTAGAACTTGCAATATACATGGTGAACTATGACTCTGGAAGTTTTAGAACTTACAATATACATGGTCAGCTACGACTCTGGAAGTTTTAGAACTTACGATATACATGGTCAATTACCACTCTGGAAATTTTAGAACTTACGATATACATGGTCAACTACGAATCTGGAAGTTTCAGAATGCACAAAATACATAGTCATCTACTACTCTGGAAATATTAGAACTTACAATATACATGTTCATCTACCACTTTGGAAATTTTAGAACTTACGATATACATGGTCATCTATCACTCTGGAAATTCTAGAACTTACGATATACATAGTCATCTACCACTCTGGAAATTTCAGAATGCACAATATACATAGTCATCTACCACCCTGGAAATGTTAGAACTTCTGATATACATGTTCATTTACCACTCTGGAGATTTTAGAATTAAGATATACATGGTCATCTACCACTGTGGAAATTTTAGAATTTACGATATGCAAGGTAATCGGCCACTCTGGAAATTTCAGAATGTACAATATATATGGTCATTTCCCACTCTGGAAATGTTGGAATTTATGAAAAATATAGATGTCTATAAGTCTAGAAATTTTGGAATCTATATAATAAGTAGATATGTACCACTGCAAAAATGTGGGAATTTATTAAACTATACTCTGTAAACCTTCGTATCTATGATATACATGGACACCTACCCTTCTATAAACCTTGGAATGTATGACATGTATGGACATCTACCACTCTGGAAATTTTAGAACTTATGATATACATGGTCAACTACCACTCTGGAAGTTTTAGAACTTACAATGTACAGTACACGTTCAACTACCACTCTGGAATTTTTAGAACTTACGATATATATGGTCATCTACCACTCTGGAAATTTTAGAAATTATGATATACATAGTTATCTACCACTCTGGAAATTTCAGAATGTACGATATACGTGGTCATCTACCACTCTGGAAATGTTAAAGCTTATGATATACATGGTCCACTAACACTCTGGAAATTTTTGAACTTACAATATACATGGTCAACTACCATTCTGGAAATTTTAGAACTTACGATATACATGGTCCTCTACCACTCCGGAAAATTCAGAATGTACGATATACATGGTCATCTACCACTCTGTAAATTTTAGAACTTACAATATACAGTATCTCACAAAAGTGAGTACACCCCTCACATTTTTGTTAATATTTTATTATATCTTTTCATGTGACAACACTGAAAAAATTACACTTTGCTACAATGTAAAGTAGTGAGTGTAGAGCTTGTATAACAGTGTAAATTTGCTATCACCTCTGTAAACCTTCGTATCTATGATATACATGGACACCTACCCTTCTATAAACCTTGGAATGTATGACATGTATGGACATCTACCACTCTGGAAATTTTAGAACTTATGATATACATGGTCAACTACCACTCTGGAAGTTTTAGAACTTACAATGTACAGGACACGTTCAACTACCACTCTGGAATTTTTAGAACTTACGATATATATGGTCATCTACCACTCTGGAAATTTTAGAAATTATGATATACATAGTTATCTACCACTCTGGAAATTTCAGAATGTACGATATACGTGGTCATCTACCACTCTGGAAATGTTAAAGCTTATGATATACATGGTCCACTAACACTCTGGAAATTTTAGAACTTACAATATACATGGTCAACTACCATTCTGGAAATTTTAGAACTTACAATATACATGGTCCTCTACCACTCCGGAAAATTCAGAATGTACGATATACATGGTCATCTACCACTCTGTAAATTTTAGAACTTACAACATACAGTATCTCACAAAAGTGAGTACACCCCTCACATTTTTGTTAATATTTTATTATATCTTTTCATGTGACAACACTGAAAAAATGACACTTTGCTACAATGTAAAGTAGTGAGTGTAGAGCTTGTATAACAGTGTAAATTTGCTGTCACCTCAAAATAACTCAGTACACAGCCATTCATGTCCAAAGAGCTGGCAACAAAAGTGAGTACACCCCAAGTGAAAATGTCCAAATTGGGGCCACTTAGCCATTTTCTCTCTGTGACTCACTAGTGTTACTAGTGTTACAAGGTCTCAGGTGTGAATGGGGAGCAGGTGTGTTAAATTTAGTGTTATCGCACTCACTCTCTCATACTGGTCACTGGAAGTTCAACATGGCACCTCATGGCAAAGAACTTTCTGAGGATCTGAAAAAAAGAATTGTTGCTCTACATAAAATGGTCTAGGCTATAAGAAGAGTGTCAAGACCCTGAAACTGAGCTGCAGCACGGTGGTCAAGACCATACAGCAGTTTAACAGGACAGGTTCCACTCAGAACAGGCCTCGCCATGGTAAACCAAAGCAGTTGAATGCACGTGTTCAGCGTCATATCGAGAGGTTGTCTTTGGGAAATAGACGTATGAGTGCTGCCAGCATTGTTGCAGAAGTTGAATTGGTGGGGGGTCAGCCTGTCAGTGCTCAGACCATATGCTGCACACTGCATCAAATTGGTCTGCATGGCTGTTGTCCCAGAAGGAAGTCTCTTCTAAAGATGATGCACAAGAAAGCCTGCAAAAAGTTTGCTGATGACAAGCAGACTAAGGATGTGGATTACTGGAACCATGTCCTGTGGTCTGATGAAACCAACATAATTTTATTTGGTTCAGATGGTGTCAAGCATGTGTGGCGGCAACCAGATAAGGAGTACAAAGACAAGTGTGTCTTGCCTACAGTCAAGCATGGTGGTGGGAGTGTCATGGTCTGGAGCTGCATGAGTGCTGCCGGCACTGGGGAGCTACAGTTCATTGAGGTAACCATGAATGCCAACATATACTGTGACATACTGAAGCAGAGCATGATCACCTCCCTTCAGAGACTGGGCTGCAGGGCAGTATTCCAACATGATAATGACCCCAAACATACCTCCAAGAACCCAACTGCTTTGCTAAAGAAGCTGAGGGTAAAGGTGATGGACTGCAAAAGAATGTCTCCAGACCTAAACTATTGAGCATCTGTGAGGCATCCCCAAACAGAAGGTTGAGGAGTGCAAGGGCTCTAACATCCACCAGCTCCGTGATGTTGTCATAAAGGAGTGGAAGAGGACTCCAGTGGCAGCCTGTAAAGCTCTGGTGAACTCCATGCCCAGGTGGGTTAAGGCAGTGCTGGAAAATAATGGTGGCCCCACAAAATATTGACACTTTGGACCCAATTTGGACATTTTCACTTAGGGGTGTACTCATTTTGTTGCCAGCGGTTTAGACATTAATGGTTGTGTGTTGAGTTATTTTGAGGGGCCAGCAAATTTACATTGTATTACAAGCTTTACACACACTACTTTACATTGTAGGAAAGTGTAATTTCTTCAGTGTTGTCACTTATATAGTGGCAACAGTTTACGCAGCGCTTTACAATTTGAGGGTAGACAGTACAAATACAATACACTTAAATACAGTAGGAATCAGAGGGCCCTGTTTGTTAGAGCTTACAATCTAAGAGATATAATAAAATATTTTCAAAAATGTTAGGGGTGTACTCACTTTTGTGAGATACTGTACATGTTCAACTACCACTCTGGAAGTGTTGGAATTTTTGATAAATGTAGATATCCACAAGTCTGAAAATTTTGGAATCTATACAATAAGTAGATATTTACCACTCCAAAAATGTGGGAATTTATCAAAATACACTCTGTAAATTTTTGTATCTATGATATACGTGGACTTCTGCCATAATTTTTGAAACTATGATATACATGTAATGGACATCTTTCTTTGTGAAATGTAGGAAAATATGATATATGTGGACTTGTACCACTCTGCAAAATTTGGAATGTATGATATATATGGACTTCTACCACTCTGGACATTTCGGGACTTATACTATAATTGCACATCTAATTTCGGATATACAGTATATGGACATCTGCCACTTTGGAAATTTTGGAATCTGTGATTAGACTTGAGCGGACACCTGGATGTTCGGGTTCGGCCGAACTTCGCGAAAAAGTTTGAGTTCAGCCCCGAACTTGACCCAAACTTGACCCTGGACCCCTAACCCCATTGAAGTCAATGGTGACCCGAACTTTTGTGCACAAAAATGGCTCTAAAAAAGTCCTGGAAAGGGCTAGAGGGCTGCAAAAGGAAGCAAAATGGGGGTAAGAGTAGGACAATGCCCTGCAAACAAATGTGGATATGGAAATAACTTAAAATCACAAAAAAAAAAAAAAAAATGGAGGAGGAGGTGGATGTGGAGTAGGAGCCTAGAGGTTGAGGAGGTGGTGACCCTGGCAGTGTAGGTGGAAGTGGCGGTGGAGGAGGAGGTAGCCAACACTGTTTTTTGTTTGTTTGGTTTTTTTTCTAATTGGGGTAGCCCCCAAAATATTGAGACATATTAAAAAAAAAAAGTATACCAATGGCTGTGTGAGGCCGGTCTAAATGTCTATTCTGCATAAGGTACAGACAAGTCTTGTGGGATCCATGCCTGGTTCATTTTAATAAACGTTAGCTTGTCCACGTTGGCTGTGGACAGGCGGCTGCGCTTGTCTGTGATAACGCCCCCTGCCGCGCTAAACACACGTTCAGACAATACACTGGCTGCAGGGCAGCACCTCCAAGGCATAAAGGGCAAGCTCAGGCCATGTGCCCAATTTGGAGACCCAGAAGTTGAATGGGGCAGACCCATCAGTCAGTACGTGTAGGCGTGTGCACACATACTGTTCCACCATGTTGCTGAAATGCTGCCTCCTGCTAAGACGTTGCCTATCAGCTGGTGGTGCTGTTTGTTGTGGCGTGCTGCTGACAAAGCTTTTCCACATTTTGGCCATGCTAACCCTGCCTTATGAGGTGCTGGCGGTACCACGGCTGCGTTGGCGACCTCTTCCTCCTCCTCTGCCTTGTGCTTCCACTGAGCCCCCCGGTGTCATTTGGGAATGCCCTCAGCAGCGCGTCTACCAGCGTGCGCTTGCAGTTGCGCATCTTCCGATCATGCTCCAGTGAGGGAATTAAGGAGGGCACGTTGTCCTTGTAACGGGGATCCAGAAGGGTAGCCACCCAGTAATCAGCACAAGTTACAATGTGGGCAACTCGGCTGTCATTGAGCAGGCACTGCAGCATGTAGTCGCTCATGTGTGCCAGGCTGCCCAGAGGCAAAGACAAGCTGTCCTCTGTGGGAGGTGTATCATCTGTGTCCTCCGTATCCCCCCAGCCATGCTCCAGTGATGCCTACGAGTTGTGTTGGGTGCCACCCTGCTGTGAACACGGTTCCTCCTCCTCCTCCTCATCATCATCCTCGTCCTCCCCATCCTCTAGAACTGTGCCCTGGCTTGAAAATTTTTTACCTGGCCTATGCTGGTGCAGGAACCCACCCTCCGAGCCACTTGTGAATGACTGGCCTGATAACCGTGGAAATGACCCCTCTTCCTCCTCCTCCCATGCCACATCCTCTTCCATCATCGCACAAAGTGTTTTTTCAAGGAGACATAGAAGTGGTATAGTAACGCTGAGAACAGCATCATCGGCACTGGCCATGTTGGTGGAGTACTCAAAACACCGCAATATGGTACACAGGTCTCGCATGGAGGCCCACTCGGTGGGGAAGTGGTTCTGTTCCGCAGAGCGACTGACCCGTGCGTGCTGCAGCTTATCAGAGAAACAGACACGATCGTCAACGCATGCGCACGAACGCTCGCCTGGGACGATCACATCCACGCATGCGCACGAACGTTCGTCCGGCAAGGCGCAATCCGCGTCTTCAGCGCAACCAATGAGGTTGGTTGCTGCCCTATAAAAGGCGGCCTCTGTATCACACAAATCGCTGGATTGTCTCAGCTCACCAGTGTTCCTGAAACCTGTGTCCTGTGTTCTGCCTGAAACTTCTGTTGTGACCCGGCTTGTTCCTTGACCTTGCTCCTGAACGTCTCCATTGTCTTTGACCTCTGGCCTGCCTCACGGACTTCTCTTCTGCCTGAATCCTGTGTTTGACCCCTGGCTTGTTAACCGGACTCTGCCTTATCTTGCCTCTTGTATTTGAATTACAGACTGTCCTCCTGTGTTTGACCTCGGCTTGGCTCCCGGACTTCCTCGCTGCTGCTGTCTGTGCTGACCCAGCTACACTGGTCACCTGTCTCCACCTCCTGAGTTGCTGCATCCTTACCAGGCCTTTTCAGACTGTCCTTCCTAGAGACTTTACCTGTTGGAAGTCTGTCATCACTGGATTCCAGTCCCTACGGTCCTTCAGCATACATCTACTCAAGTCTGTTCGCAGCTCTGGTGACCCGTGCTTCTTTGCGCATCATACCTCCTGTTCCCAACCTCAGGGGTATACTGCGTTCAGCCGCAAGGGGAGCCTCCCTCAGCATTTCGGCCTCGGATCAGGTACGTGACACAGCTGAAACTCCACCATTGCCTGCTGCTGCTCGCAAAAGTCTCTCCAGCATGCACATCGCATAGGAGACGGTGAGTGGGAAGGCCGAAGTTCCGCTGCAGCGCACACAGGCGAGCAGCAGCAGGGTGAGAACGCCAAAAGCGTGCACAAACGGCCAACACTTTCTGCAGCAGCTCTGACATATCCGGGTAGTTTTTTAGAAATTTCTGCACCACCAAATTCAGCACATGTGCCAGGAAAGGGATTTGCGTCAAAACGGCTAGGCCCAGAGCTGCTACCGAGATTTCGCCCATTATCGTACACCACCAGGCCGGGCTTGAGGCTCAGTGTCAACAACCACTCATCATTCTGTTGTTCAATGCCCATCCACAGCTGCTGCGCAGTGTGGGGTTTATCCCCCAAACATATCAGTTTTAAAACAGCCTGCTGTCGTTTCCCCATGAATGTGCTGAAGTTGGTGGTGAAGGTGTTACGCTGACCGGATGAGGAGGTGGTAGAGGAGGAGGAAGCGGACTAGGAGGAGGAGGCAACAGGAGGCAAAGAGAAATGCCCTGCAATCCTCGGTGGCGGAAGGACATGCGCCAAACTGCTATTCGCCTCAGGCCCACCGCCACTACATTTGCCCTGTGTGCAGTTAGCGAGATATAGCTTCCCTGCCGGTGCTTATCAGTGGTTATGTGGACCTTGCCTCAGATGGAGTTGTGCAGTGCACACTTGATCTTGTCCCCGACTTGTTTGTGCAGGGAAGGGATGGCTCGTCTGGAAAAGTAGTGGTGGCTGGGAACCACGTACTGTGGGACAGCCACCGCCATCAGGTTTTTAAAACTGTCCGTGTCCACCAGACGGAATGACAGCATTTCAAAGGCCAGGAATTTTGAAATGCTGGCATTCAGGGCCAGGGATCGCGGGTGGGTAGGGGGGTACTTCCTCTTTCTCTCCAGTGTTTGGGAGATGGACAGCTGTAAGCTTCCATGGGACCATGGTGTGGAAATGCTTGGGGACAGTGGTGTACATGGTGACGTTGCTGTCACATCGTCTGTTTGCTGGGTGGCAGGTGACAATGGCACTGTAGAGGTGGAGGAAGAGGCCGAGGCAGCAGCAGAAGAGGAAGCAGAAGGAGGCCAAGACCTTTCTTGGATTTTGAGATGCTTATTCCACTGCAGCTCGTGCTTTGCATGTAGATGCCTGGTCATGCAGGTTGTGCTCAGGTTTAGAACATTTATGCCTCGCTTCAGGCTCTGATTGCACAGCTTGCAAACCACTTGTGTCTTGTTGTCAGCACATTGTCTGAAGAACTGCCACACCGGGGAACTCCTTTGAGCTGCCTTTGGTGTGCTGGGTCCCTGGGTGCGGTGGGTAGTAGCAGGCGTACTGTCTAGGGGTTGGTCGCTCTGCTTTTGCAACCTGCTTCCTCTTTTGCTGTGCTGGTGCCTCTGTGTGACCACCACCTCTTCCTCCAAACTCCACACGTCACTTGCATGACCTTCATTCCATGTGGGGTCTAGGACCTCATTATCCTCCACATCATCTTCCACCCACTCTTCACCACTGCCCTCCTTGTCAGTCTGCACACTGTGGAAAGCCGCAGCAGTTGGCACCTGTGGTTCGTCATCATCAGAGACGTGCTGCAGTGGTGTTTCCATGTCCAAATCCTGAACCAGAAGTGTTTGGGCATCGGTGCACTCAATGTCTTCCACTTCTGGGGCAGGGCTATGTGGATGGCCCACGGAAAGCACACCAGCAGAGTCATCAAAAAGCAGAAGAGACTGCTGCATGACTTGGGACTCAGACTGCGTGGCTGATTTACAAGTGGCTGAGGTGAAAGACAGATGGCCATGGGGTTCAGGTGCCAACTCTGAGCTTTCAGCAAGGGACCGGGTGGGAGACAATGTGAAGGAACTGGAGGCATTGTCAGCCACCCAATCTACTATCGCCCTGTACTTGTTCTGGCCTTACCATTCGTTGAGCAGCATTTGGGCCTACGATATAATTTTGAAGGTTCTGTCAGCTACTCACACCTGAGGAAGGTGTTTCACTTGTGCGTGTAGTTGGCACAGATCGACCATGTCCTCTCCTTGCAACAGGAGCTTCACCAACACCACCAACACCAGCAGCACCAGCAGCACCACGACTATGACCACCTCCCTTATTTGACGCTCTCCTCATTCTGGACGCAAATGTACTATTTAGCACAAATTTCAATTATTTGTTAAACCAGCAATGTAGACAAACGTTTTAATTTTGTGCAAGAAATGCACAGCAAGGTGCAAATGTACTATGTAGCACTATTTATTAATAATAAAAAAAAAAGAATAACAAATTATTATTCTTTTTTTTCTAAACCAGCAATGTAGACACAATGGAGACAACATAAGTCACTATTTAAGATTCATTGAAAGAACCCACATTGAAAGTCACTTCACTACTGACCAGAGAAATACTAATTGATTGGAACTGATGTGTACGATTTAACTCTTGCGTGAACTGTTTCAAACCTTGTTCCTTACAGTGGCACATCTATGCACTCAGCACTTTAATAGTTGAGTAAAAAAACACAAGTTTTATTATCTTGTTCATAGAGATCCAAAGACTGCACAAGTGTTCCTTTTAAACAACTGACTGCGTTTATTTTCATAGCATTTGCCTTGTGTATTGTTGTTGTTTTTATATGAGATTGTTGCTACTTTTATTGCTTCTAAAATTTATTTAAACCCACATATTAGTATTAAGTGGGAGGTTTATTTTTATATCATTTGCCTTGTGGATTATTGTTTTTACATGAGATTGTTGTCACTTTATTGCTCTTAAACCCACACACCAATATTAAGTGGGAGGTTCTGTATATAATACATATCAGCCATTTGCACCTTGATCTAATATGACCCACCAACATTTTTTACACTGACCCATTACTACCAAGTACCACAGCCCGATTTATAAATAACATATTATATTTTTATCACCAGCATACTGGAAAATTTCTCATAAAATATTTTTATTACCAGCATACTGGAAAATTTCTCACATAATATTTTTCTCAATATTTATATTAATACATAAAAGAGCAGCGCCAATACCATCCTAATTTCTCTATACTTTTTATTTTTGTGCAAGAAATGCACCGCTCACACCAGCAGCAGGAACCTCTCCCTACACCAATATGAGATGATTTTAGAACGCTAATCTGTCCCTCACAGCAGCAGCAAGAGCCTCTCCCTACACCAGTATGAGATAATTTTAGAACGATAATTTGTCCCTCACAGCACCACCAGGAACCTCTCCCTACTCAAGTATGAGATAATTTTAGAACGCTAATCTGTCCCTCACAGCACTGCCAGGAACCTCTCCCTACTCCAGTATGAGATGATTTTAGAACGCTAATCTGTCCCTCACAGCACCACCAGGAACCTCTTGCTACTCCAGTATGAGATGATTTTAGAACGATAATCTGTCCCTCACAGCAGCACCAGGAACCTCTCCCTACTCCAGTATGAGATGATTTTAGAACAATAATCTGTCCCTCACAGCAGCACCAGGAACCTCTCCCTACTCCAGTATGAGATGATTTTAGAATGCTAATCTGTCCCTCACAGCACCGCCAGGAACCTCTCGCTACTACAGTATGAGATGATTTTAGAACGATAATCTGTCCCTCACAGCGGCACCAGGAACCTCCCGCTACACCAGTATGAGATGATTTTAGAACAATAATCTGTCCCTCACAGCACCACCAGGAACCTCTCCCTACTACAGTATGAGATGATTTTAGAACGATAATCTGTCCCTCACAGCAGCACCAGAAACCTCTCCCTACACCAGTATGAGATGATTTTAGAACGATAATCTGTCCCTTACAGCACCGCCAGGAACATCTCCCTACTCCAGTATGAGATGATTTTAGAACGCTAATCTGTCCCTCGCAGCACCGCCAGCAACCTCTCCCTACTCCAGTATAAGATGATTTTAGAACGCTAATCTGTCCCTCACAGCACCGCCAGGAACCTCTCCCTACTCCAGTATGAGATGATTTTAGAAAGATAATCTGTCCCTCACAGCACCACCAGGAACCTCTCCCTACTCCAGTATGAGATGATTTTAGAACGCTAATCTGTCCCTCACAGCACTGCCAGGAACCTCTCCCTACTCCAGTATGAGATGATTTTAGAACGCTAATCTGTCCCTCACAGCACCGCCAGGAACCTCTTGCTACTCCAGTATGAGATGATTTTAGAACGATAATCTGTCCCTCACAGCAGCACCAGGAACCTCTCCCTACACCAGTATGAGATGATTTTAGAACAATAATCTGTCCCTCACAGCACCGCCAGGAACCTCTCCCTACTCCAGTATGAGATGATTTTAGAACGATAATCTGTCCCTCACAGCAGCACCAGGAACCTCTCCCTACTCCAGTATGAGATGATTTTAGAACACTAATCCGTCCCTCACAGCACTGCCAGGAACCTCTCCCTACTCCAGTATGAGATGATTTTAGAACGCTAATCTGTCCCTCACAGCACCGCCAGAAACCTCTCCCTACTCCAGTATGAGATGATTTTATAACGGTATTCTGTCCCTCACACCAGCAGCAGGAACCTCTCCCTATACCAGTATGAGATGATTTTATAATGGTAATCTGTCCCTCACACCAGCAGCAGGAACCTCTCCCTATGCCAGTATGAGATGATTTTATAACAGTAATCTGCCCCTCACACCAGCAGCAGGAACCTCTCCCTATACTAGTATGAGATGATTTTATAACGGTAATCTATCCCTCACACCAGCGGCAGGAACCTCTCCCTATACTAGTATGAGATGATTTTATAACCCTAATCTATCCCTCACATCCACGGCAGGAACCTCTCCCTATACTAGTATGAGATGATTTTATAACGCTAATCTATCCCTCACACCAGCGGCAGGAAACTCTCCCTATACTAGTATGAGATGGTTTTATAACCCTAATCTATGTCTCACACCAGCGGCAGGAACCTCTCCCTATACCAGTATGAGATGATTTTAGAACGCTAATCTGTCCCTCAAAGCACCGCCAGGAACCTCTCCCTACTCCAGTATGAGATGATTTTAGAACGCTAATCTGTCCGTCACAGCACCGCCAGGAACCTCTCCCTACTCCAGTATGAGATGATTTTAGAACGATAATCTGTCCCTCACAGCACCACCAGAAACCTCTCCCTACTCAAGTATGAGATAATTTTAGAACGCTAATCTGTCCCTCACAGCACCGCCAGGAACCTCTCCCTACTCCAGTATGAGATGATTTTAGAACGATAATCTGTCCCTCACAGCACCGCCAGGAACCTCTCCCTACTCAAGTATGAGATAATTTTAGAACACTAATCTGTCCCTCACAGCACTGCCAGGAACCTCTCCCTACTCCAGTATGAGATGATTTTAGAACGCTAATCTGTCCCTCACAGCACCGCCAGAAACCTCTCCCTACTCCAGTATGAGATGATTTTATAACGGTATTCTGTCCCTCACACCAGCAACAGGAACCTCTCCCTATACCAGTATGAGATGATTTTATAATGGTAATCTGTCCCTCACACCAGCAGCAGGAACCTCTCCCTATGCCAGTATGAGATGATTTTATAACAGTAATCTGCCCCTCACACCAGCAGCAGGAACCTCTCCCTATACTAGTATGAGATGATTTTATAACGGTAATCTATCCCTCACACCAGCGGCAGGAACCTCTCCCTATACTAGTATGAGATGATTTTATAACCCTAATCTATCCCTCACATCCATGGCAGGAACCTCTCCCTATACTAGTATGAGATGATTTTATAACGCTAATCTATCCCTCACACCAGCTGCAGGAACCTCTCCCTATACCAGTATGAGATGATTTTAGAACGCTAATCTGTCCCTCACAGCACCGCCAGGAATCTCTCCCTACTCCAGTATGAGATGATTTTAGAACGCTAATCTGTCCCTCACAGCGCCGCCAGGAACCTCTCCCTACTCCAGTATGAGATGATTTTAGAACGCTAATCCGTCCCTCACAGCACCTCCAGGAACCTCTCCCTACTCCAGTATGAGATGATTTTAGAACACTAATCTGTCCCTCACAGCACCGCCAGGAACCTCTCCCTACTCCAGTATGAGATGATTTTAGAACGCTAATCTGTCCTTCACAGCACCGCCAGGAACCTCTCCCTACTCCAGTATGAGATGATTTTATAACGGTATTCTGTCCCTCACACCAGCAGCAGGAACCTCTCCCTATACTAGTATGAGATGATTTTATAACGGTAATCTGTCCCTCACACCAATGGCAGGAACCTCTCCCTATACCAGTATGAGATGATTTTATAACGGTAATCTATCCCTCACATCAGCGGCAGGAACCTCTCCCTATACTAGTATGAGGTGATTTTATAACGCTAATCTATCCCTCACACCAGTGGCAGGAACCTCCCCTATACTAGTATGAGATGATTTTATAACGCTAATCTATCAATCACACTAGCGGCAGGAACCTCTCCCTATACTAGTATGAGATGGTTTTATAACCCTAATCTATCCCTCACATCAGCGGCAGGAACCTCTCCCTATACTAGTATGAGATGATTTTATAACGCTAATCTATCCCTCACACCAGCGGCAGGAACCTCTCCCTATACTAGTATGAGATGGTTTTATGACGCTAATCTATCCCTCACAGCAGCGGCAGGAACCTCTCCCTATACCAGTATGAGATGATTTTATAACGGTAATCTGTCCCTCACAGCGGAGGTAGCATCCTCTCCCTACACTAGCCTGAGAGCATGGGACATGCAGCGCTACGTGACTCCAGCTCATATTGAGGCTGGGTCACATGATGCACTGGCCAATCACAGCCATGCCTACTAATGGCTTCTAAGGGCAAACGAGTGAAACGCTTGCTGCCCTGCAGCTATTCAAAAGGCGCGAAAAAATACCCGAACCCGGACTTTTTCTCAAATGTCCGGGTTCGGGATACGGACACCCTAAAGTCCGGTACGGACCCCAACTTTACAGTCTGGGTTCGCTCAACTCTATCTGTGATATAAGTGGACATCTACCACTAATATACTCTGTAAAATGTATTATCTATGTTGGGAATTTGATATCTACCACTGTAATATTTGGAATTTATGATATATGTGGACATCAACCACTGTGAAAAGTTTGGTAGTTACAATAATGAGGTCATAGCGAGGACCAGATTTATTTATTATTTATTTATTTCAGGTACTTATATGGCGCCGTCAATTTACGAAGCGCTTTACCATATACATTGTACGTTCACATCAGTCCCTGCCCTCAAGGAGCTTACAGTCTAAGGTCCCTAACTCACATTCATACACACACATAGTAGGGCCACTTTAGACAGGATCCAATTACGCGGGGCTTCCTATCTGGAATGGAAATCCCGCGACTCTCAACTGAGGATAGAGATAGCTTAGAGACCCCATTAACGGAACAAGAACTATGGGATGCAATCAAGAAAATGGCAAACCAGAAAGCGCTGGGGCCAGATGGACTCCCTATTGAAGTCTATAAAAAGTATGGGGGGATACTCGTCCCGACACTTTTGAAGGTATTAAAAAAGGCGAAAGAGGAGGGTGGATTACCTGAGTCAATGACGGAATCGACAATTATAGTCTTTCCAAAAGAGGGAAAAGATCATGAGAATGTAACATCATATAGGCCAATCTCCCTTTTGGCAGCCGACGTTAAGATTCTAGCTAGTGTCTTGGCTGCTAGACTGGGCAAAATAATTTCTAAATATATACACCCTGATCAATCTGGTTTTATGCCAGGACGGGCTACATACATGAACATTAGAAGAGCGTATTTAAACATGCAACTACCAACACTCGAGGAAGGACATAAAGCAATCTTAGCCTTAGATATAAACAAGGCATTCGACACAGTGGAGTGGCACTATCTGTGGCAGGTGATGGACAGATTCGGCATCGGTCCAGATTTTACGGGCTGGCTGAAAATGTTATACGCTACGCCAAGAGCAAGGGTAAAAACAAATAATCAAGTCTCGGAACCATTCACACTGACGCGCGGAACGAGACAGGGATGCCCACTGTCGCCAATGCTATTCGCATTGGCGATAGAACCGCTAGCAACAGCTATCAGAGCCTCCAGTGAGATCAAAGGCTTCCAAAGAAAATCAGGGGAGGAGAAAGTAGCTCTATATGCTGACGATCTACTAATGTTCTTAAGCAACACACAGACTACACTAGAAGCCGTCCTGAAACTAACAGAGAAATATGGGAAAATTTCGGGATTGCAAATAAATTGGGGAAAATCGTATCTAATGCCAATTGATAAAATCAATATAACAAACAGGCTAGCAAATATACAACAAACAGATAAAATAAAATATCTAGGAGTGTATATTACTAAGAACCCAAGACATTATATAAAAGACAATCTAGAGGAATTATTAAAGAGATTTAAAGAAAAGAGCCGAGTATGGAGAAGACTTCCACTGTCTGTGGCGGGTAGATGCAACTTGATAAAAATGATTTGGCTTCCCCAACTGATCTATGCATTGCAGAACTCACCAGTATGGGTGGCGAAGGGGTGGTTTCAGAGAGTGGAGGTATTATTCAGGGAGTTAATATGGAAAGGGAGACAGGCCAGGATTGGGCTGCGGGTGCTGCAGCGCCCCAGGTGCAGGGGTGGATTAGCGATACCACACCCATGGAGTTACTTCTTGGCAGCTCAGGCGGTGCACCTGAGGGGCTGCAACACCACAGAGGGTGGTGATACGAATATGAAACTAATAACGGATGAAACGAAACATAAGGCCGGCATAGAAGTATTGGAGGCAGGGCAAACCCCACATGAGATCCCCACGCGAAAATTGATTATTAAGATATGGGAGGAAATAAAGAAAGCATTGGGATACCAAGGATTTACAAATTACTCCCCAATATGGGACAATAATAATTTGCAAGAAATATTAAAAATAGAACGCAACAGAGAATGGGCAGGTGAAGGAGTATTAAGGCTTACCCAGCTGTATAAAGAGGAAAACATAAAAACATTTCAAGAATTACAAGAAGAGTATGGGGTAACTAATAAGTCTTTCTATACATATCTGCAGCTAAAGCATGCACTGGAGAGACAGTTTAATAGTATAAGACCAGAATGGTGTGAATTAAATAAAATGACTAAATTAATGAATGAAATACAAGCAAAGGGGGTCATAACGGAAATCTACGGACAAATAAGTGAGGGCATAAGGAACGTAGCCAAGGAACAAATAAATCAGGAGAAATGGGACAGAGATGTGGGTGGAATCACCGAAGAACAATGGATGAGGATACTAGAGATGTGCCCACTAGTCTCCCTGTCGCCATCCCAGAGAGTTTCACACCTGATGCTCATACATAGGGCCTACCACACACCATTGCGACTTTTTAGAATTGGCTATAGACCGGACCCAAAATGCCTGAGATGTGGGGAAGAGAATAGCAACTTAATACACATGTTTTGGAGATGTCCAAAACTGTTTAGATACTGGACAGCAATAATTGAAACAATAAACGAAATATTTGAGATCGAGCTTGACAATACCCCAAAAATGTGTATAGTGGGCTATATCGCAAAAGATAAGATGCCATATAAAAAGCAAATACCAATAATCAGGTGCCTATTCCTCGCGCGCAAACTAATCGCCCAAAACTGGGTAGCGGTAAACCCCCCATCGTTAGAAAACTGGGTTAAAGAAGTAGATAAAGTGATTGTGAATGAAGAACATATACAAAAAAAAAGAGGAAACAGTGTATATTATTGGGATAGATGGAAGCAATGGGCAAAGGGTACCACAGGGGGTAGAGAGTGAAATAGATGGCAGCACTAGAAATAATGATACAGAAGTATATTAAGGCAATAAAGAGTGTTCTAAGTGAAAGGGAGTGTGTGTGTTGGTGTGAAAGGGGTGAGTGGATGGAAGGTTAAATTGGCATATCTACGCCCTGTTGTCTTAAGCCTAATAAAGAGAGAAGATGGTGTAGATAGGAAAGGTCGGTATTAAACAGATAATTGGGGAAAAAGGTGAAAATATTATATGTTACACTGCATGAATAAAAATTTTATATGCATCCTATTTTCCACAAATGATGTGAAGTAGCCAAAACTGGATTGATAAAACCAGTATGAAAATATGAGAATTGGCGAAAGACTGAGGTGGAAGAAAAAAAAAAAAAAAAAAAAAAAAGACAGGATCCAATTAACCTAGACCAGATAAAAAAACCTTTAGAAACAGAAAGCACTGAACGATGACATCGTAGACACACTTGACTGAGTAACCGACAAACCTCTGACTGAACCAAAGAAACATACCATAAACCTGATTGTGTCCCTGGATATCTCAGAAATTTAAAAAATTGGGAATTTATAAATGGACACTTATCACTCTGGAAATGTTGGAACTTACGATATACATGGTCATCTACCTAGCACTCTAGAAATGTGGGAATTTATAATATACTCCCCCCTGGTGGCTGATTGCAGATCGCCGCGAAAACACGGCGCGCGGTCGGGAAGTAGATATATATGGACATCTACCATTCTGGAAATGTGATATATGTAGCATTTACCACTCTGGAAATGTGATATATACATGGACATCTACCACTCTGGAAATGTTATATATGTGGACATCTACTCTGCAAATTTGATATTTGTGGACATTTACCACTCTGCAAATTTTATATATACAGTATCTCACAAAAGTGAGTACACCCCTCACATTCTTGTAAATATTTTATTCTATATATGTGACAACACTGAAGAAATGACACTTTGCTACAATGTAAAGTAGTGCGCATACAGCTTGTATAACAGTGTAAAAGTAAGTACACCCTAAGTGATAATGTCCAATTTGGACCCAAAGTGTCAATATTTTGTGTAGCCATCACTATTTTCCAGCACTGCCTTAACCCTCTTGGGCATGGAGTTCACCAGAGCTTCACAGGTTGCCACTGGAGTCCTCTTCCACTCCTCCATGACGACATCATGGAGTTAGAGACCTTGTGCTCCTCCACCTTCCGTTTGAGGATGCCCCACAGATGCTCAATAGGGTTTAGGTCTGGAGAAATGCTTGGCCAGTCTATCACCTTTACCCGCAGCTTCTTTAGCAAGGCAGTGGTCATCTTGGAGGTGTGTTTGGGGCCGTTATCATGTTGGAATACTGCACTGCAGCCCAGTCTCCAAAGGGAGGGGATCATGCTCTGCTTCAGTATGACACAGTACATGTTGGCATTCATGGTTCCCTAAATGAACTGTAGCTTCCCAGGGCCAGCAGCACTCATGCAGTCCCAGACCATGACACTCACACCACCATGCTTGACTGTAGGCATAACACACTTGTCTTTGCACTCCTCACCTTGTTGCCGCCACACACGCTTGACACCATCTGAACCAAATAAGTTTATCTTGGACTCATCAGACCACAGGACATGGTTCCTGTAATCTGTGTCCTTAGTCTGCTGTCTTCAGCAAACTCTTTGCGGGCTTTCTTGTGCATCATCTTTAGAAGAGGCTTCCTTCTGGGATAACAGCCATGCAGACCAATTTGATGCAGTGTGGGGCGTATGGTCTGAGCACTGACAGACTCCCCACCCCTTCAACTTCTGCAGCAATGCTGGCAGCACTCATACGTCTATTTTCCAAAGACAACCTCTGGATATGACGCTGAGCATGTGCACTCAACTTCTTAAGTTGACCATGCCGAGGCCTGTTCTGAGTGGAACTTGTCCTGTTAAACTGCTGTATGGTCTTGGCCACCGTGCTTCAGCTCAGTTTCAGAGTTTTGGCAAACTTCTTATAGCCTAGGCCAACTTTATGTAGAGCAACAATTATTTTTTTCAGTTCCTTTTTTCAGTTCTTTGCCATTAGGTGCCATGTTGAACTTCCAGTGACCAGTATGAGAGAGTGAGAGCGATAACACCAAATTTAACACACCTGCTCCCCATTCACACCTGATACCTTGTAACACTAACGAGTCGCATAACACTGGTGAGGGAAAGTGGATGATTGGGCCCAATTTGGACATTTTCACTTAGGGGTGTACTCACTTTTGTTGCCAGAGGTTTAGACATTAATGGCTGTGTGTTGAGTTATTTTGCAGGGACAACAAATTTACATTGTGATATATCGCATTCCCAGAGTGGTAAATGTCCACGTATATCAAACTTCCAGAGTGGTACATGTCCACGTATATCACATTTACTGAATGGTAGATGTCCACGTCTATCACATTTAAAGAGTAGTAGATGTCCACGTACAGTATCTCACAAAAGTGAGTACACCCCTCACATTTTTGTAAATATTTTATTATAACTTTTCATGTGACAACACTGAAGAAATGACACTTTCCTACAATGTAAAGTAGTGAGTGTACAGCTTGTATAACAGTGTAAATTTGCTGTCCCCTCATAAAAACTCAACACACAGCCATTAAAGTGATACTAAACCCTTGTTTTTGTTGGCTAATCCTGGCCCTTTAACGTTGTCTATTCTGAATTTACTAACCTTGCCATCCAGTTCCGTTTGGAAGAAAGTTTTTGAGGGGTCCGTTTTCTCCACTTCCTGTCCTAGATGGGTAACCCCTTCACAGGGGCCTTCTCAAGGGGTCACCCAATTATGCATGCTCCCAGCACGGGGACTACAATATTGCTTGCACACCCAGGCTGTGTTCGCCTCTCAGTGTGAGAACTTCAGCAGCTTCAGATGCACAATCGGATAGTGAGAGGCGCACCAAAATGGATTCTTATTAATGGAAGGTCATTTTAAAAAATGGGAAATAGTTATGTATACTCAGTGGTATTATACAATATGACTGCTTAATATATTTATTAAAATGTTTTTTGTTCCATGCACATTTTTATTAATCATCCCTAGCCAGCTTTATGTGTCACCTCCTCCAGCCCAACCACCCCCCCCCCCCAGCATTGTCTAAGCCATCCCATTTATGGCTCACTCATCCTCCCTGTCAGCACAGCCTGCGTGTCCACGCAATATTGTAGTACCCGTGCTGGGACCATGCATGATCGGGTGGCCCCTTGAGAAGGCCCCTGTGAAGGGGTCACCCATCTAGAAGAAGGACAGGAAGTAGGGAAAATGGACCCCCTACAAACTAACTTTCAAACGGAACTGGGTGGCAAGGGTAGTAAATTTGGAATAGACAGCGTTAAAGGGCCAGGATTAGCCAAAAAAAATTAGGGTTTACTATCACTTTAAACCACTGGCAACAAAAGTGAGTACACCCCTAAGTGAAAATGTCCAAATTGTCAATATTTTGTGTAGCCACCATTATTTTCCAGCACTGCCTTAACTCTCTTGGGCATGGAGTTCACCAGAGCTTCAGAGATTGCCACTGGAGTCCTCTTCCACTCCTCCATGATGACATCACAGAGCAGGTGAATGTTAGAGACCTTGCGCTCCTCCACCTTCCATTTGAGGATGCCCCACAGATGCTCAATAGGGTTTAGGTCTGGAGAAATGCTTGGCCAGTCCACCACCTTTACTCTCAGCTTCTTTAGCAAGGCAGTGGTCGTCTTGGAGGTGTGCTTGGGGTCGTTATCATGTTGGAATAGTGCCGGTCCAGTCTCTGAAGGGAGGGGATCATGCTCTGCTTCAGTATGTCACAGTACATGTTGGCATTCATGGTTCCCTCAGTGAACTGTAGCTCCCCAGTGCTGGTAGTACTCATGCAGACCCAGACCATGACACTCCCACCATCATGCTTGATTGTAGGCAAGATACATTTGTCTTTGTACTCCTCACCTGGTTGCCATCACACACACTTGACACCATCTGAACCAAATGAGTTTATCTTGGTATCATCAGACCACAGGTCATGGTTCCAGTAATCCATGTCCTTAGTCTGCTTGTCCTCAGCAAATTGTTTGTGGGCTTTCTTGTGCATCGTCTTTAGAAGAGGTTTCCTTCTTGGATGAAAGCCATGCAGACCACTTTGATGCAGTGTGCGGCGTATGGTCTGAGCACCGACAGGCTGACCACTCACCCCTTCAACCTCTGCAGCAATGATGGAAGCACTCTAGAATAGACTCTAGGATGTCTATTTCCCAAAGACATCCTCTGAAAATGACACTGAGCACATGCACCCAACTTCTTTGGTCAACCATGACGAGTCCTGTTCTGAGTGGAGCCTGTCCTGTTAAACCGCTGTATTGTCTAGGCCACCGTGCTGCAGCTCAGTTTCAGGGTCTTGGCAATCTTCTTATAGCCTAGCCCTAGGCCATCTTTATGTAGAGCAAAAATTCTTTTTTTCAGATCCTCAGAGAGTTCTTTGCCGTGAGGTGCCATGCTGAACTGCCAGTGACCAGTATGAGAGAGTGACAGCGATAACACCAAATTTAACACACCTGCTCACCATTCACACCAGAGACCTTGTAACACTAACGAGTCACATGACACTGGGGAGGGAAAATGGCTAACTGGGCCCGATGTGGACATTTTCACTTAGGGGTGTACTCACTTTTGTTGCCAGCGGTTTAGACATTAATGGCTGTGTGTTGAGTTATTTTGAGGGGACAGCAAATTTACACTGTTATACAAGCTGTACTCTCACTACTTTACATTATAGCAAAGTGTCATTTCTTCAGTGTTGTCACATGAAAAGATAGAATAAAATATTTATAAAAATGTGAGGGGTGCACTCACTTTTGTGAGATACTGTATATGGACATCTACCACTCTGGAAATGTGATATGTGTGGAAATTTTGGAATTCACCACAAAGTGGTTCGATTCCCGACCATGACACTACCTGCCTGGAGTTTGCATGTTCTCCCTGTGCCTGCGTGGGTTTCCTCCGGGTACTCCGGTTTCCTCCCACACTCCAAAGACATGCTGGTAGGTTAATTAGATCCACTCTAAAATTGTCCCTAGTATGTGTATGAATGTGAGTTAGGGACCTTAGACTGTAAGTTAGGTAGGGAATGATGTGAATGTACAATGTATATGTAAAGCACTGCGTAAATTGACAGCGCTATATAAGTACCTGAAATAAATAAATAAATAAAAATGGTCATAGTGAGGACCAGATACAAAAATCTTCAGAAACAGAAAATGCGTAATGGTGACATTGTAGAGGCACTTTACTGAGTAACCGACAAACATCTGAACGAACCAAAGCCACATTTGATAAAAGCTGATAGTGTCCCCTGGACATTCCAGCCGGGATTACACTTGGGGACACCCACTTATGACATCTTCCCGACCACGCCATTCCCTACGTCCCGCAAACATCAAATTTACATTTATTTGTTTGGCAGCTCACACCCCAGACGTTTTTGCTAATTATCCTCACCGCCCCTCCCTCATTCCCGCGTCGCCTCTCCCCTCATCACATGACCCTCCCTCTTCCCTGCCCCAGACCGCAGCGGCGCCACCTCGCTCCGTGACGTCAGCGCGCATCCGGGGGCTTCGCGCTGATTGACAGTCTCCATAGCAACGCGCTTATTCCGCCGCCATTTTGTTGCCTTTTTTTTTTTTTTTTTAATTCCCTTCCCGCCCGAATAAACCCTTATGAGGGGAATACGTGCCGTATGAATAAAGCAGAGTGTGAATAAAATATATGTGAAGGAAGAAGTGTGGGAAAGCGGGGAGTGGGTGGTGAGGTGACGGAGGAGGAAGAAGAAGAGGAGGGGGTGTTGTTGTCAGTCACGGTGCCGGGCTCCGGTATGAGGAGGAGGAGTGAGTGGAGGTGGTAGTGCTGCTGCTGCTGGTGGCGGCGGTTTCCCCGTCCTCCTCATTCTTCCTCCCTCGCTGGCTGGCTGCGCAGCTTTGGAAACGCGCGCCATTTTGTGACTCCCCCTCCCCCCCCTTCTCCCTCCATCCTGCACGGCGGCCGGGACCACAGAGACCGCCAGCAGCACAGCACAGCCGGGATCTCCGAGATATGACGGCCAGAGCCGGGGAGTGGCGGGGGTGAGGAGGAGGATGATGATGAGGAGGGTGACGGTGTGAGGAGGAGGAAGAAGCAGACCAGCTTCCATCTATGAGTGACTGTGTGCGGCTCGATGTGACTGGACGGCCGTCTAGCAGCAGCGAGGGGGCGAGAGGCGCCGGAGGACACGGGTAAGGAGGAGGACTACAACCCTCAGCATGGTCCGACAGGGAACAGGACACTACAACCCCCGCTGTGTCTGGCAGGAGGAACTACAGCCCTCAGCATGTCCTGACAGGGAGGAACTACAGCCCTCAGCATGTCCTGACAGGGAGGAACTACAACCTTCACAGTGTCCTGACAGGGAGGAACTACAACCCTCAGCGTGTCGTGACAGGGAAGAACTACAACCCTCAGTGTGTCCTAATAGGGAGAAGTGACTGGAGGGGCTACAACCCTCAGCATGTCCTGACGTGAGAAGTGACAGGTGGACCTGCAACCCCCAGCATGTCCTGAGAGGGAGGAAAGGTGACAGAAGGAACTACAACTCTCAGCATGTCATGACAGAGCGGGACTACTACCCTCAGTGTGTCATGACAGGAGGAACTGCAACCCTCAACATGTCCTGACAGAGAGGAACTATACAGTTCTGTGTGTCATGACAGGGAGCAGCGGTGACAGGAGGGACTACAACCCTCAGCATGTCCTGACAGGAGGAACTGAAATCCTTAGCATCCCCCGACAGGGAGCAGAGGTGACATGTGGAACTACAACCCTCAGCATGTCCTGATGGGGAACAGAGGTAATAGGAGGGACTACAACCCCCAGCATGTCCTGACAAGAGGAACTACAACCATCAGCATGCCCTGATAGGGAGCAGAGGTGATAGGAGGGACTACAACCCTCAGCATGTCTTGATAGGAAGCAGAGGTAATTGAAGGGACTACAAGCTTCAGCATGCCCTGAGAGGAGGATCTACAACCCTCAGAATGCTCTGTCAGGGAGGAGAGGTGACAGGAGGAACTACAACCCTCAGCATGCGCTGTCAGGGTGGAGAGGTGATGGGACTACAACCCTCGAGTCCTGACAGGGAGGAACAGATGGCTGGGAGCAGCTGCTTGTGGCAACCTGGTTTAACAGGGAGAGGTGGTGGGCTGCAAGTGGACCACAAATGCCAGCGTGGGTGGTAGTCGGTAGCTGTGTGTCTGCTTGGCATGGCCCTGAGGAACTACAAGTGCCAGCATGGTATGCAGGATAGGGAAGTGTCTGTTTTTAGAGAAGGGGCATGGTTTGGCGGTGGTAGTGATGCGATGTCCCAAGCTGCGGCCGGGGTAGATTTCTAAGGAACTATACAAGACTTTGCATTGGGACGGGGTAGCGAAGTGTTGTCCCAAGCAGCAGACTTCTGAGGAACTACAAGTCTCAGCGTGGCTTGGAAGTGGTTGGTGGGGGTAGTGGTGGGGTGTCCTGAGCAGTGACGATAGCAGACTACTGAGGAACTACAAGTCTCAGCGTGGCTTGGAAGTGGTTGGTGGGGGTAGTGGTGTGGTGTCCTGAGCAGCGACGATAGTAGACTACTGAGGAACTACAAGTTTCAGCGTGGCTTGGCAGTGGTAGTAGAGAGTAGCGATGTGATGTCCCAAGCTGCGGCGGTGGTAGACCTCTAAGGAACTATACAAGACTTGGCATTGATGACGGGGTAGCGAAGTACTGTCCCAAGCAACAGGCTTCTGAGGAACTATGAGTCTATGTGGATTGGCAGTGGTCGGTGGGGTAGCGGTGAGGTGTCCCGAGCAGCTGCGATGGTAGACTACTGAGGTACTATGAGTCTCAGCGTGGCTTGGCAGTGGTAGTAGAGGGTAGCAATCTGATGTATAGAGGTAACAATGCAATGTCCCAAGCAGTGGTGATTGTGCAGATTTAAGGAACTATGCACGGCTTGGCACTGGTGGCAGGGCAGTGATGTGGTGTATTGGGGTAACGACATGGTGTCCCAAGCCGCAGTATTAAACGCATGAGGTACTACAAGTGGTGACGAACCCTGTAACGTAACAATGGAGATATGTAGTCTAACGATGGGAGATGATGGTGACGGTTCGGTGCGACTCTGAGTATCATGGAGTCATCAGATGGTAGCGTCGACGAGCCCTGTGGAGTGGCGATGGGGTGGCTGGTGACGGTTAGGTGTATCTGAGTATCAAGGAGTCTTCGGACAACGAACCCTGTCATGAAGCGATGGGGCAGTAGTTACGGTTCAGAACATATCAAGGAATCTCCAGATGGTGGCGGCGTCGAACCCTGTAGTGTAGCGATGAGAGATGATGGTGACGGTTCGGTGCGACTTTGAACATCAAGGAGTC
>BLSH010307934.1:759470-780675 GCA_018402905.1 Glandirana rugosa
GATATTCGTTATACCAGTCTTGGCACCGTCAGTAGGGGTAACGTTGTGATGTCCCAAGCAGCAGTGGTTGTAGACTCCTAAAGAAATACAAGTCTTGGTATTGGTGGCTGGAGGTGCCGATGTGATGGTAGACTCCTGTAGAACTATACAAGTCTTGGCACTGTTAGTAGGGGTAACGATGTGATGTGTAGGAGTGAGGGATGAGATGTTCCAAACAGCGGTGGTTGGAGACTCCTAAAGAAATGCAAGTCTTGACATTGGTGGCTGGGGGTTCCGATGTGATGATAGATTCCTATAGGATGCTGCTGCTTAGGAAATGCAAGACTCCCAAAGCAATGCAAGTCTTGGCATTGGTGGCTGGGGGTAGCAATGTGGTGTATAAGGGGTAACAATGTGGTGTCCCAAACAGCAGCGATGGTAGACTACAAAGTCATGGTGTGGTTAATTAGGGCAGAGAAGCCCCAGTGATTATACTGAGGAGGAGGCTGCAAAGGAACTACAAGGGCCAGCCTGGGCAGGCAGCAGTCCCCTGGGAAACTGCAAGTAGCACTTTTGTGGGGGAAGGGGTGATAGACTGCACCAAGAGACTACAAGTGTCAGGGGAAGTATCTTCTGTGTTTTGGTTGAGGAGTTCCAAGAATGAAGTATCGTTCTGAGCATGACAGATTGTAGCCAGCAAGGTCTGAGATTGGTGGTATGGGATTATCTCAGGAACTAGAAGCTGTGTTGTGGTTATGCAGGGAGAAGGGGGTTGACTGTGCTAAGGCAGCTACAAGGGTTGACAGGACAAGAGGTGGGCAGCTGGTGAAGGAACTACAAGTGACACTGTGGGTTTGCGGTGTGGTATCAACATCTTGCTTATAGGGGGTGGAGCGTCAGACTCTCCAGGGGAACCTTAAATGCCAGCATGGTTTGATGTCTTGAGAGGTCTCGAATGATGAAGAGATAGGCAGCTTCTGAGGAAACTACAGATACCAGCATGTCTGGACTGGCGGGTCAGAAATCTCAAATGTGTTTAAACTCGTGGAGCTATTTGTGGCTGTCACTTTCCAAGGGGAATGTAGGTTCCCTTTGAGAAATTATAGTACTTGGAATGGTTTAACATGGGTGATGGATCTCAAGGCTATAAATGAAGGAACTATAAATCCAAGTATGTTAGGAAGAGGTAACACATCCCCTCCTGTACAGTGTAGCTTGATGGGGGAGTTAAAGACCATGTAGACACTGAAGAGGAGGTGGGCTGTTTACAAGTGTCAGCATGACTTGACAGAGACGAAATGGTGGTTAGATTGGACCAGTGGTACATCTTTGAAACCGCAAATCCTAACATGATATGACAGGGTGGAAATGATGGTTCCCTTTGGTCAACTTGAGGAGGTGGCAATGGCTTTGGTACCACACGTGCCAGCATGACTTGACAGGGAAGGAGAAATTTTATTTCTTATAGTTAGATTGAGGAGGTGCACTGGTAACGGCTATGGAATCACATGTGCCAGCGTGACTTGACAGGGAGCAGATGATGGGTTTCATTTGGTTCGGTTGAGATGGACTGGTAACGACTATGGAATCACAAGTGCCAGCATGACTTGACAGGGAGGAGATGTTGAATTCTGTCTGGTTAGGTTGAGGTGGACTGGTAACTGTTATGGAATCACAAAGCCAGCATGACTTGACAGGTAAGGAGATGATGGTCTCCTTCTGGTTGTATTGGGGCGGTTAACCTTTTTGAAACCACAAATTCCAGCATGGTGACTGGGCAATAAATCCCATCAGTCTGTAAATGGAGGAGAAAGGGCGCTGAAATGCTAAGATGGGTTTAAGAGGGTTCGGTGTTCATTCAAGGATACACATATTGGGTTTTATTGCCTAGGTGACCCTTGGAGACCAAGTCAGTGGGGGTAAGGGCAGAGGCCACACTGTTTTACTGAGGAGGGTGGATCAAACACCAGGATCAGCGTGTGCACCTCCACATGTTGAACTACAAGCATTCCCATTCTCTAGCTCAGGGGTAGGGAACCTGTGGCTCTCCAGCTGTTGAACTACATTTCCCATGAGGCATTGCAAGGCTGATGGATACAATTACTCCCAGAAGCATGATGGGAAATGTAGTTCTACAACAGCTGGAGAGCCGCAAGTTCCCTACCCCTGCTCTAGCTCCTCAGTCATTTGGATGTCCAGGATGAAGGGTGTCAGGACCATTGTGTTGTCCCTTCCTAAATGCAGGGCCCCTAAATGCCGACTTGCTGCAGATCTGTTAAACATGTCACCCCTACCCCACCCCCTCGTCCCCTTCCTCCTTATGGGGATGTCTCCTTCAACCCATTTTCTCTGTCATCTCCTCCACAACACTGGGACTGTCTGATTTCTTGCTGACATTTCACCTCCCTGTCTCTCGATTTGTTTAAGGTGGCCGCCAAGGCAACCAGCCTCCTCTGGATCAGGAGGGAGGGAGGGAGGTGATTCGGGAGTGGGGGGGGCATCTTGCTGCCATGGAATGATTATAGCTAATAGAAGGGTTTGTGGGTGTGGCTAAAGCCCCTCTCCTATGTTTCTGTGCTGAACATGATGGGAACAGCATCTGGTAATGTACAATTCTGGGTCTGTTTTATGTAGCATCAATAGATTTGCAGAGAATCACCTTGCTTCATGTTTGATGCAGCTTACTGCTGATACCTGATTGGGGGATTTTTATCATTACAGAGGGGCCCACCTGTCTTATTTTATTTATTTATTTTTTTGAATTGGGATGCATGGAATTCGGGGGTTTGCAAAGGCACGGTGCTGTTGTCTGCTCTGACCTGGAACAAATATGAATCACAGATTTGTCATGTCTTTATGTCTTGCAAATGTATGAATCAGAGATGGATTTAAATGATGAGCTGGCTCATGCCCGGTTCTGTTCTCTGATCTGGGATCTGCATCAATTAGCTTTTCTCTGTTTAGTCTGTATATCTGGTAAAGCCTATGAAACTAGGTGGCTTCCTATCTGTCGGGGTTTGTTTGTTTTTTTGTAAAGATTATGCTATGGAATATCTCCATGTGCTGACAGCAGCCTGGTGCTGAAATCACACAATTTCTTGCTGGTGTATAGCTAACAGTTGGGTGCATTTTAAATGCATGATAAAGATTTGTTACACTGTAATGAGTATTGTGAGAGCATATCTAAAGCCATAACTTTTATTTGAGTTTTGGATAGGGTGATCAGTCGTTAGAACCTCTGGCAGTTTTTTTTTCCCTCTTTGTCCCTGAGAGACAGATAAACCATAATTTTCCTAGTTACCCCCATCACTGAGGGAACAGTGGAGTACTGTCCGTAATACTTCCTTTTTTTTTTTTTTAAGTGATTTTAAAGTCTCGTCTTTTTTTTTTTTTTAGTTAAAGATGACAAACATGTTACCTGCTGTGTTGCAGTGGTTTTGCACAGAGCAACCCAGATCCTCCTCTTCTCGGGTCCCTCTTTGGTGATCCTGGCCCCATTCCTCCTGTTGAGTGCCCCCACAGCAAGCAGCATGCTATGGGAGCACCCTAGCTGAGCCACATCTCCGTGTGTCCATTCAGACACAGAGCCCGTGCCCACCCCCTTTCTCTCCTCATTGGCTGGCTGACTGACTTTGAAAGCAGCGGGAGCCAATAGCACCATGCTGCTGCCTCAGCCAATGAGGACGGGAATTCTGGGAAGCCGTGACACTCCTGCAACATTGCCGGATTTAGAGGGACCTCAGGTAAGTATTAGGGAGCTGAGGGGGGCTGCTGCACACAGAAGGCTTTTTATCTTCATGCATAGAATGCATGAAGATAAACTTTTGCCTTTATATATAATCACTTTAAAGTGATTGTAAAGGTTAGTTTTATTTATTTTTTTACATAACAAACATGTCATACTTACCTGCTCTGTGCAAGAGTTTTGCACAGAGCGGCCTGATCCTCCTTTTCTTGGGTCCTCCGGCGGCGCTCGTGGCTCCTCCTCTTCGGCGAGTGCCCCCACGGACAGCCGATTTCCACGGGGGCACCCGTGTCGGCGCGCTCCCCAGTCCTGCTGCTGTGCCCGTTGACACAGACTGCAGGGCTCGGCCCCACCCCCTGGCTCCCGTGTTACTGGTTTTGATTGACTTATCAATCTATCCAATGAGGACCCAAGAAAGCGGCTGGAGCTTCTAGGCTTGTCCTCGACGCTGGAGCAGTCGGGTTCAGGTAAGTATTAGGGGTGGCTGATGCAATACAGAAGGTTTTTCACCTTAATGCGTAGAATGCATTAAGGTGAAAAACCTTGAGACTTTACAACTTCTTTTAGGCTGCATTCACACAGGGGCGATCCGACTTCAGGCACGACTTTGCTAGGCTACTTGCAGGCTACTTGCAGGCTACTTGCAGGCTACTTGGAGGCAACTTCAAGCTTGACTATGCCAGGCGACTTTGCCTGTGGCCAATCAGAGCGGGGAGGGAGGTGGTTGCCCTGGATAAATTATTTTCTTAGTCGCTTCCATGTAGATGGGGGATCCGACTTGGAGGCGACTTCTATTGAATCCTATGGGCACAAGTCGGATAGAAGTCGCCTAGAAGTAGTACAGGAACCTTTTCAGAAGTCATCTTGAAGTCGGAGCGACTTCAGTCGCGTATATTAAGATGGCTCCCATTCATTTCAATGGGATTTCAGATGTCAAGCGACTTGGGGCGACTTGAGGCAACTCAAGTCGGATCGCAAGTAGCCCCTATGTGAATGGGCACTTAAGGTTGAGGAGTACTGCTTAGATATTAAAGAAGGGGACACACACCCCAAAAGCTTGTCCTGAAAATTTGGATGTTGGTGCAAATAAAAAAAGTATCACAGACACTTCATTGTTCTTTTAGCAAAGTGAGGGAGAAACCAAAATGTTGAGTTGCCACCAAAACAATTATAGGGGAGATCTCAGAAGGTGAAGGGGGTCATTATGGTGGCAACTAAGAGTGAGTTTCCCTTGCATTGGAAAGATTTGATCTCACTTCCTGTTGTATTTTTAAGATGGGAAGTGAAGGTAATCCTCCCCCAGAGAACACATGGCAAGAATAAACTGACGTCTTGTAACCAGTCCACTAATACAAACTTTCGAACTTTAGATGTAATCTCCCAGTGACAACTAGGAAGGCATTTTGCTTACTTTAAAGAGGTTTCCGCTCACTTCCTGTTGCCTACAGAACAGAAAGTGAAGGTAGAACTTCCCAATTGGGACACAGATGAAAAACAAAAGAAGAAGAAAATGGGTTTTCACCATCTCCTACTCCATCCAAACTGAAAAGGAAAGCTTTGGCTTTACTTGCAATTTACTTTTCCCAGCAGACACTGCTTACAAGGCCCTCATGGTCTTCCAATTCTTTTACATGTAATGTGAACTTAATATAGTTCAGTAGCTGGAAGGTTTTGTTTCTGGTGGTACATGGTCCAGAAAGTTTAAAACGTAGCCAAGGGCCCCAAACGGGCATTGCTGCATTCTTGCAACACTTTTCTAAAAGTTGTTTGTGAAGCCTATTACATGACCGATGATGTATCGATGACTGGGTCAGTCCTGAATGATTTTCATTTTGTAAAGTTGTTTTCAAATTTTGATGTGTTTGCATCTGTTTAGATTCCGTTTTTTGCTTTCCTGCAAAATCGACAGTGGGCTGGAATTGTATTACAACCCAGTTATGCCAACTCTCCATAAGGCGACATTCGTTTTGGTGCGTTTTATTTGGCATTTTGTTGTGTGTTTGCACATTTTTAAGTGTTTTTTGTGCAGCATTTTCTAGCAATTTTTTTGAGCTTTGGCCTTAGTTTTCTCTATTGGCGAATACTATCACCTGTTAAATCATTTGTTGCTATGTATCTCTGCTTTCAACTGCTTCAAAAATGCACCAATCTTCCCAAATCGAGCTATAAAAGTAGCTCCATCTTTTTTGAGTTTCAGGCATTTGGCTTTGTTAACCACAACCTTAGAAATTAATTGATTCTTTATTTTCTCCCTGAGTGTTTTGAATCTTCAAGCTACAAAACACTCAGGTGTCAATGGGGCCTAAAGTGTGTTTCCTGCAGATTATCATGGGAACATTTGTTTAACCACTTCAGCCCTGGAAGGATTTCCCACTTTAGGACCAGAGCACTTTTTTGCAATTCGGCACTGCATCGCTTTAACTGACAATTGCGCAGTCGTGCGACGTTGTACCCAAACAAATTTTGCGTCCTTTTTTTCCCCACGAATAGAGCTTTCTTTTGGTGGTATTTGATCACCTCTGCGTCATTTCTGATCACCGCTATAAACAAAAGAAGAGCGACAATTTTGCAAAAAAAAAACAGGTTTTTCTTACTTTTTGCTAAAACACAAATCCAAAAAAAAATATAAAAAAACATTTTTTTCATTGGTTTTGGCCGATTTATATTCTTCCTCATATTTTTGGTAAAAAAAAATGGCAATTGGCGTTTGATTTGTTTGCGCAAAAGTGGCCGCGTTTACTGATGAGAATTAATTTCTGGGGTTTTTAATTTTTATTTATTTTTTACTAGTAATGGCGGCGATCTGCGATATTGCAGCGGACATGTTCGGACCATTTTGACACTTTTTTTGGGGCCAATGACATTTATACAGTGATCAGAAATTTAAATGTCCACTGATTACTGTATAAATGTCAGACAGTGAAGGGGTTAACCTGCAGGGGGAGATCTAGGGGTTAACTGTGTTCCCTGGGTGTGTTCTAACCGTGGGGGGGGGGGGGCTGGGCTACCATGGGCATAAGAGATCTAACTGATCCCAGTGACCGGGATCAGTAGATCTCCTATGCCCCCACTAACAGAGCGGGGAACCGCCGTGTTTACATTGGCGGTTACCTGTTCTTTAGCTGTGGCCGCTCATCGCGGCTCGCCGGCGGACACCGGGTCCGCCCGAACTGCGGGCACACTCCTCAGGAGCACGGCGGGCATGCGCGCCCCCTAGGGGCCACCTGCAGATCGCCGCTTATTTACGCCGATTCGCGGGAAGCGTCCACACCGTCGCAGTAAATATACTGCGCTCAGTGGGGAACTAGTTAATGGGTATCTAAACCAAAATTTTTTATTTTTAGTGTTGGATTTTTTTTTTCTTTACTGAGAACGAGAACAAAATTCAAACGTTAGAGTTGTCGGTAGAGCAATTCTTAGGCCTCATACACACGGGCGTATCTTTAAAAATAAACCAAACCTTGGGCCCGACGTCAAGGAAAAAAAAAATCGGCGTTTTTCGGCGTTATGCATCGGCATTAGTGAGCGTCGGCGTCAATAGGCGTTTTAAAAAAAAAAATCATCCCTCTGCTATTTTTTCAACCTAAAAACGTCGGCGTCAAAAAACGCCGGAAAATGCCAGTACAATATTAGTTGGCGTTTTGCGGCGTCGGCGTCAAAAAATGCCAAAACGTTACAGCCTCAGAACGCAATGGCCGTGGGTTCTACTTTCAGCTCACTAACGCCGACGCCATCTACAGCTCAAAAACGCCGACGTTTTTATGGGGCCATTGACTAACATGGAGAGCTGCAAAAAACGCCAGAAAACGTCGGCGTCAAAAAACGTCCGTGTGTATGAGGCCTAAGGCTGCATTCACACCTGGGTGTTTTGTAGCTTGAAGCCTGAAGCTACAAAACGCTGGAGGGGAAAAAAAATCAATGATTCTCTATGGAGATGGTTCACATTTCCACTCAAAAACGCCTGAAGCCAAAAGCCTAAAAACGCCTGAAACTCAAACAAGTACTGGAGGTATTTTTGTGGCTTGATTTGACTGCCAGCCGCAGGAAACCGCTGCAAAATTGCTCTGTGGTTTTGCTGCAGTAAATGTAGGCGGGGTGTACATGGAGCCTTTTACAGGCAGCGGCTGGTTCAGGCTCTCAGGCTGAGCCAGGTGGTGGTCCAGACATGTGGGTAGAACCCAACCATATGGTCACAATTTTTCCCGAAACTGGGCCGACACTAACGTCAGCCGACAGTGGGCTTCAGCCTGCTGTCTGCTGAAAACAGGTCAGGAGTGCAGAACAAACTGCACTCTAATGATCCACAGGAGAGAAGTACAGCCAAACAAGCTTTGGCTGTACTTCTTTTTAGGCCTCATACACACAGATTTTTGTACAGCTGTGTTTCTGAGCATTTTTTCCAGCTTGAACACGCCTATTCATATTCTCCAGTGGCCTCATACACACACGTTTTTGAGCTGTAAGTGGCATAGGCGTTTTTAAGCTCCACAACCCCCCCCCAGGACCAGCGCATTCTGAGGCTCCAGCGCTAGAACTGTGAAAACGCAGATGCCAGTAAAAGCTCAAAAACATGGCTTAACGTTGTATACACAGCATTAAGCCTTGTCAGGCGTTTCTCTGTCTGGCTGAGGACCTTGAAGGGGAACCCCGCAAAAATTGAAAAATAAAATAGCGTGGGGGTCCCCCCGAAGAGATACCAGACCCTTCGTTCTGGTATGAATTTTAAGAAAAAAAAAATGGCGTGGGGTCCCCTCCAAAATCCATACCAGACCCTTTTCCGAGCATGCTTTGGCAGGTCCCCATGTTGATGAGGACAAGGGCCTCTTCCCGGCAACCCTGGCTGGTGGTTGTTGGGGTCTGCGGGCGGAGCTTATCAGAATCCCCAGATCCTGGCCCCCCCACCCTATGTGAATGAGTATGGGGTAGATTGTACCCCTACCCATTCACCTAACAAAGAAGTGTAAAAAAACCCCAAAACGCTACACAGGTTTTTAAAGTAGTTTATTAAGGCAGCTTCGGTGTCTTCTCCCTCTCAAGCTCTTCTCCCGCCTCTGGCGTCTACTTCTGCACTTTTGCCGGGTCCTCTGTCTTCTTGGTCTTTTGCCGGGTCTTCTCCGCTGTCTTCACCCTCTGTTCTGATGTTGATACGATGCGATCTCCCAAACTAATGCTGACTCCGCGCAGTGCATTTACTTACATTGGCATGGTGCGGGGCCACCCGCTGACATCATTCGGGGCTCCGCCCTCTTATGACATCACCACCCATCATGCCTTGGGCGGTGACGTCATAAGGGGACGGGGCCTTCCAGAGACATCACCGGGTGGCCCCGCTCCATGCCAATATAAGTCAATGCACAGCGCGAAGCCAGCTTTAGTTCGGGAGATTGCGTTGAGTCAACATCAGAAGAACAACAAAGGGAGAAGACCCAACAGAAGAAAGAAGACGCCGGAGGAGGGAGAACACCGGAGCTGCCTTAATAAAATATTTTAAACCTGTGTTTTGTGTTTGTGTGTGTTTTTTTTTTTTTTTTTTTTTTTTTTAAGGTGAATGGGTAGGGGTACAATGTACCCCATACTCATTTACATAGGGTGGGGGACCGGGATCTGGGGGCCCCCTTTCACACTTATGTGCCTTGTCCTGTGACTGCAAAGTCTCATGACAAGTCGTTCCTCATGATTTCCAGTTAGTACCGCTCTTATCTGTACAACTTCATGTTGCGCCGACTTCAAAGTAGTTCCTGCATTAATTTGGTCAAACTTTGATGCAACTTGAGGTCCATAGACTTCAATGTTAAACTCTCAGTCGCATGCAAATCGCACCTGAATAATATAGATGCAAATTCTGTACTATTTCTCTACAACTTTGTAATATGTTTTCATTGTGCCAAAGTTGCAATAAAGTCGGACCCCGCCCAAATCGCAGTAAAATTGCGGTCAAATCGCGTCGCACGAGTGTGAAAAGGGCCTAAGGAAAAGTTGAAACCACTGCTTGCATTTTTTTATTTGTATCATTAGGTAGCTTTCCCTTTACTCTTGCACTGTAAACTCAACAGGAAGTGAAGTCTTTCCAGTGTATGGGATTTCCCCTCTTGGAACAGTCGTCACAGGAACAAGTATCCCCATTGGAAGATTTCCCCTTATTCCTATTGCCTTTAGTTATATTTGAATCTGTCAGACTGCTCTTGTGCCCCCACTACAGAATTATTCTTACTTCCTGTCCCAGTGGCATCCCATATGCCATAAATCTCCTTAAAGGTGACATTAGTAAACCTGCATGAGATGATAAAGCCACCCTAAACTAAATGAAACATTTTTGTTTGAATTTGACCTTTCAGTGTATTAGTTCATAATGGTTTAACCACTTCAGCCCCGGAAGGATTTGCCCCCTTCCTGACCAGAGCACTTTTTGTGATTCGGCACTGCTTCGCTTTAACTGACAATTGCGCGGTCGTGCGACGACGTACCCAAACAAAACTGATGTCCTTGTTTTCCCACAAACAGAGATTTCTTTTGGTGGCATTTGATCACCTCTGCGGTTTTTATTTCTTTGCGTTTATAAACAAAAAAGAGCGACAATTTAAAAAAAAAAAATATATATATATATTTTTTACTTTTTGCTATAATACATTATCCAAAAAATATTTAAAAAAATGTATTTATCAGTTTAGGCCAAAATGTATTTTCTCCTACGTTCACTGACAGACGCAGCTCTTCATGACATGTGGGGTTTATGCTTGTCCAACTAGGAGTTAACTAGGCAGGGAAAAGAACAAGCTGGCCCCTCCCACGGGGTCGTCCTCTCTTCCCACATAAACCCCCCACCCTGCATAGCTCATCAGTTTTAATGCCTAGTTTGCAAGAAGTTGACCTGGCTCCCTTAGGGGATTTGCGGTCCGGATTGAGACGGTTTTCTTTTTATCCTGTCTGTTTTATCCTTATCCAGCAACTGTCTGCCCAGGGCCGTAGGTCGGCGCAGGAATCTCGCCTCCCGATCGATGTGCTGGAGCTAAGGGCGATCAGGCTGTGTCTATCTCACTGGACAGTGAGGTTGCGAGGTCACCCGATTCCGGTCCAGTCGGACAATGCCACAGCAGTGGCATATGGGAATCATCAGGGCGGAGCAAGAAGTCCAGCAGCTGTGGCGGAAGCAGCTCTGATTCTACGTTGGGCAGAACGTCACGTTCTGGCGGTTCCGCCATTGACTTTCCAGGTGTGGAAAACTGGCAGGTGGACTTTTTCTCAGTCGCCAGACGCTGGATCAGGGAGAGTGGTCTCTCCATCCAGAGGTGTTTAGCCAGATTTGCCACAAGTGGGGGACGCTGGATGTGGATCTTATGGCGTCTCGGGTCAATCACAAAGTAAGGAATGTTGTGTCCAGGACAAGAGATCCGTTGGTAGTATCCACGGACGCTCTCGTGGCCCCTTGGGGCCAGTATCACCTGCTGTATGCTTTCCCTCCTTTCCAGGCTTCTCCCGCGGTTGCTACGCAGGGTGGAAGCGGAGGGAATTCCAATGATCCTGGTGGCTCCGGATGGCCTCGGTGTCCGTGATACACCGACGTGGTGCAAATGGTGGCGGACGTTCCCTGGCGGCTCCCGCTGCGAGACGACCTGCTGTCTCAGGGGCCCATCTTGCACCCTGCTTTACCTCGCTGGCTTTGACGGCCTGGCTCTTGAGGCCCAGGTGCTGGGGGACAGGGGTTTCGCTGACTCCGTGAGTCCCACCATGCTCAAAGCACGCAAGTGTACTTCTCGCAAAATTTAGCACCGCACCTGGAAGGCTTACATAGCCTGGTGTGAGGCGGAGGGTATAACCCTCACTCATACGTGGTGTTCAGGGTCCTGGCCTTTTTTTAGACCCCTGGCATCGCATTCGCTGATTCGTACCTATAAGGTGTGCGCCATGGGGTGCCTCGTGTGCGGTCCCAAGATGGCTCCATAGGACTTGAATTTGGTGCTTTCTGTGCTCAGAAACCGCCATATGGGAAGATCAGGGATATTCCCTTACAACTGCTGTCGCAGAGGGTGGCCTTCTTGGTGGCCATTACATCCGCTTGTGGGTGTCTGAGCTGGCTGCACTGTTGTGCAAGTCTCCCTATCTGGTCCTTCACGAGGACAAGGCGGTTTTGCGTCCACCTCCTTCTTTTTGTGTCCACCTCCTTCTTTTTGCGTCCACCTCCTTCTTTTCTTCCGAAGGTGGTTTCTTCTTTTCACATTAATGAAGATATTGTTCTTCCTTCATTGTGTCACGGCCCTCGCATCCTAAGGAATTTTGAGTTACAAAAATTCCTTGGTCGTCGTAAGGGCCTTACGAGTGTATCTGAATGCGACAGCTTCCTTTCGGAAGTCTGACTCATGTTTGTACTGACAGAAGGTCCGCGCAAAGGTTTGGCGGCCTCGTCGGCTACTGTCTCCCGTTGGAGTCGACAGCTTGTGACCCATGCGTATTCTGTTCGGGGCAAGGTTTCCCCTTTTCCGGTCACGACTCATTCTACCAGGGCTGTTAGTACTTCCTGGGTTTCCCGACACCAGGCCTCAGTGTCACAGGTGTGCAAGGCGGCCGCGTGGGCCTCGGTACACACTTTTTCAAAGTTTTATAAGCTGATGTGTCAGCATCCTCGGATGCTGCTTTTGGGCGTAAAGTTTTACAGGCTGCAGTGTAGGCGCGTCTGGCGCCTCCTTAGAGGTTCTGTTGGGCACAGTTGTTATTGTTTACCCACCCCTCTTTTGACACAGCTTTGGGACATCCCCACATGTCATGAAGAGCTGCGTCTGTCAGTGAACGCAGGAGAAAAAGGGATTTTATTAAAACTTACCGTAAAATCCTTTTCTCCGAGTTAACTGACAGACGCAGCACCCGCCCCTCTGCGCTCTTGTTGGTACGGCTTGTTACGAACTGATAAGCTATGCAGGGTGGGGGGTTTATGTGGGAAGAGAGGACGGCCCCGTGGGAGGGGCCAGCTTGTTCTTTTCCCTGCCTAGTTAACTCCTAGTTGGACAAGCATAAACCCTACATGTCATGAAGAGCTGCGTCTGTCAGTGAACTCGGAGAAAAGGATTTTACGTTAAGTTTTAATCCCTTTTTTCTACATATTTTTGGTAAATAAAATTGCAATAAGTTTCTATTGATTGGTTTGTGCAAAAGTTATCGCGTCTACAAACTGAGACTTGATTTATGGCGTTTTTATTATTTTTTTTTTACTGGTAATGGCAGCGATCTACGATTTTTATCAGGACTGCGATATTGCGGTGGACAGATCGGACACTTTTGACACTTTCTTCGGGACCATTGACATTTATACAGAGATCAGATCTAAAAATATCCACTGATTACTGTATAAATGTCACTGGCAGGGAAGGGGTTAACTCTAAGGGGGGCGATCAAGGGGTTAAATGTGTTCCCTCACTGTTCTGTGTGGGGGCTGGGCTGCCAGGGGCATGACAGATCTAACTGATCTCGATTACAGGGATCAGTAGATCACTGTCATATGCCGCCTGACAGAACGGGGAACCGCCGTGTTTACATTGGCGGTTCCCCGTTCTTCCTCTGTAGTAGGTGATACAGTTGTATGGCTAAACTCGAATTAGATTTGCACAAAAAAAAGTGCAGGGACCTTCTTTTTTTTTTTTTTTTTTCCCACAGTGGCATCAGATGGGTGTGATCCAATTCATGTGCGAGTACACAGTTTGCACTGCGATCTGTGAACAAAGCTGGGGGTGTCATTAACTTTGTAATGACACCGGCAGCGGTTCGCAGAAGGCAGTGTGAACTGCCTGCGGGAAGGATGTGACGCGGGAACCGGCTCTGTAAACGCGCCGATTGGGTACCATGCACAGCTTCACCAGAATTTGCACTCTCCAGTTTTAGTAAATAAACCCCATTGTGTTGCCCACATTTAGATTCAGCCTTTAGTAGAGTATCTAAATGCTTGAACTTTTATTTTTTTTTTTCTTCCTACTAATCCTGGTAACGGGGCACTGTTGCTCCTGTAGACATCGATGACGGGGCACTGTTGCACCCATAGACCCCGATGACGGGGCACTATTCTCTACATGCACTAGGTCAGGGGTCCCCAAACTATGGCCCTCCGGTTGTTCAGGGACTAAAATTCCCATCATGCCTAGTCATTTCTGTGAATGTCAGTTTTACAATGCCTCTTGGGACGTGTTTGGGGATCCCTGCACTAGGTCATTGTTTTCTCCCTACGCAGGTGGCATTTGTTACTTCCAATAAGAAGCCAGTGAGTTTACTTACCTACACTGATACCATAAACTGGCCCTTTTGTTTAGAAAGTTGGAGGACCCCTAGTTTTAAATGATCCGACTGATGGCTGGTACACATAAGCCGAATATCAGCCAGTTCAACAGAAAATGGCCAACATTCGGCCAGTGTGTACAGCAGCCTGTCTGATTGAAGCCGGATCAACGTCCAGCTTCTGTCGGACAGGCATGCTGAAAAACCAGCAGCCGACTGGCATCCAATGGCTTTGAGCGCTGACTGGTGTTTCAGTGGCTCCAGTATTTTGAGTCACTGACCCAGAACAAATGTAAAGACTTTTTTAAAAGTGGTTGTCAACTCTCCTTTAAAAAAAAACAAAACAAAACAAAACCCTACAAAACAAAGGCATAATGAGCTAGTATGAATCACATACTAGCTCATTATAAAATACTTGTCTTGGAACAAAGCTGTTGCAGAGGTCTCGTGACACCGCTGTGACCAGCGACATGCTGCTTCTGGGTCCGCGGCTCCGGCCAAGAAGAAGAAACTGCACCCTGGGGCCGATTTTTTTCAGTGCCACATGTGCCCTAATTGGGACACCGACACTATAAAAAGCTGACAATATGTCTAAACCCTCACCACTTTATCCAAATTTTAAAGAAAAAAGTTGCCTTTTAGGCATACTTAAATCACCAGCCCCGGAAGGATTCACCTCCTTCCTGACCAGGCCATTTTATGCGATTCGGCACTGTGTTGCTTTAACTGACAATTACACGGTCGTACAATGTTGTACCCAAACAAAATTTGCGTCCTTTTTTCCCCCCACAAATAGAGCTTTCTTTTGGTGGTATTTTGATCACCTCTGCAGTTTTTATTTTTTGTGCTATAAACAAAAAAATACAGATAATTTTGAAAAAAAAAACAATACTTTTTACTTTTTGCTATAATATCCAAAAAAAAAAGAATAAAAAAAAAAAAATTTTACTCTTCCGTTCACTGACAGATGCAGCCTTCTTATGACACATGGGTTATGCTCATATTACTAGGAGTAGACTAGGCAAAAATAAAACAAAAGCATAGGTTGGGCCCTCCCAGGGGGCCGTCCTCACCTTAGCATATAATCCCCCTGCTCTGCATAGTACATCAGTTTTAAATTGCCTAGTGCAAGGAGTAGACCTGGTTCCCTATGGGATCTGCGGTCTCCTGAAGATTTTTTCTGATGAAGACTGCTATCAAGAAGCTGGCTGGTAGTATAGAGGATATCTAGAATCCAAAAACTTTCCCCAGTCCGGCCGACACTATGCGAGCTACCCTTACGGGTGCCCGCCACATAGCGCCCGTTCCGTGCGGGCGGCCAGTGGCTAAAACCCACTAGAGCCCAGTGACTGGTTTTGTTCCTGTCCAGGGGCCTGGCCAGCAGCATGCCTCTCTATGGGGAGGAAAGTCTGCTCCGGGTGGCTACCCGCTGCACCCGTCGGATTGGTGAGTGGACCCCTCTTCCGTCCTAGGGGCGCGGAGAGTGGGCACCTGGGTAGCTTCTGTGGTAGCCGGCCGGTGGGGGTCCGTTAGTGGGGACACACTGGGTGGTACCCCTTTTGAGGATTATCTCCCCGCCCCACCCCCCCCCGCAGTACTGCACCTTGCACTGACTGTTTGGAGCACTGCATTAAGCGGTTCGCCACCATTCGGTGTGGATCATCGTTCGTTCGTCTGCCAACCACACCAATTTGCTATAAGCTCTGCTTGTGTTAATGGCAGCATCCATTGTTTGGTAACCACATGTGGTTTTCAGCCTGTCCTCTGGCGGCCCCCGGTGGTCATTTTTGGTATTACAGGAAGTGATATAAACGGAATTAGTACTTCCGGTTTCACTTGGACAACGTGGCTGACACTCGATAGTGCAGGCACTTGAAATGCAGTGGATTTTTGGGCATTGCTCATTCCGGTCACAGTGCTGAGGCATTTAAAAACAGCAATTAGAGCGGGCTCTCCCTGGGTGCTGCTAGCGGTGGGTGCAATCCTCGCAGGTCTCCCTGGCTGATTGGTGGGGTAGAGGTGGTGGTCACACAGTGGGGGTGCCGGAAGGCTGGGATGTCAGAGGCCGGCAAGGCTATGGCAGGTGTACCTGCGGATCAACAATCCACCCCAGGTGCCTTTGAAACAGCTGAGGGCGGTATTTGGGGAATTCTTTCCCCGGTTCCGGGGGGCCCCAAAAAACGCTCACCCCCCCCCCCCCCTCATTCCTCAGGGGAGGATTTGGATCCAGAAAGCACCTCAGTGGTCACACCTGTGGACCTATCAGAGGGTGAACTGCCCTCAGAAGGTGAAGGTGATCAGGAGGCTGGTTGATTGGTTTCAGCAAAAGTTATAGCATCTACAAATTATGAGAATTGATTTATGGCGTTTATTATTATTTTTTTTTACTAGTAATGGTGGCGATCTGTGATTTATAGCGGGACTGCGATATTGCAGCCAGATTGGACACCTTTGACACTTTTTTGGGTCCACTGACATTTATACAGCGATCAGTGCTTTAACCACTTGCCGACCGACATCTGACTGCGACAAAGTGGTTGGATATCGCAAACCGTCGTCATATGACGATGGCTGCGAGATCCCGCACTGTGAGCGCGTGCCGCCGGAGGCGCGCTCGCACGCTCACTGTGTTCTGAGGGGGGGGGGATCAGGGAGGGGGTAGGGTGGACTCGATCTCCGCCGGCTATCCGCGATGGCCCCCCCCCCCCGCAGTGAAAGAATGGAGGTCCGTGTAAGTAAACACGGATCTCCGTTCTGACAGAGGGGGAAGGGTGGTGATCACAGGCTTCCTGTATATGGAAGCCATGATCACTCCCCTCCCCCTGCCAGCCCAGCACCAATACAGTTAGAACACACTGAGGGAACACAGTTAACCCTTAGAGCGCCCCCTCCAGGTTAACCCCTTCACTGCCAATAGCATTTACACAGTAACCAGTGCCTTTTTATAGCACTGATCACTGTAAAAATGCCAATGGTCCCAAAAAAGTGTCAAAATGGTCCGACATGTCCGTTGCAATATCGCAGTCCCGCTAAAAATCACAGATCGCCGCCATTACTAGTAATAAAATAAAATAAAAACCCTAGAAATGAATTCTCCTCATCCGTAAAACGCGGCAACTTTTGCACAAACCAATCGATAAATGCCGATTGCCAAAAATATGAGGAAGAATATAAATCGGCCAAAACAGATGAAAAAAATGTTTTTTTTTTTTTTTTTTTTTTCTTTTGGATTTGTATTTTAGCAAAAAGTAAGAAATTTGGCTTTTTTTGCAAAATTGTCGCTCTTCTTTTGTTTATAGCGGTGATCAGAAATGACTCAAAGGGGATCAAATACCACCAAAAGAAAGCTCTATTTGTGGGGAAAAAAAGGACGCAAATTTTGTTTGGGTACAATGTCGAACGACCATGCAGTTGTCAGTTAAAGCGACGCCGTGCCGTATCGCAAAAAGTGCTCTGGTCCTAAAGTGTGAAATCCTTCCGGGGCTGAAGTGGTTAAATAGCCACTGATTACTGTATAAATGTTACTGGCAGGAAAGGGGTTAAACACTAGGGGGCGATCAAAGGGTTAACTGTGTTCCCTGGGAGGTGTTTCTAACTGTGGGGGGGCTGGCATGACTGGGGGAGGAGAGTAATCCCTGCTCCCATATACTGGAAACATACTATCACTCTCCTCTCCCCTGTCAGAACGGGGATCTGCTTGTTTACATACACGGATCCCCGTTCTGTCACTGCCAGAGAGCGATCGCGGGTGGCCTCCTCGCTCCTACAGCCGCCGTTGGATGACGACGGTTTGTGCAGGAGAGCCATGTTGCCACCGTCAATCCACAGCGGGCGGTCGGCAAATGGTTAACTTAAAAAGCCAGAAATTTTTCCTGATGGAGTCATTAGCTGTTTGCTGCCATTCAGGAATTTGATGAGCAGTAGAAAGTTGCGTTTTTTTTTTTTTTATTATATATAATGGGTTATATTTCCAAATAGATGCATCTGGCTGCTTGTTGAATGTATATTAGGAATGAGCCTATCATGTTCTTGTTCTCACACTGCAGCCTGCAATTTGCAGACTGTGTCAGAGTTGCATCATCAGAGTCATCATCACCTTACTCACATGCTGTCCAGTCTGAATCATAAGTATCTGAGTCACTAAAACATTTGCTGGTATACTGTTGGGCTTGCTGTCATTCAGTTATTTTGTCAGTGCCAGTTCTCCCAACCAGATAAAGCTGCTGCTGAGTCCTTGGGCCATTGATCATGTCTGGTGACTCGCACAGTAGACTTCATGGCTACTGAATTTAACCACTTCAGCCCCGGAAGAATTTCCCACTTTAGGACCAGAGCACTTTTTGCGATTCGGCGCTGCGTCGCTTAAACTGACAATTGCGCGGTCGTGCGACGTTGTACCCAAACAAAATTTGCGTCCTTTTTTTCCCACAAATAGAGCTTTCTTTTGGTGGTATTTGATCGCCTCTGCGTCATTTCTGATCGCCGCTATAAACAAAAGAAGAGCGACCATTTTGCAAAAAAACCCAAATTTCTTACTTTTTGTTAAAATTCAAATCCAAAAAAAATATAAAAAAACATTTTTTTTCACCGTTTTTGGACGATTTATATAATTCCTCATATTTGCGATAAAAAAAATTGCAATCGGCGTTTGATTGGTTTGCGCAAAAGTGGCCGCGTTTACGGATGGTGAGAATTCATTTCTGGGGTTTTTATTTTTTTTTTACTAGTAATGCGGGCGATCTGCGATTTTTAGCGGTAATGCGATATTGGGGCGGACATGTCGGAACATTTTGACACTTTTTTGGGACCAATGACATTTATTCAGCGATCAGAAATTTAAATGTCCACTGATTACTGTATAAATGTCATTGGCAATGAAGGGGTTAACCTGCAGGGGGCAGTGAAGGGGTTAAGTGTTCCCTGGGTGTGTTCTTACTGTGGGGGGGTTGGGCTAACATGGGCATGAGAGATCTAACTGATCCCAGTGACAGGGATCAGTAGATCTCTCATGCCCCACTGACAGGGCGGGGAACCGCCGTGTTTACATCGGCGGTTCCCCGTTCTTTCTCTGTAGCCGCTCATCGCGGCTCGCCGGCGGACATCGGGTCCGCCCGAGCCGCAGGCACACTCCCCAGGAGTACGGCGGGCGAATCGCCGCTTATTTACGGCGATTTCCGCAGCGCTCCCCCACTGCCGCCGTGAAAACACGGCGCGCGGTGGGGAACCGGTTAAAATGAATTGGTCCACACCTAATTTGAATGTTTTCATCTTACCTCTTGAAATTTCTCATATATTACTAGTAACAAGAATCTGTAATAACTATAAATTGGAAAATTGATTAATTAGCGTCAGTTTTCTTCAGTTGTATCTTTTGAGCAACATTGAAGGGGACAGTCCGCAAAATAAGATCCTGTTCTCTGGACCCTTTTGCTTCCTTAAATAGTTTTGTTAACCTAAAAAAAAAAAAAAAAAAAAAAAACTGTTCCTTTAAAGCATGTTATACAGCACAGTGCTAGTGCTGTGAAATTTGGCCCCTTCTATCTACCTAAAAATTCCAGCTGATCCTGTCTGGTTCTGCCCTCCCCTGTGTACACTGACCATGGTACATCATGACTGCTGAGCCCTGACCCTGTGGTCAGCGTATGGGCTTCCATCAGCCGCCGCTATCTGCTGCTCTCCTGTGTTTCCCACTGCCCTCCTCCCCCTCCTCTCCCTGCCTGTCAGCTGTTGTGTCAGTGCCTGCCCCCTCTCCTCCTGCTGCAACAATTCATTTAAATGTTTTATACCATTCTCTCTGTTTAATAATCCTTTGTGCCCCTGTGTCTGTGTTTTATAAAAATAAGCCGTTCTTTACCTTATCTCAGAGCGCTGTTAGGTGCTCACGTGACCCGCTGCCTCGCTTCTCTCCTCCCTGCCTCCAGACTGACATCAGTCAGGTTTCTCTGCTCTGCTCGCTGCAGCTGTCAGACGGGGAGAGCGGAGAGATGGCTGGTCACGTGAGTGCATCTCTGAGATAAGGTAAAGAGCGGCTTATTTTTATAAAACACAGACATAGGGTCACAAAGGATTATTAAACAGAGAGAATGGTATAAAGTAGCTTAGCAACCACTTTAGGCTGGGTTCACACCTATGTGAATTGTATGTGGCTTACACCGCATTCAATTCGCAGGACACTTGAAAACACATTGTTTTCAATGTGTCTGATTCACATAGGTGCGATGCATTCGCACTCCGCATTGCACAGAAACTTGTGTGTGTTCTGTGCAATTCGGTGCGAATTCCCAGCCCATTATGTTCAATGGGAATGCATCTGACACGTAGATGTGTTTTGATAGTGTGATCTCCATGAATATGTGATATTTGAACGTTGCTTGTGGTCATTGACCTATATGACCTACTGCTGCCCTGGGATATCTGAGCAGCAGAGTCCCCACCCAGGTATTTTGTGACTTCTGATATACTTAAAGTGGTTCTGAAGACAGATTTTTTTTTTTTACCCTTATGTATTCTGTGCATGAAGGTAAAATCAACCCCATCATAATACTTACCTGAACCCGATCTTGATCCAGCGATGTGCATGTGAGCAGCTGCTCTCCTGGTTCTATTCCTCCTCATTGGCTCAGACACTGCAGTGAGGAGGGAGCAGGGCATGGAGCTGAGCCTTGTTCTGTTTGCCAATGGACACACAAAGCAGGGCTCGGGAGCGAGCGCACATGTGCCCCCATAACAAGCTGCTTGTTATAGGGGCACTAAACGGGGAGAAGCCCAGAGTGCTGGCAGGGGGCCTGAGAAGAGGAGGATCCAGGCTGCTCTGTGCTAAACCACTGCATAGAGCAGGTAAGTATAACATGTTTGTTATTTTAAAAAAAAAAGTTTCCTTTTTTGTATCCCTTACTTTTTTTTATATATATTAGACATGTAACCTTTCTTAAGAAAATGGGGGTTTAGGCTCCCTTTATAGAACCAAGGCTTCGGCCAGGAACTGGGACTTTCATCTTTTATTATTGTAAAGGAATTTTATTGTTTGTACAATATGAATGGACGAGATACGTCACCAAATCGTGTCTCGTCGGACCTAGGAGGAGAAGAGTCCGGGGGACGGTCGTGAGACCCGAAGAGGGGCAAATCACGGGGATATTGTTCGTCGAACAATACCCCCGTGTACACGCGAGCGAGGGCTCGGGACGAAACACACAGGTAACCGTTTGTCTTGTTCCGAGTCGAGGT
>BLSH010307934.1:792246-805646 GCA_018402905.1 Glandirana rugosa
AAATGTCACTGACAGGGAAGGTGTTAACACTAAGGGGGCGATCAAGGGGTTAAATGTGTTCCCTCACTGTGTTCTAACTGTGTGGGGGCTGGGCTGGCAGGGACATAACAGATCTAACTGTTCCAGGTGACAGGGGTCAGTAGAGTTGTCATGACCCCCCTCACTGAATGGGGAACTGCCGTGTTTACATTGGCGGTTCCCCGTTCTGCCTCTCTATTATGCGATCTCGGGTCATGGGCAGACATTTTCCGGCCTGTCATGTGACCTTCCGGCCGCTCTAATACTCTATTTCAGGGCTACAGCAGGAGGGGCCAAGATCTTCCTCTTCCATGCTGGCTACTCAGCCTCTCCCGCTTTAGCCCTGGATCAGATTAAGAGAGTGGCCTGGAGTCGCGTGATCAGCTTGAAGATACATGACAAAAAGGTATTTGGAGGCTTTGTTTTTAACCAATAATTACACAGTGCAGGGTGGCTGCTTAAAAGAGGGGCTGGCAGCAAATTTTCTTAAAAGTTTAGTTTTCTACTAACAGCGGGGGGAGAACGAGACTCCCGAGCTGACAGGCAGAGTTGGGAAGGGGATGGGGGAGAGGCACCACGGTGTCAGGGCTCAGCAGCCATGATAAACCATGGTCCGTTTACAGAGGGGAGAGCAGAATCAGCCCAGTATTTTACAGCTTCCAGAGGGGCAGGTTAGACAGCACAAGCACTCCACTGTTTAACCTGCTATAAGGGAACAGGATCTCCGTTGGTTTTTTTTTTTTTTTTGTTTTTTTTTCTTTTTAAGGTTTACAAACACTTGCAAACTTTTCTGGGGGCATTAGTAATAAATATTTCTCTAAATTTTTAGCATTTTTTATTTTTTTTATTTTTAGCACCTAAACAATTATTTGTTACTTTCAGAATCGCTAATTTGTCTTTTAAATATTTGCGTTTTTTTTTTTTTTTCCCCCAATTCAAAAACCACAGTTTTAGCACAAAACGAGCCTTGTTTGTGTCATGTTTTAATGAATAGTTCCATTGACCTGATGTAAACAACCCTTGGTGTACTTTCCTTGCACATTCTGATCTAAACTGGCATTTCCAATGGAATGTGGCAATTCAAAATGACGATAGCACAAATGGTTTTGTATTTGAAAATGGCTGCAGGATATGATTTCCTTTAAACTTTATCCAGTGTTCCCTGAAAGAAATGCTCTTGAAGGACCAGGAGACCTTTGCTGTATGTTGACGCATGTCAAAGAGTTTATATAAAGAACACTTCAATCATAACAGTGTCCCACCTATCTGTTGATTGGCCCTGACTTTTTGTGTAAAAGTCAATCTTTTTCGCCTGCCCCTTAGACTCCCCGAGCCTTCCTGTTGGTCTTATTAATATGTCATGTGGCCTGACTAACCAATAGAGAAGTGCAGAAGGTAGTGATTGGTGGACCATGCTTGAAATTTTTTATTTTTAACAGAAAACGGGAAAAGATTTTACCAGTTGGTAAAAACAGACAAGTAAGATATGATTTTACCTCTGATCTAGAATGTAGTATGCAGCCGCACCACGTTGTGCACACGCTGTGGCAAAAATTATACCCCCTGTTTTATTCAGTGGGCAGCGCTGCTGCCAAACAGGACCATTTCAAATGAATAAGGGAGTTCACCTCTCTGAAAAGCGATCCATCATGAATAGCTTTTCAGATGGAAAATGCGAGCATTATCGAGCTGTTCATGCTTACCTCTCTAGCAACATGTGGCAAGTTCTCTTTCCTCTCCAAGAGCCCTCCAACAAAATCTTCACTTCTGGCACACTGGGTGTATTGGTGTTCTGCACCCGCTGTGCACTTTGGTTCCATCTTTGAACCCCTTGTCTTGACACAGGAGAGAAGCAGAGCTGTAACTGACAGTCTGCAGCTCTCTGCTTGGGGAGCTCTGAAAATGGAGCGATTTGCTTAGTTCTCAGTGTAAAGGCGCCGGGGGACAGATACAGCACCGGACCCATGCTGCATCCACCAAGGTAAGTATGATTCAGAAAAAAAAAAAAATTCTTTACTTCTCTTTTAACCACTCGCCGACCGCCTCGCGTACATTTACTGCGGCAAGTTGGCTCCGCTGCACAGTTCGGCATATATAAACGACGATCCGCGCAGTCACAATTGTGGGCGGGCGCACTCTCGTGCCCGCCGCACTTTGCGTGAATGTGGCCGCGGGTCTCCCTGTTCTGTCATTGGGCATGACAGTGATCTACAGATTCCTGCGATCGGGATCAGTTAGATCTGTTATGCCCCTGCCAGCCCAGCCCCCACACAGTTAAAACATGCCTAGGCAATACAGTTAAGCCCTTGATTGCCCCCTGCAGGTTAACCCCCTCCCTGCCAGTGACATTTATACACTAATCAGTGGCTATTTTTAGATCTGATTGCTGTATAAATGTCAATGGTCCCAAAAAAGTGTCAAAAATGTCTGATCTGTCTGTCGCAATATTGCATTCCTAATAAAAATTGCAGATTGCCACCATTACCAGAAAAAAAATAGTAAAAATGCCATAAATTAATTCTCATGGTTTGTACATGTGGCAACTTTTGCGCAAACCAATAAACGCTTTTTTTTTTTTAAATCAAATATATGAGGAAGAATATATATATCGGCCAACACTGATGAAATAATTTTAGCTTTTTTTCTATTTTTTTTGGATGTGTATTATAGCAAAAAGTAAAAAAATATATTTTATATATATATATATATATATATATATATATATATATATATATATATTATTTTTTTTTTTCAAAATCTTTTTTTTGTTTGTAGTGTACAAAATAAAAACCGCAGAGGTGATCAAATACCACCAAAATAAAGCTCTACTTGTGGGACAGCGTTGCACGACTGTGCAATTGTCAGTTAAAGCGACACAGTGCCAAATCGCTAAAAGTGCTCTGGTCAGGAAGGGGGTAAATCCTTCTTGGGCTGCAGTGTTTAAAGGACCAGTAGGCGCCAGTGTGAAGGGGTTTTATAGGTATTGAACCTAAAAGCAAACATTTATTTTATTGCAGCTTAGCCTTTTTCTTCAATTTTCATCTGGTGATCCAGCCAGTAAGTTCGTTTTTCAAAAGAACAAGCTCTCTTGCAGATGCATCCCTTACAGGGAGGAGACAAAACACTGACTGGGGTGCTTAAAATGATCAGCTTTTATGTAAAACCTTTATCCCCAAAAGGAAAAAAAAACAAACTGCTTATAAAGTGTGAGCTCAAGTTTGGCTTCAGTTTGTTAGTGTATTTAAATCTTCTAGTACATCTAACACTCCCCCCCCTGACTGACAATGCTGCTGTCCAAAGGTGCCCCCTGTGCTCCTTCTTCCAGAGTGGGGGACTTACAGGAGGTGTGTTACTGGCCAGATCACCAGGTGCAAACAGAGGGGGAAAAAAAGCCTGAAAAAGAGAAAACTAATGCAGACACTAAGACCCCATACACACTATTAGATTTTCTGCAGATTTTTGTCTTCAGATTTACCAAAACCATGTAGTGCAAGGGTCTGCCTGATTGCATGCAAATTCAAATTCTTAAGGTTTGACCTCCTATTATATGGTTTTGGTAAATCTGAAGACAAAAATCTTCAGAAAATCGAATAGTGTGTATGGGGCTCTTAATATAATCATTAATAAGCTGCAATATACATGTTACATGTTTGATTTTGGGTTTAATACCGCTTTAAGGCAATGTGTTGATGGGCTTTTGCTTGCTTGAAGCAAATTTTGTATTCCCATGTAAGTCTCATGGTCGTCCCTGCTGGGAGAACACAATAATTATTGTTAGCGGCTATAATGGCATGCTAGAAATCTGATGAATCGTCTTGGGTACAATCAGCCTGCCCATAAATGGATTGGATCGGCCAGCCCCTGTTGAACCGGCTGAGATTTGAACCATCTATGACCGGCTTAAGAAACGTGTTAGGTCTGCAGGTGTCTGGATGTAAACAAAAGCACATCCGTTTACATTCGCTTACCTCCAATCCATCATCTACAAGAAAATGGGAAAAGTATGCAAGCCTTTTTTTTTCATTTGTTTGGTACCTGGACGGACTTGGATGTAAATGAAAGCGCTGGTCTGTTTACCCCCATCTGCCCATAAACCTAACATGGAGCTTCTTTTAAGATCCACATCTGATTGGAACGCTCCCTGGAAGGGACCCTGCGTTTTTCTGTTCAGTTTTTGTTAGATGCCAAGAGTGGCTTCCTTTGGTGAAATTGCAGGACAGAAAGTCAGCTGGGTTTATGAATATCTCTCGTCTCTTCATTATAAAATGGAAAAAAAAAATAGAAATACATTTATTCTCTTGCACACGTTGATGTGTACTTTTTTTTGTTTTTTTGTTTTTTTTGTCACTTTTAGCAGCACCTGATCCTGAGGATATGTTGCGGTTTTCAGGGGAATAACAATTCTTCTTGAACCCTCGGCTATTGGTGGAGGTTTGTACATCGTAGTAAGCTATGTATGTAACGATGGCACCCTGCTCTCATGTTGCCATGGAAACATACACAGCTTTCCTCTCCGTTCAGCCGACTCCTCGCTGGATGTGAGCGCTTGGTAAGAGGAGAATGTTTTCTAGCTCGGAGGAACAGTGAAAGGCATATCACTGGGGAGAGGCCTCTCTACTTTGTGCTAAAATAGTTTGATATTATCTTTACTACAGTGTAATAATTTAACATTATTAAAGACTTTGACTTAGAACGCTCTAAGTTCTAGCCTTGTTATGGGAACAGCTTGTGCAGCTTGAAAGTTACAGCATGTCTCTGGTGCCTGCTTATATCTAGGTGTTTAAAATAGTGGCTGCTTTTTATGTGCAGGTTCTCATAACTGATAAGCATATGTTTTAGCACATCTGGGTATTTTTCTTTTTAAATTAATATAGCTTTCTCCTATGTCTTTCTACCAATCAATTTAAAGTGAACCTGTGCTCTCTTTTAAACCTTGGAAAGAAATAGTTCTGCCTACATTGTAAGCTCTAACGAGCAGGGCCCTCTGATTCCTTCTATTCTGTAACTGTACTGTCTGCCCTAACGTTGTAAAGCACTGCACAAACTGCTGACACTATCTAAGTCCTGTATAATAGAAGTGGACAACAGACCCCAACCGCTGTTAACTTTATTCATCAGAAAAGCTCCTTTTGTGCCCTTTCTGATCTAATGTGTTTACTGAGGTCGGACGTTTGGGTATGGCAATCTTACCATGGTTATGTTGGTCCAGCTTGGAGAGTGTATAACACTATATTACCAAAAGTATTGGGACACATGCCTTTATACGCACATGAACTTTAAAGCGGTTATATCCCTCTTTTTGTAATTTTTAACCTACAGGTAAATTGAATATCTCCTAAACCTACATGGTTTAGGAGATATTCACCCTTCATGCAGCCGCTAATGTCAGCGGTTCATGCGCACAGTGAAGGTCCGGCGAAGGAACAGCTTATCATACCAGAACTGAGGACTCCCCCGTATGCGTCATAGCGGCTCCGGCCACTCGCATCGCTGGAGCCCACGGCGAGGCAACCTCTCAGCGATGACTGAGTTGGGCTTAGGTGACCTCTAAGGTAAGCATTTCATAATGTGCTAGTAAGCGATGTATACTACCACATTATGCCATTGTTTTGCAGGTTTCTTTTTTTTTTTTTCTTCCGCAGTTTACTACCGCTTTAATGTCATCCCACACTTACTTAGTCCGTAGAGTTCAATATTGAGTTGGCCCACCTTTTGCAGCTATAACAGCTAAAACTCTTCTGGGAAGGCTGTCCACAAGGTTTAGGAGTGTTTATGGGAATGTTTGACCATTCTTGCAGAAGAGCATTTGTGAGGGCAGACACTGATGTTGCATGAGAAGGCTGGCTCACAGTCTCCGCTGTATTCATCCCAAAGGTGTTCTCAGGTTGAGGTCAGGACTCTGTGCAGGCTGCTCAAGTTCCTCCACAGCAAACTCGCTCATCTATGTCTTTATGGACCTTGCTTTGTGCACTGGTGTGCAGTAATGTTGGAACCGGAAGTGGCCATCCCCAAACTGTTCCTACAAAGGTGGGAGCATGAAATTGTCCAATATGTCTTGGTATTCTGACGCCTTAAGAATCCCCTTCACTGGAACTAAGGGGCCAAGCCCAACCCCAGAAAAACAACCCCCACCATAATCCCCCCTCCACCAAATAATTTGGAGGGGTGGCCCAATACTTTTGGCAATATAGTGCGGTTGAGCGAGTTTGGGATGGAGGAACTTGACTGGCTTGCACAGAGTCCTGACCTAAACCCGATAGAACACATTTGCGATGAATTAGAGCAGAGACTGCGAGCCAGGCCTTCTTGTCCAACATCAGTGCCTGACCTCACAAATGCACTTCTGGAAGAATGATTAAACATTCCCATAGACGCTCCTAAACCTTGTGGACAGCCTTCCCAGAAGAGCTGAAGCTGTTATATCTGCAAAGGGTGTGCCAACCCAATATAGAACCCTATGCACTAAGACCGGGATGCCATTAACTGTAAAGGCAGGTGTCCCAATACTTCTAATAATCTAGTGTATGTTCCAAAGCGGTGTGATTCCTATAGAAGCTGGAAATCACTGTAGTAGGCACTGCTATTACAGTAATTTCCACTAGCCTCCAGATTCCATAGCAAGCGGCTGCATTTTGAATACAGGAGGTCAGCACAGATGCTTAGATCGCTGTAGTAGTGGAGGTGGCTACTTCAGTCATTGCCAGCTTCCACAGGGATTCCACAGATTTAGTACCGATATTGGTCCAAGCTGGACCAACCTAACCAAGTAAAAATTGCCATACCTAAACTTCTTCAGCTTTAAAGCTGAACGCCAGCTTTTGCTACACTTAACATTTGCCAAGCTGGCCCAAGCAAACTATGGCCCTCACTAACTTGTGAGGTATTAACGGTATGTAGGTGAGGCTACATAATGCATTGTGTTCCGGGTTCAAGCCGAGACTTTTTCTTATACCCAGAACACACCAGAGTCTATATGATCGGTGCTCAGCCAATCAGGGAAAGCAATGTATTCTAGCAATGAAGAGTCAGAGAGGCAGGCTGTCAATGTAACAACCTCTGACTCTGAGGGCCAATCAGACTCTAGTGTGTTCTGGGTATCAGACAGGAAATTTAGACTGGGACCTGGAACATAACGCGGCTGTGTGGGTGGAGCCCTGCACAGCCATTCTGTTTTCAAATTGTGACAGCGGGTACGTTGAGCGGATCGCCCGTCCACTGTCACAGGAAGAGAGGAAATGGGGGGAGGGGGTGCATGCTGAAAATGTTACATTTTAAACCCTAAATACTGGTGTAACCTGAAACAAGTTCAGAAAGGAGAACTTGGCCTTTAACTTCAGGTTGAAAAAAAAAGTTCTGTGCTGTGTGACAGAGCTCTCTATATATCTCAGGAATGGATGGATAGAAATATAAATCTTTTGTCAGGTTAAGCACCTCCCATGTATGCTTTCTTTAGCAACTCACAGATTCTGTTTATCTGCCTCACAATCTTAAAGGGGTTGTAAACCCACCCGGTTTTTCACCTTCATGCATTCTATGCGTGAAAAACCTTTTTTGTTGCAGCTGCCCCCAGACACCCCCCCCCCTCCGCGCCAGGGACGAGCCTATCAGCTCTAGCCGTGGGCTCCTGTCCTCATTGGATAGATTGATAGCTGTCCAGTGCCGCGGGGGCAGGGCTGAGTCCTGTTACCTGTGTCAATGGACGCAGCAACAGGACATGGGAGCGCGCCCGCTCGAGTAACCTCTGGGAAAGGGCTTCCCTGATGGATCACTCTAAGAGGTGGAGCGCCGCTGGGGGACCCCAGAAAAGGAGGATCGGGGCCACTCTGTGCAAAACCCTTTCACAGAGGAGGCAAGTATAACATGTTTGTTATTTTAAGGAAAAAAACATGAATCTGTATTGCATTTTAAAACCAAATACACAGAATACATTTTACATATTCTAGGGTCAATATGTGAACACAATTTATCAATTTATCCAAGTTTTCGAAAACCCAGCTAAGGCCCCTTTCACATGGGTGGCTGTTCTGCCGCTGTTAAAAGCATGTTTTGTTATTTTGAAATTCCAAGACTCCAGGCACAACGATCTCTTGCATTGCGATTAGCTGCGTTTATGTGCGTTTACATGCAGCTGCGTTTAGCTGCAGTGGAACAATTTTGACATTTCTGATGTGCTTCCTGTTGATTTTCGCACAAAACCTTCTGTAATGAAATCGTTGCTAAATACAGAGTGCAGTGTGAATGGGGCCTTAAGAAAGCTTTGTGTGAGTATAGCTGCGGTAGATAATTTCATCTATCTGCAGCTAAAAGCTCAATTTTATCCGCCCGTGTGAAAGGGGCCTAAAAGTTTAGGATTTTGAGTGTTTTTCTGGGGTGTTAAGGTAATTTCTTATCAAATTCTTCTATACTGTGCAGTACTTCTGGTCATACTGTTGTGTGAATTGGTGAGGCAGTGCTGGGTCCAGGTAGAGGAGAGTTTTTAAAGTTTGGGCAAAAAAGAACATTAATTTTATCCCTGCAATGCCTGCACATTTCCCCATGGTTTATCCATCTAAAAGTCCAACAAGTACAGAAAAGTACCCTTTGGTTTGACAGAAATCCAGTGTCGTCCTAACTTTCTGTGTGAGCTGCCAACGTTGTCTCTGCTACTCTTTAATCCCAAGCAGCATTAGCTCTGCCCAGCTCATGATTGCTGGACTACGGAACCCTTCCCCATTTCCTCATCATCCTTCTAGCATGGGGGGAGGGGGCTTGTTGTGTAGTCCAAGGAGAACGTGGGCAGGCCTAATGACACTGCTTTTGGTCAACATTGGTTTTGTTTCAACAAGTCAGGGATATTCTGAAGAGGATACTGATGATGAAAGTCACTTTATCAGTTAGCAGTCAGGAGGTTTTCTTGAGTCCATTTTTAAATCCTAACATGTCATGCTTGGCAAGGGTGTATGTAGAATAATTCTATATGTAAAATGGCATCAAGTTTTAAAAACTGAGCTAGTCACTATATACTTGCCTTCTCTCCAGCGGCCCAAAGTCTGCAAAGGGGCCCTCGTCTGCGCTGGCATTTCTCCTCTGCTCCCTTCAAGTTGCAGTCTTCAGTCCTCTTCATTGGCCGGTATGAGATGACCTAACTCCTGTGCATGTGCTGGAATCCGTTATCCTGACACACAGGGATGCTGGCCATCCGACTGAGGACAATTATGCATTTAAGGTGTTGCAAGTTGCATCAAAAGCTTGTTTGGTTATTTTATCTTTTTAATAAGCTGTGGAATTTTTTTTTCTTGACTTGAAAGGGATGTGTGTGGTTTTGTCTAGTTCTTTTTATTTTGTGTTGTCTTGTTCATTTTATTATTTATAAAGCATATAGCTTAGCACATCTCCTTGACATCCTCTGCATCAAACATTACAATGAAATGAGTAATACTGAGTACCATTTGACCAGATAAGTTTGCAAACTACGAGGTACAATATAAACCATAAAACTTCACTGCATTATCTTAGGAGAGCTTTATCCTTAGGACTTATTGCTAGGAGTGATAACCCATTGTAACCAATCGGAAACCACCTTTGTAATGCTTTTATTTTAGAGGTGAATTCTGATTGGCTGGGAGGATTTACCTGTGCATAAGTTTGTAACGGACGGCTATGTATTTAACCACTTCAGCCCTGGAAGGATTTACCACCTTAATGACCAGGCCATTTTTTGCGATATGGCACTGCGTCACTTTAGCTGACAATTGCACGGTCATGCAACGTTGTACACAAACAAAATTGATGTCCTTTTTTTCCCACAAATAGAGCTTTCTTTTGGTATTATTTGATCATCTCTGTGGTTTTTATTTTTTGCGCTATAAACAAAAAAGAATGACCATTTTGAAAAAAAAAAAAACAATCCTTTTTTAATTTTTACTATATTATCCCGAAAAATTAAAAAAACAAACATATTTTTGGTAAAAAAATCTCAATAAGCATATATTGAAGCTGGATTCAAACCAGACTGGCGCAAATTTCAACCTTCTTGTCAGTGAGAAGGACACGCCGCTGCTCATCGGCGCCTGTCTGTTCTCACTGCGGATCAGCTGGAGGGAGGGGCGTGTGGGGGGTGCAATGAAGAGGGGAAAAAAATCCCCGTTCAATGCGGAACACATCTTCGAGTCAGATGCGTTCCCATTGAACATAATGGGCTGGGAATTCGCACCGCACTGCACAGAAAACGCACGCGTTTTCAGTGCATTGTGGACTGTGAATGCACCCACACCTATGTGAACTGGACACATTGAAAACAGTGTAAGCCGCATCCAATTCGCATAGGTGTGAACCCAGCCTTATTAGTTTGTGCACAAGTTTTATAGCGTCTGCAAAATAGGGGATAGATTTATGGCATTTTTAATTAAATTTTTTTTACTAGTAATGGCGGCGATCTGCGATTTTTAGTGGGACTGCAACATTGCTGTGGACAAATCGACACTTTTGACTTTTTTTGGGACCAGTGACATTTATACAGCGATCAGTGCTAAAAATAGCCACTGATTACTGTATAAATGACACTGGCAGAGAAGGGGATAACAATAGGGGGTGATCAAGGGGTTAAATGTTCCCTAGGGAGGTGTTTCTAACTGTGGGGGGAGTGGACGGACAGGGTGTAGAGAGAGAATGCTGTTCATGATCACTAGGAACAGGCAATCTCTCTACTCCCCTGTCAGAACGGGGATCTGTTTGTTTACATAAGTGCAGTCATCTCGGGTGGCCGGTGGACATCACAGCCCCAGGCCGCGCACATTGGCTCTGGCAACGCACCGTGGGCTTGCTATTCCTCTTAAATCAGCCGACGTGCAGCTACGGCGATTTGCGCAGCCGAGCCAACCTGCCGCAGTATAATGATAGTGGCTGGTCGGCAAGTGGTTAACTTGAGTGGATAAAATGAATGCATTTTTCTAATGTATTAAAGCGAAGCTCCACTTGTTCGCACCCCCCCCCCACTGCCACATTTGGCACTTTTTTGGCGGGAGCGGATGCCTACCAAAACCCGCTCCCCACTTCTAGGTAAGATTGTCGCACAGCGATCTACAAAATATCTGCCCCCCCCCCTGTCCTCTGGGAGACACATGGGTCCCAGAAGACAGCGGGACCAATCGGAAAGCGCACATGCGCAGTTGGAAACAGGCTGTGAAGCTGCAAGACTTCACTTCCTTTGTCCCTTGGTGAAGATGCCAGCGCCTGCACCCGAAGCCGATGGACGAATCAGCTAGGGGTGCCGATATTGCGGTATACCTGGACCGGTAAGTGGCCTTATGTTTAAAAAAAGTCAGCAGCTGCAGTATCTGTAGCTGCTGACTTTTCATTTTTTTTTTCATACAGGCTGGAACTTCGCTTTTAAGTTCCTTTTTTGGTTCATGGTTTTCTGGGATTGGCATTTGCGCCTCGAGGTAAAGCTTTGGCTCTGGAATGAAAACCTTGTCCTACAACTGCTGTGAATGTTCTGATGGAAAGATTAATGGAAGAATATAATTCATGTCAGTAGTCATTTAGTTTCTTTAAAGTACAACTACCATTTTCTTTGCTACAAAGATGAGTCCATTTTTTAATTTTAATCAGCGGGTTGAATAAACAAAACGGACCCGATTTTTACATCCACACAATTGTTGCATGGATACCTCCCTGCTGAGCTATTATATTCTGACAGTAGGGAGACTTAGCCTGGCACACACTGATTATTTTTTTTTTTTTTCGTCTTACCCAGCGGGTGAAACAAACCCCAAAAAACTGACAACTCCGGCCGGAGCTGCTGTAATAACGAAGGGGTCGACCAATATTGTTCTTTCAGAGCCGATATGATACCGATTCTTCAGCCACCTTTCAGGCCGATGGCCGATCTCAGGTGCTGCCAATATTTTGTACATTTTAAGTTTTTCTTTTTACACTCCTGTGTTTTTTTTAAATTTTTAAATTTTTTTATTGCTGTCACAAGGAATGTAACATCTTTGTGACAGTACTAATAGGTAGTGACAGGTACTCCTTTATAGAGCGATCTGGGGTCTATAAGACCTCAAACCCCTCCTCTGTACTTTAAAGTATTCAAAACAACAACTTGAAGCAATATTGGTAAGTTTCTGGCCGATACTTTGAAAAATGTGAATATCGGCCTCCGATGATCGGTTGACCCCTAGTACTAATGATCTGACATTGGTACAGTGATTTCCCCTGCTGAGCTGTTGTGTTGTTATGACTGGGGGACAACCCCCCGCCAGAACACTCTGATCAGTGATCTCTGCCATTGGGAGCCAGTCAGCTGCTGGTTTTCCAGCATGCTCGGCCGGCTTCTGTCAGACAGGGTGCCATACACACGGGCTGAATGACAGGCAGTTTTTATTGAACCGGCTGATAGTCTGACATTTGGCCTGTGTGTACAGGGCTTTACCCTCTTAGAAAAATACACTGATCAGTGTTGTAGGTTATGGCCTGCAGCGCTGATCGAGCGGGTAGAATTCAACAGGGCGGTTGTACAACCTCCCTGTCCTGCCCATACACAAATTGAAGTTACCTGGTCCCTGCTGAACGGGCTGAATTTTGATCTATGTATGGCTGGCCTAGCTCCCAATATAGACATAAATGGAGCAACACTCCTACAGTAGGGACACTAGATCACCACCTGTATGCCTCCATTCATCCATTCCTGTCTTGTAGAAATAACAGGAAGTGAGAGGATTGGTTTCTAATATGAGAGATATCCCCTCCTAGACGGTTACCACTCTAAGCAGTGTCCTCCATTAAATTCTTGCTCTGGTGGCAACTCAAAATTTTGGATTTACCTGAATTTGCATTCCCTGTGACCGGGGGCGGACTGACAGCCCATGGGGCCCCCTTGTGTCCCTGTCCACACTCAAGCCACACAAAACAACACCGACTTATTGCACTGCGCCCACATTGCATACGTTCGCCCCTACCCCTTTAGCTGCAGTGGCAGCAGCTGAGGATGTACACTTGCTGCAGCAGAAATTAAACCCCTGTTTCTTTTGGTGGGTGATCGCGACACATTCAAGTGAATGGGTCCCGCTCTGCAAATACCCTACAACTATGTGCAAAGCACACAGTTGCAGCATGCTAGTGTGAGGTCCAAGGGGTTAAAGCAGGTGATGAGAAAGCAATACAACGCCTCCTTACTGCCTTCTTTAACCCTTTTTTGATGTACACAAGATTGCACGACCTTTGCAGAGCAGCCCTATTCACTTGAATGGGTTACACTTGGCAGGAACTATACCTGCAGCAGAGGGGGGTCTTGGGATGAGTGGCAAGCAGCGTCTCTTTGATTTGGGGGGGTAAGAGGATATTTGCTGGGGAGTACTTTTGGGGGAGAGAGGAAATGTGCTGCTTGCATACGTTACACCCGC
>BLSH010307934.1:820608-836894 GCA_018402905.1 Glandirana rugosa
AAGTACCCCCCCCCCCCCCCATTGGAGAATTTCCCTTCTATTCTTGTTCTGGTGACAACTCACAAGTTTGGATTTTCCCATCACTTTCATTTTTGGTGAGATACTCTCAAAGGGAAATCACTTCTGAAGGGATGCAGGCCCAGTAGCGCTCCTCATTAGAGCCCTGCAGGTGCAGCAGCTGATTGATAATTGCAAAATCACTCCCTTTAGATTCACTTAGCACAGGACACAGACAAACAAACAGAATCTGCAACAAAGTTTGTTAAAATCCTTGTATGTACATAGATCACCCAGAGGGGAATGTGTTTTTTTTTTTTTTTTTTCCCAATGAAAGTGAAATTGGGCTGGCCATACACTATACAATTTTCTTTTTCAATTTTCTTTACACTTGCCTTCAACTTTGTAGTACAAGGGCCTGCCTGATTGCATACTAATTGAGAGGGTTTAGGTTTGACCAGGGTGGATTTGATTTAAATCACTAGTAAAAAGGCTTGATTTAAATCAACTCGATTTTAAATCATAATTTTTAAAGAGCAACCGTCATCTCTGTCCCACAGCGGCAGCTCCTCTGACCTGCTGTTGACTCACCGACAGTCCAGGTTGGTGATGCGGCAGTGACACAACAAGGTGAGGGACCTGGCGGCGCAGGTGAGTGGATGCCCGCTAACAGGTGCTGCCATGATGGAACTGAAATGACAGGTGCCCTTTAAATCTAAGGACTTATTCTTGCTAGTAGTTGGAGTCTTTAATATTTGCAAACAAAATGAAGGTTTCCTATTTAGAATAATGAGCTGTCAGGTTAGTAAAACAGCAGTATAATTACTGATTCAATCATACAGTTTGTATTGTACATAGATTTGAAAAAGAATGGGATAAAGGAATACTCCTGAACTTTGTTTTATCTCATGGTTACTGTGAAATTGTGTGAATGCATCAATGCAGTGCATGTTATCTCAGCTTGCAGAGCTTGGATTCATTGAATGAGTTTACCAAAAATGTAAATATTGCAGAATATACAGCCTCATGCTACATAACTAAGCTCCATTTCATGCTGAATAAACAAAATTATTAATGTATCCTAAATAGAAAACTATCTTCAGATAGATTTTCACGCTTAAAGCATTTTATTAACATAAATTTGATCAAAATAAAAAAAAAAAATCTTTTTTTTTTTTTTAAATTATTGATTTTTATCCACCCTGGATTTGACCCCATAATTGGTAAATCTAAAGGAAAGTTGAATAAGAAAATTGTATAGTGTATGGCCAGCATTACTCTTTAAAGCTTGAATTCTTGAAAAAAATAGATTACAAATATGTTATACTTACCTGCACTGTGCAGCGTTTGCCCAGACCCTCCTTTTCTGGGGTCCCCTGCCGGCGCTCCTGGCTCCTCCTCTGCAGTGAGCGCCCCCATAGAAAGCTGAGCTGCCCTGTCTGTTTCTATTGATACAAAAAATGCGTCTCGGTCCTGACCCCCCCCGCTCCCTCGTCACAGAATTGGATTGACAGCAGCAGGAGCCTATGGCTCCCCTACTATCAATCTGCCCAGTGAGGAGGGAGAGAGAGCCGCTGCTCTCAGGCACAGAGCTCGATTTGAGAATGGATTCAGGTAAGTATAAAGGGGGATGGGGGGTAATTCTGTGACACAGAAGGTATTAAACTTAATGCATAGAATGCATTAAGGTAAAGGAAAAAACCTTTAGACCCCTTTCACACTGAAATGCTGCAAAAGGCCACTAAAACGCTACTGCCTTGCAAGCGCACTGCGCCAGTGTGAACACCTATTCAAATGAATGCGAGGCATTTTTCAGCCGCTATATTTGACGCTAAAACGCCTGAAAACCGTCTGTGTGAAAGGGGTCTAAGGCTTTCAAACCTCCTTATTATTTTTTTTTTTTAATCATTACATTTGTTTTTAGCAAGAGACTGGTGCTGCTGCAGGTGCAAGATATCCCAGAATACATTTCCATTTTGCATTGTTCTGTGATTGCTTATCTGAGCTGAAGTATAGGAATTGTTTACCTTTTTATATTGTGTACATGTCTAGTTGTTAACCACTTGCTTACTGGGCACTTAAACCCCCCCTCCTGCCTGGACCAATTTTCAGTTTTCAGCGCTGTCACTGTTTGAATGACAATTGCGTGGTTGTGCGACGTTGTACCCAAACAAAATTGATGTCAATCACCGCCCCCCCCACAAATAGAGCTTTCTTTTGGTGGTGTTGATGAGGACAAGAGCCTCTTCCCGACAACCCTGGCCGTTGGTTGTCGGGGTCTGCGGGCGGGGACTCATCGGAATCTGGAAGCCCCCAGATGCCGGCCCCCCACCCTATGTAAATGAGTATGGGGTACATCGTACCCCTACCCATTTACCTGGAAAGAAATATGTACACAAAAAACCACACAGCTTTTTAAAATATTTTATTAAATCAGCTCCGGCGGTCTTCTCCCCTCTCCGGTGTCTTTTCTTCGGCTCTTTTGCGGGGTCTTTCATCTTCTGAGGGGTCTTTTCTTCTCCTCTGCGGCGTCTTCTGCTCTTTTGCAGGTCTTCTCCGCTGTCCTCTTCCCTCTCTTCTTCTTCTTCTTTTCTTCTTCTTCCCATGTTGACACGACGCGTTCTCCTTCACAAATGCCCTCGCCGCTCTGTGCTGTGCCTTATATTGGCATGGGGCGTGGCCACCAGATGACATCACCTGGAGGTCCCGCCCCATATGAGGTCACATCCTGGGGCAGAGCTGTGACCTCATATGGGGCGGGACCTCCAGGTGATGTCATCTGGTGACCACGCCCCATGCCAATATGAGGCACAGCACAGAGCGGCGAGGGCATTCGTGAAGGAGAACGCGTCCTGTCAACATGGGAAGAAGAAGAAGAAAAGAAGAAGAAGAAGAGAGGGAAGAGGACAGCGGAGAAGACCGGCAAAAGAGCAGAAGACGCCGCAGAGTAGAAGAAAAGACCCCTCAGAAGATGAAAGACCCCGCAAAAGAGCCGAAGAAAAGAAGACACCGGAGAGGGGAGAAGACCGCCTGAGCAGATTTAATAAAATATTTTAAAAAGCTGTGTGTTTTTTTTTGTGTACATATTTCTTTCCAGGTAAATGGGTAGGGGTACGATGTACCCCATACTCATTTACATAGGGTGGGGGGCCAGCATCTGGGGGCCCCCTTGTTAAAGGGGGCTTCCAGATTCCGATGAGTCCCCACCCGCAGACCCCGACAACCACCGGCCAGGGTTGTCGGGAAGAGGCCCTTGTCCAAATCAACATGGGGACAAGGTGCTTTGAGGTGGGGGACGCAGAGCCCCCCTGCCCCAAAGCACCCATACTCCCCATGTTGAGGGCACGGGGCCTGATATGGTCCAGGAGGGAGGGGGCCGCTCGCTCGTCCCCACCCCCTTTCCTGGCCTGCCGGGTTGCGTGCTCGGATAAGGGTCTGGTATGGATTTTGGGGGGGGACCCCACGCCGTTTTTTTGGCGTGGGGTTCCCCTTAAAACCCGTACCAGACCAAAGGGCCTGGTATGCTCCTGGAGGGGGACCCCATGCCAGTTTTTTTTTTTTAAATTTGGCGTGGAGTTCACCTTCAAGATCCCCAGAGCACAAAGTGCCTGGCATTGTCGGGATCAAAGTGGGATCCCTGTTCACAGACAAACGGTCCGACTTTGACCCTATGTAGGACCGTAAATCGCACAGCAGTGTAGGATCAAAGTAGGACCGTTTTTTTGTCGGATAGTGTGAACCCAGCCTCAAGACAAAAGTCTGTTGGTGTTGTGGAGCTTTTAAAACTTTCTTAAACCTGAATAACGGGAGTTAGACTGCATTCACACCTGAGCGTGTAGTTTTCAGGCAGACCGCTCGCGATTCTACCGCGTTTCAACGTGATTTTGTACAGGTCAAAAGGTCACCAGTGTAAAAAGCAGAAAAACTCCCAAATCTGCCTGAAAAAATACTTCCAGAACTTGTTTGAGCTTCAGGCGTTTTCATGCTTTTGGCTTTAAGCGTTTGAGTGGAGATATGAACCATCTCTATAGAGAATCATTGATTTTTTTTTCCCCTCCAGCATTTTGTAGCTTCAGGCTTCAAGCTACAAAACGTTAAGGTATGAATGGGGACCTAGAACAGTACAATGAAGCACTATTGGCCCTGCATTGTACTTGATGTCAGCATGCAACTTCTGGCCGGAGAAGAGAGTTCAGGAGATTCCATCCACGGATGGAGGGAGGCTGCTGTAGTGAGGAATAAGGTGTTACATCTTAGTGTACCTTTAGAATTTAACCCTTACATTTTTCCCAGACCGTGAAGGATCTGCTGTTTTTTATTTTCAGAAAGTGGCAAAAGTCTCCCAATTATAAATGTAGTCTTTGTTTATTATCTAAAAAAATTAACTTTCCTTCTAGGGAACGCAAGTTCCTATTGTATGGTCCAGTTTTGTTGGTTATTATTGCTGCTTGAGCTGAACAACTTGGTTATTGCTGCGATGCAATGTTGAACAGGTTAACATTTCTTGGCTTGTGTGTACATTCTTAATCTGTTCATTTTTACACTGAACTGAAAATGTGTCTGTGGCAAGCTCCCTCCCACCCTTGCATCTGTCACACATGGAGCCTCAGCTTCAATTTTGACTGGCAAATTTGGATATGTGAGCTCTGAAATCTGTTTCTTTTGTATGTAAGGTTGCTGCGAAGAGGTTCTGCTCAGAAATGCAACGTACATTGAAATCCTTTGTTGGTTTATCAACATTTAATTTACAGCTCAACTCCAGGCAGACATAAAAGATACAAATTAATGCAGCTCAGTATTTAATAATGCATCATTATATGTGTTTATTTTAAATGCAAGGGGGTACCTGAGTTCAGCTTTGTATTAGCATTTTGCAGCCCTTGTATAGCTGAGCTCATAGTGGGAAAAGAAGAAGCAGCACAAGAAGCCAGTCAGCTGTGCTGATATGCTAACAAAGGTCATGCTGATAGGAGGAGAGAGTAGAGTGATAGATCAGCTCATCAGTCTATTGCTTCTCCTTCACTGTCCAGCCACAGTCTGGGAGAGGGACAAGGCCTGTAAGTGTAACTAAAATGCCGAAAAGAAGAATTGTGTCTCTTTCCTGCCATACAGGGTTGTGTAAATGTTAGGACTGGATGGACAGAAATTCAAATCCTTTGGCTGGTAAACCAGCTTCCTTTTTTCTTTATTTCATTGGTGTATTTAGCTGTTTGCCGGGTGTTCGGCTTTAACAGTTTGATATGTGTCTATTGATCAGATTTTGCTTATAAGCTCATGTATTGGCAACTGGCTGCTCTTGTTACGAAAGGGAATCTATGTACAGTCTGGACAAACCAGTATCTAGAAGACCTGGCCATCAGCTCCTGAGACTGCAACATAGTCAAAGTGTAAACTGAAGGAACTGGCTGATGACTATATACAGGTTCAGATATGATTGTCTTAACTGCAGTTTGAATGGTGCCTCTGCTATTATGAAGATCAGATTAAAGCTGCCCATACATTACATATGATGGACATATCCATAACATCTGTCTCTGAGTACCTTGCCATGTTAGCTGACTTCCCTTGTGGACTGATCTATAGTCCATGGTCAGATGATTGGTATTGTTCCTCAAAGATACTGCTGATAGTGAGAGGGTCTGCTTAATGCCTAGACTCGGGCACACAGGCAGTGGCGGTGTTCATGTCCAGTTACTTCCTTCTTCAGAGACCAACAGTCTGTCTGGTAAAAGCATCAACTGTTGGTTCCTCATTTCCTTCATAAGAAGATATTGCTTGTTCACACTTGATTTGGTCTCTTGAAGAGCGATTCGCATTCAAATAGCATTCACAGACACTGCATCTCCTACTGCTTTAACTACTTGAACCATGCACTAGCGTGCCTCAACCATGCGCATTGCATTCAGCTGCTGGGTGCTTGCAGAGCAGCCTCATTCAGTTGAATGGGTCGCACCTGGCGGGCACTATGCCTGACAAAAGCAATGGGGTATAATTCCTGACGGAAAGCAAAACTTTGTGGCCACAGCGTGTGTTCACTGCTGCCCCTGCAGCGAAAGAGGGAATGGTTAGGGGGTTCTAAAACACATCTCAAGTATGGGGTTTTACCTTCCCTCAACCACTAGCAGGAACAGACCCTAAAGTGGACTGGATGGCTAGAGGGCCCATATGTCACTTTAGCACCTGTAGATGCAGGTCTAAGAAAACACACGTTACACAGCTATGTCAGGACATACATGGTCTGAGGCCCTGTTCACATCATTGTGTACCTGGAATGAGCATTCCCGCTACGTGATTTTGTTGAGCGATTTGTGCACGTGATTTTGCGTGCCATATAGGGCAGCCCATGCACTCACCCTATGTGCTCTTGTCATTCAAAAAGAAGCTCCTGCTCCTTTTCTGGGGACAACTTTATGCAATTTTGAAGGAAGCGGTTTGCCATGATTACTGTGCGACCATCGCAGCAGAATTACATTGTGTTTAGGGTGTCAGTAAGGGTTTAACCAGCGATTCCAAATCGTGAAATGTGAATGGAGTCTAATTCTCTGTTTGGTAGGCCTAGAATAAATAATTGTTCCATAACCTGAATGATGTTATTGGGGGGTAACCAGGGGGCTTGCAACTCGACAACAAATTGAGTCAATTTTCCAGGTTTGCTGTTATAAAGTGATTTTATTGCATTGGTTATACTGGTGATGCGGCTGTCCAGTTTTGGCACTTTTGTAAAACACCTGTTTATATTATGCAGCAATCCTCTTCAGTTTGCCTCTGGAAATTTAGATTTTTCTCTGGAAGGTGACCACTCTCAACTGGTAAACTTTCCAAGCCTCATGCTTCAGCACTCTGTGTACAGCTATTCAATTCATTCATTGATCTCACCTTTGGGAAATGGAGATTGTCCTTCGGGATATATGTATTGTTTGAAGAGTTTTCAGTGGGATTTATCATCAGTAAAGGGGAATTACTTGAGACTAAAAGTAGCCAATAGTATTATCTTTCTTTGTACGCCAAAGTGACTGCTTTATACAGGTTTTAAAAATGGTTGCCTGTAAAGAAACACGTATGTCCTTCTGCCTGCACCACTCTGCCCTCTTGAAGCGCTACCAATGCTGAAGGATCTTCTGCACCCGAACCACTTCCTGTTTTATTATATAGTGAGAGTCACTTTCAAATGATTGGCTGCAGCAGCTGATCAACAAACGATTTCCAGCATGTCCCTTAGGCTGGGTTCACACTATTGTTTCCCGCATCCAATTCGCAATAGCAGGAGATCTCTATGGAGCCGGTTCATACATCTTGCCTGCAGCTTCAGTGCAAATTTCCTGTACTTCTTCTGGTCTTTTTCAGGTCTGAATTCAGCCCAAAATTCGGGCTGAAATAGGACCTGGAAGGATGAACGGAGACGCACCGGACCTCTGTTGTGAGCAGTGTGAACCTAGCCTTAGACACAAGTCGACCAAAGAGTGGGTTTTTGTCTATCAGGGATCGCTGTACGCTAATCAAAATTCAGTCATTCCCTTCTGAACTGGAAGAATCTTGATCAGTCTATGGCCAGCTTTAACCTCTTTGATTTCAAGTCTTTGTGGCACTGATCATGTGATCAGTTGTGACAACCGGCCATTTGTTTGCTTGACCATTCGGTTGAGAGCTCAAGCAAATGTGCAGGTTATCATTCACAACATGCCTTAAAGCGAATCTTCACTGCATCTGAGCACCACAAACCAAAAACACTATTTAATTCATTTTTAATATTCAAGCAAACCCCCCCCCCCCCCCCCCCGAATCCATCCATCTATGTCTCCGTGCTTTATTGTGTTAAGAAATCACTTTGAAAAATACCCCCTAGCACTTCTGGCTGTGGCCATCTTGAGTAAGGGCAAGTGATCACTGTAGCATTCACTTCCTGGAATCCAGCTGCCCTTAGCACAAGCATGCATGCAGGAGAGTGAGCTTAGCTGAGAAAACCCCTCCTGAAGATTCCTGGGATGTATGACATCATTTGCCTAGGCAAGAAGCCAGGAAGTAACTGAAGAAATGTAAAAAAAATAGTATTCTTTCCTATCTATTTACTAATGGTAGCAGCATGAGGATTAAAAATAATCAATGTTGATTGGGAGAGTGAGGTTCCACTTTAAATCTAACTGTTTTGGGAGACAGTTGAATTGATGATTTTTGTTACGCTTTAAAGCCAAGCTCCAGTTTTATCTTCAGTCGTTTACAGTTGTTCAGGCTCCTCCCCTATACTGAATCTGCTTACTCTGATTTCACTGCACATTGGGGGGGGATTTATTAAAACTGGAGCACTCAGAATCTGGTGCAGCTGTGCATGGTAGCCAATCAGCTTCTAACTTCAACTTTTGCAATAAAACTTAGAAGCTGATTGGTTTCTCTGCAGAGCTGCAACAGTTTTTGCATGCCCCAATTTTAGTAAAGCTCCCGCATAGAGATCTTCTCACAGTGTGCATTAGAAACTGCAGTCAGAGCCTGCCTCATTTCTGACACGTGGACATCCAGTATTATCTAACTCTGTCCCTAGCCCGTCCCTTTAAAGTGGTTGTATAACCTTTACAACCACTTTAACCTACAGGTAAGCCTGTAATAAGGCTTACCTGTAAGTTCCATGAATATCTCCTAAACCTGCATGGTTTAGGAGATGTACACTGTGTTCGCATGCGCCGACATCATTGGCACATGCGCAGTGAAGTAATGTGACATCACGAGACTCCGGCCAGTCAGAGCCTGCGGCCCCAGAAGGAGGAGGGGCAGCAGTCATGGATGCGGCCTCCACAGGGGACAGCGCGGACTTCGAATGCAGGTAAGTGACACATAATAGGCTAGTATGCGATGCATACTAGCCCATTATGCTTTTACTTTGCAGGGTAATAAAGAGGAAGTAAAACCAATCAGGGTTTACTTCCTCTTTAATTCAGTTCCTTCAATCATAGAGGCTCAGCATTACATGTGGGTGTTCTCTAGGGTGATCTTCATGCGCAAACAGTCTGCCTAGCAACACCCACTTCTCCAGACTGGCACCCATCCGTCAAAGCATTTTCATATATTTTACATGGCCCCTTCCAATAGCCAGCCCACCGCTAGCATTAGAAGAGTACTGAGTCAGAGTGTTCTTGTGTTTCCAGAAAGCTGAAAACAAAGTTTATAGGCTTGGCTTTCAGCTTTACCTTGGTAGCATTTACAAAATGCTGGATTTTAAAATATCGTCCCCCTTGACACATTTCTAACTTGCTTTTAGTTTTCTTAGTCACTTGAGAAAAGTAAAACAAGACTTTCTTTGGAATGGTTAGACAGATGAAGAGTTATCCTTTGACAATGTATATAACATCATTCAAGTGGATGGCCTGTTGTGGTGTTTAGTTATTGTTATGTCAATATTGGCTTATTATAAGAACAAGAACAACTGCTGTACAGCAGAGCTAGTTTTCTGCAGCATAATGTTACAACTTACTGTATCTAGGTCAGTAGGTACAGCCTGACCAAAGCATCGTTTTCAGAGGACAACGGGTCATATTTATGTGGAATGACACAAATATGTAGAAAGACTCCTGGAGATGGAAAGAATTTGTGACTCAGAGTGAGCTTATCAAATGCACAATCCTAGCATAGAACGTGTTACAGAAAGTGCAGGTGATAAGTGTTCTATTATTACTCTTATGGATTACATAAACAAGCACAAGTAGGTCTTTAAGAAAATCCATACTATGGGAGCTATGCCTATGTGGAGGTGGCCCTTTTGGTAGAGGACAAGGCTTTGCTCATGTCAGAGTCAACCCCTTGATTTTGGGTAATGATGAAAGAAGGCTGGAGAGGTGGAGAAAGTAAAGATCCACAGAATACCACTAAAGCTGGGGAGATCCTTGCTCTGTAGGTCCTCTGGTACAACTTCCTCTCCAGCAAGGAGAAGAGTATGCACAATAGTAGTGACATCAAATCACACTCCAAATCTTTGTGAGACTAGCATCAGTACCTTTTAGATAATCGCACACTGCAGATATATAGCTGAGGCTGCAAAATGTACATTTTCAGGACACTGCATTATTTAAAATGTCGCTAAAGGCAAAACTCCCTTTTTTTTAGATAAAAACCCCCCTTTTTGCCATCTGTGGTCCATTGAGAGATTTCTTTTCACTTCCTGTCCCATAGCCAAAACAGGAAGTGAGAGGAAATCCCTCCAAAGTAAGGGATTCCCAGGGTGTTAACAGAACTACTGTCCCCATTAGAAGATTTCTCTTCTCTTACAGTTATGATGTCAATGCAAAATTTTGGGATTTTCTTTTACTTTCAATGAGAATGAGCGGTTTAATCGCCCAGCGGTGGCATAGACAGCAATAAAACCTGACAGGGGTTCTACTCCATCTCCACTCTATCCAAAACCAAAGAAAGATTATAGACCTTGTCAGGTTTTTACTGCTATCTGGTTCTGCATTAGATGGATCTCCTCTTTCTTTTTGTCATTGTGGCATATTTTACGAGACAAAGTAAGAGAATATCTCTCAACAGAGAAAGTATTGCTGAGAGACAGCCTGGTGACTAGAATTATCCATTGGCTGTCTCATTATTTCAATTACTTTTAAATGTGTGGGACAGAGACATCTCTTCTTAGGCCCCTTTCAGTAAAATGCAGATTGCTTTTGCGGTGTGAGTTTTTAACCACTTCAGCCCCGGAAGGTTTTGCAGCTTTAGGACCAGAGCACTTTTTGCGATTCGGCGCTGCGTCGCTTTAACTGACAATTGCGCGGTCGTGCGACGTTGTACCCAAACGAAATTTGCGTCCTTTTTTCCCACAAATAGAGCTTTCTTTTGGTGGTATTTGATCGCCTCTGCGTCATTTCTGATCGCCGCTATAAACAAAAGAAGAGCGACCATTTTGCAAAAAAACCCAAATTTCTTGCTTTTTGCTAAAATTCAAATCCAAAAAAAATATATAAAAAAACATTTTTTTTCACAGTTTTTGGCCGATTTATATAATTCCTCATATTTGCGATAAAAAAAATTGCAATCTGCGTTTATTGATTGGTTTGCGCAAAAGTGGCCGCGTTTACGGATGGTGAGAATTCATTTCTGGGGTTTTTATTTTTTTTTTATTTTTTACTAGTAATGGCGGCGATCTGCGATTTTTAGCGGTAATGCGATATTGGGGGGGACATGTCGGACCATTTTGACAAATTTTTGGGACCATTGGCATTTATACAGCAATCAGAAATTTAAATGTCCACTGATTACTGTATAAATGTCATTGGCAGTGAAGGGGTTAACCTGCAGGGGGAGAGCTAGGGGTTAATAGTGTTCCCTGGGTGTGTTCTTACTGTGGGGGGGTTGGGCTAACATGGGCATGAGAGATCTAACTGATCCCAGTGACAGGGATCAGTAGATTTCTCATGCCCCACTGACAGGGCGGGGAACCGCCGTGTTTACATCGGCGGTTCCCCGTTCTTTCTCTGTTGCCGCTCATCCCGGCTCGCCGGCGGACATTGGGTCCGCCCGAGCCGCGGGCACACTCCCCAGGAGTGCGGTGGGTGCGCGCGCGCGCCCCCTGGTGGCCAAATGCGAATCGCCGTTTATTTACGGAAGCGGTTAAAGGGCACATGACAAAAACTGCACCAAAAACGCTGTTGTGCATTTTTAAGGCGCTTCCCATTCATTTCAATGGGGAGGAGCGTTTTTGGTGTGCTTTTTATTTTAGCTTTCCAAAGATGCTGCAAGCAGGATTTTTTCACCGCCCTGCAAGTGCACCACCCCAGTGTGAAAGCATTCATTGATTTTAAAGCAGTGGTTCTCAACTCCTGTCCTCAGGACCCACCAACAGGCCAGGTGATATAATTTGCTGCTCAGTGATTGCAGTATTCTAGTCTGCATCATTTATTATCGGTCAACTGTGTTTACTCTTTTTAAATCATAATGACAACATAAACTACCCAAATGACCCTGATCAAAAGTTTACATACCCCAGTTCTTAATACCTTGTATTGCCCCCTTTAACATGACAGCTTGAGGTCTTTTGTGGTATTTATGCATGAGGCTTTTTATCTTTTCAGATGGTAAAGCTGCCCATTCCTCTTGGCAAAAAGCCTCCAGTTCTTGGAAATTCTTGGGCTGTCTTGCATGAACTGCACGTTTGAGATCTCCCCAGAGTGGCTCAATGATATTGAGGTCAGGAGACTGAGATGGTCACTCCAGATCCTTCACTTTATTCTGCTGTAGCCCCTGACCGGTCGACTTGGCCTTGTGTTTTGGATCATTGTCATTTTGGAATGTCCAAGTATGTCCCATGCGCAGCTTCCTGGCTGATTAATGCATATGTTCCTCCAGTATTTTTTGAGAACATACTGCATTAATCTTGCCATCAATTTTGACCAAATTCCCTGTGCCTTTGTAGCTCACACATCCCCAAAACATCAGCGATCCACCTCCGTTTTTCACGGTAGGAATGGTGTACCTTTCATCATAGGCCTTGTTGACTCCTCTCCAAATGTAGAGTTTATGGTTGTGGCCAAAAAGCTCAATGTTGCTCTCATCACTCCAAATGACTTTGTGCCAGAAGGTTTGAGGCTGGTCTCTGTGCTGTTTGGCGTATTGTAAGCTGGACACTTTGTGGCATTTGCGTAGTAATGGCTTTCTTCTGGCGACTTGCCCCTGCAGCCCATCTTTCTTCAAGTGCCTCTTTATTGTGCATCTTGAAACAGCCACACCACATGTTTTCAGAGAGTCCTGTATTTCACCTGAAGTTATTTGTGGGTTTTTCTTTGAATCCCGAACAATTTTCCTGGCCGTTGTGGCTGAAATTTTAGTTTGTCTTCCTGACCATGGTTTGGTTTCAAAGGAACCCCTCATTTTTCACTTCTTGATTAGAGTTTGAACACTGTTGATTGGCATTCTCAATTCCTTGAATATCTTTTTATATCCCTTTCCTGTTTTATACAGGTCAGCTACCTTTTCCCACAGATCCTTTGACAATTATTTGGCTTTCCCCATGACTCAGAATCCAGAAACATCACTGCAGCACTGGATGAAAGATGCAAGGTTCTGTCAGGAGTACAGAAACTCATTGACCTTTTATACACACACACTAATTACAAGCAAACAGATCACAAGTGAGGATGGTTACCTTTAATAGCCATTCAAAGCCCTTTGTGTCAACTTGTGTGCATGTTATCAGACCAAAATCACCAGGGTATGTAAACTTTTGATCAGGGTTATTTGGATAGTTGCTGTTGTCATTATGATTTAAAAAGAGTAAACACAGTTGATTGATAATAAATGTCTTCAGCCAAACACTAACCATGAGTGAAAGAAATGTTTTTGTGTCATCATTCATATTCTCTGACAAATGGCCAAGAAATCATAAATTCTGCCAGGGTATGTAAACATATGAGCAGAACTGTATTTAGTTAATTTGTATTGCAGGGCACATTGTCCTCAGCTCTTGTGAGCATCCAACCATTCACATCAGTATGTCCCCATAGGAGCCTGTAGTCCAGAGTTCCTACAACAGTCATTCACCGCTGAACTACTTTGGGTGGAAGCCAATTAGGAAGATTTTTTTGGATGTCCATAGAGTTGGGTGAAAACTTCATGGACATAATCTTTTTCCAAGGGATATAATCCAGGAACTTAGAGCAGCAGAGTAAAAGTACTGAGCACACAGGGGGAGATTTACTAAAACTGGTGCACACAGAATCTGGCATAGTAACCAATCCGCTTCTAACTTCAGCTTGTTCAAATAAGCTTTGACCATAAACCCCTGTTCACATCGGGCCGATTCCCAAAAGTAGTTCCTGCACTACTTACTATTGGCCACTTCGGGGGCGATTTCAATAGACCTCTGTGCAGGAACCCGCACAGATGTCTTTAAAATCGGTCCAAAACTTGCACTGAAACGCAGGTTTGAAATCGTGCAAGTTCAGCAGAACTCGCACTATTTCAAATCCGCCCTCAGTGTGAGTGAGGGCTATGCACTTGTTTTAGTAAACCTCCCCTTTGAGAAACCACTCTGTTGCAGTCTCTAAGAAGCCGCATGGCATTTACGTTTTGCGGTATTTCAGGCTTCTCATTAGACTCATCTGTGTGTCCACATTCTTGTCATTCTATCATGCCAGCCAGGCAAAATAAAGAAAAGGTTACTGGTATAAAGAAGCTTCACCTGCTGTGACTGTTGATGTCATCTGTTCAGTGCTTGACCTTTGAGCCCTCTGTTGACATGTATTTGACATAGAGCTCTACCTATGTAATGAGCAGAGGTGAATAGTGCTACAGCGGCGATCATCTGCCTGGTGGACCTGGACTGTTTTTTAAGACTGTAAAATTATAAGACTATTGGTGCAGGAGAACTATATGAACTGGTATTCTCTGGGCCTGAAAAGTCCCCTTAAACTTTTCAGCTGAATTTAAAGTTATTTTTAGACTAGGTTCACATTGCTGCATTCCGACTTTGATCTGATTTTCAGTGTGATTTATATAATGGAACTGGGATGCAACTTTTATTAGGTTTGCATTTTCTGTGGTGCTAAAATTGCACTGGAATCACACACAAAGTAGTACAGGAATCTTTTCCAAAATTGCATTGTTCTGAGTCGCATTAATGTGAACAAACCCCAAAACAATGTGATTTCCATTGTCATGTTGTTCTGTGCGACTCAAGTCACATCTGAAATCGCACTAGTGTGAACAGAGCCTTAAGTTGGCCATACATTATTAAAATTTTTTATTCAATTTGCTTTAGATTTACCTTCAACTATGTAGTGCAAGGGCCTGGTTGCTTACACATTAAATGTGTTTAGGTCTGACCTAATATTATATGGTTTTGATAAATCTAAAGGAAAATTGTATAATGTATGGCCAGCCTTAGGCTGGGCACTCGCAGCCGATTACAATTAATCATTTACCATGTAGGAACAATTAAATGTAGGAGCAACTATTCGCTAATGATAACACAATAGTCCAAACACATGCGATCAATTGCTACTACATGCAGTTATGTGTAGTGATTGTTAGGGATTAATTGCTGGTGATTTTAGTAGCAGGATGTGCAAGCTGCTAGATATTTGGACTCAATGGGACCTGAGTTCCGTAATAATTTTGCATGGCTTCCTTGATAAAAGTTCTTTTGAATTGGCAGTCCCTTGATTCCTAAGTTTTCCGTTCACTGCATAAAAGAATTGTAAGAGCCCCTTCACACTGAGGCAGTTTTCACCGCTTCACCGCTAAAAATAGCAACTAAAGCGCCTGAAAACTGCCTCCCATGACACCCGAGTGCTTTCACACTGGGGCGGTGCGTTGCGGGATGGGAAAAAAGTCCTGCAATCAGCATCTTTTGCGGTGCTTTGGGAGCACTGTATACACCGCTCCTACACCGCCCCTGCCCATTGGAATGAATGGGCAGTGCTTCCAAAGTGCTTGAAAAGGGGCGTTTACCCTTTGGGGTTAAAAATGCTCCGCTAGCGGCCGAAAAGCGCAGCTTAAACAGCGGCAAAGCGCAGCTAAAACGAGCAGCTATTTACCACTACCGGACCCGCGGCCCCAGTGTTAAAGGGGTCTAAAGGCCGGTTCACACTGCAGCGGGATCAGAGATTGGATGTGATTAGCACCGCACTGCAGTGCAAGTCACATGCGATGCAAGTCAGCCATACACCGATTAGTATGGCCGAAATCTCATCGCATTCGGACCAAACTCGCACAGGACCCTTTTTTTGGTCTGCAGCAGAATCAGATCGCATGGGTGTTCACATCCATGAGATCCAATTCCTGTCCAAATTTGCAGTTCTCACTGTGATATGCAAACTGATTTGGAGGGGTCATTAGCTTTCTATTGACACTCCCCGCAGTTTGCATATGGCAGTATGAACTGCCTGTGAGTCAGGTGTGATGCGGGTTCCCCAGTGGATTCGCAGGGTTCCCGCATCGCACCAGTGTGAACCGGCCCTTAGGGCTAGTTTACAACACACAGTGCACAATATTGTGTGCAGCATGAACCTGTACTCTAATGTGGTGTTAAAAGGCTTTGCAGTGTTTCCTAATTCTTAATGCTGCTGCACTTTGCAATACCTTGACGCACTTTATTGCGATTTTGTGTGCTACTCTGCAAAAGCAGTATTTCATTTTTTTTTTTTTTCTCCTAGTGCACACCAACACAATGCTTTGTTGTGAAGTTGGCACATAAATAGCAGTAGTATGTATTATATGTTACTATCTATAATAGTAGATCAATGTGCTAGGAATGAACGAGTTGTAAAGCATTACCAATCCAAATATGAATATTTTTGCGGCGATCGGTGGTATGA
>BLSH010307934.1:845365-856882 GCA_018402905.1 Glandirana rugosa
GAACAGATCAAAACACTGACAGAATCCATGGATGGCAGGCTTTTGAGTGTCCTTGCAAAGAAAGGTGGCTATATTGGTCACTGATTTGTTTTTGTTTTGTTTTTGAATGTCAGAAATGTATATTTGTGAATTTTGAGATGTTATATTGGTTTCACTGCTGAAAATAAATAATTGAAATGGGTATATATTTGTTTTTTGTTAAGTTGCCTAATAATTATGCACAGTAATAGTCACCTGCACACACAGATATCCTCCTAAAATAGCTACAACTAAAAACAAACTAAAAACTACTTCCAAAAATATTCAGCTTTGATATTAATGAGTTTTTGGAATCATTGAGAACATGGTTGTTGTTCAATAATAAAATTATTCCTCAAAAATACAACTTGCCTAATAATTCTGCACTCCCTGTAGAAGGTTTTTTATCTTAATGCATAGAATGCATTAAGATAAAAACCTACTGCCTTTAAAACCCCTTTAAGTGTGATGGAACATGTAAACAGTCTAGTTGTGGGCAAACTGGACATTCTGGTTAAATGTGATTTTTTTTTTTGGTATGCATGTTGTTGGACTTTAAGTAATAAATAAGCCATAAATATTCTAAAAAGGAGTGTTTTTGGACCTCTGAAACACATTGGACTTTTTGATCTTCTTCCTGACTCTATACCTGGAATAAAATTGTACCTGGACTATTAATCTGTGGTGCTGTGCTTCAGGCTAAGACCTGCTGTTTTGCTCTACAAACCAAGATTGAAGCCCTTGTCCACTTTAACCATTTCCCGACCGCGTGCCGTGTTTTCACGGCGGCAGTCGGGATGCTGAGCGCGAATCGCCGTAAAAAGACGGCGATATGCGAACAGCCACCAGGGGGCGCCCGCGGCTCGGGTGGACCCAATGTCTGCCACGATGAGCGGCCACGGGGAAAGAACGGGGAACCGCCGATGTAAACACGGCGGTTCTCCGCTCTGTTAGTAGGAGCATGGGAGATCTACTGATCCCTGTCACTGGGATCAGTTAGATCTCTCATGCCCATGTTAACCCAGCCCCCCCCCCCCCCCCCACAGGGAACACAGTTAACCCCTAGCTCTCCCCCCCAGGTTAACCCCTTCACTGCCAATGACATTTATACAGTAATCAGTGGACATTTAAATTTCTGATCGCTGAATAAATGTCATTAGTGTCAAAAATGTCCGACATGTCCGCTGCAATATCGCAGTCCCGCTAAAAATCGCAGATTGCTGCCATTACTAGTAAAAAATAAAAACCCCAGAAATTCTCATCCGTAAACGCGGCCACTTTTGCGCAAACCAATCAATATACGCCGATTGCTTTTTTTTTTTTATCACAAATATGGGGAATTCTATAAATCGGCCAAAAACGGTGAAAAAAAATGTTTTTTTATTTTTTTTTGGATTTGAATTTTAGCAAAAAGTAAGAAATTAGTTTTTTTTTTTTTGCAAAATGGTCGCTCTTCTTTTGTTTATAGCGGCGATCAGAAATGACGCAGAGGCGATCAAATACCACCAAAAGAAAGCTCTATTTGTGGGAAAAAAAGGACGCAAATTTTGTTTGGGTGCAACGTCGCACGACCGCGCAATTGTCAGTTAAAGCGACGCAGCGCCGAATCGCAAAAAGTGCTCTGGTCCTAAAGCTGGAAAACCTTCCGGTTGGTAAGTGGTTAAGCAAAGAAGAAAAACATTTCTGAGTGGAGTTTTCACATCTTTGGGAGTCTGGGACAGCCATGTTTAGTTTTTACCTTATCACAGCAGTGGCCATTCATGCTTCCTAATTTATTTTATTCCTTTTTCATCTGTGAGGGTTCGCATACTCTGTATTACCCAAAAGTATTGTGACGCCTGCCTTTACACACACAAACCTCAATGGCATCCCAGTCTTAGTCCATAGGGTTCAGTATTGAGTTGGCCCACCCTTTGCAGCTATAAGAGCTTCAACTCTGGGAAGGCTGTCCACAAGGTTTAGTTGTGTCTATGGGAATGTTTGACCATTCTTCCAGAAGCGCATTTGTGAGGTCAGGCACTGATGTTGGATGAGAAGGCCTGGCTCGCAGTCTCCACTCTAATTAATCCAAAAGGTGTTCTGTCGGGTTGAGGTCAGGACTCTGTGCAGGCCAGTCAAGTTCCTTCACCCCAAACTCCCTCATCCATGTCTTTATGGACCTTGCTTTGTGCATTGGTCCAAATCATTTGGTGAAGGGGGATTCTGGTGTGGGGTTATTTTTCAGCGGTTGGGCTTGGCCTCTTAGTTACAGTGAAGGGAATTCTTAAAGTGGTTGTATGCTCATTATGACATACTTACCTCTCAGAGCAAAGCGCCTTCAGGGCTGCATGGTCCCCGCAGAGGGAGCGGACATCTTCCCTCGGGGGATCCTTCCGGGTTTGCGGCTGTGAGTGGCCGGAGCCACGATACGAAGCACCCTTCTTTCCGTCAGGGTTTCCCGCGCTATGCCCCGGGCCTTCGCCGGGACATCACTGACGTCAGCGGCTGCATGCAAGGTGAATATCTCCTAAACCGTACAGGTAAGCCTTATTATACACTTACCTGTAGGTAAAAATGAAATTTTAGGGATGCAAGTTTTAAGGCATCAGCAAACCAACATTTTTTGACAATTTCTTGCTCCCAACTTTGTGGGGACAGTTTGGGGATAGCCCTTCCTGTTCCAACATAACTGTGCACCAGTGCACAAAGCAGGGTCCATAAACACATGGATGAGCGAGTTTGGGTTGAAGGAACTTGATTGATCTGCAAGGTGCCTTACAGCCATAGTTGTTTCTGCAAAGGCATTTATTTTCCCTGTAGATACACTACTGTATTAATTTGAAAAGTGCTCAAAGTTCTCCCACACTTTTTAAGAGAAATAACAAACCGTATCATTAATGGGCAAAAAAAAAAACTTGGAATATATCTTAGTGCAGGAGATGATAATCACAGTGCTGTCTTTTTTAAAACGTTTTGTTTATTTATTGCAATCTGTAGTTTGTAAAAATAAGTCTTCGCGCTTCTGTGTCTTCACGCTGTTGTGAGTCGCACAGAAATAGCTGAAACGCGAATAGAATTTCTAAATATAGCCCAATTGTTGGGCAGAGCTCACTGTCTCACATGTGACTACAAATATCATGTGTCTGTTAATTGGTGTTAGTTGAACATGCTAAAAATCCAAATGTGTGATGTGTACACCTAACCAGCAATTCATTCTTTCTAATCTGCCTGTGGAAGGAAAGACTTAGCTGAGATTAATGCTGCTTTATTTTCACTTGATTATTTGTAACTGATAAGTTATTCTGCCTTTTTTGCCTAAAGCTGGAAATAATTTAGCAACGCTAAGCAAAAAAGTTATTTTATAGCAAATTGTTCCCCATCTGGCCACATTGGCTAATTTTATAAGGCACACAATGTGTTACTTCAAAACAAAGGTCTACTAAAGTCCCCAAAGACAATTTTGATATAAGAAGGTTAAAAAAAAGTTTGTGTTCATGTCAGAAAATATTGCTTCAAACTGTTAACTTCGTAAAGATATTCCCCTGTAATGTAGAAGCATAATGGGCTATTCTGCATCGCATAGTAGCCCATTATGTCCCACTTACCTGCAAACGAAGCCTGCGATGTCCCCCGTGCTGGCCGCGTCCATCTTCAGCCCCCTGTTCCTTCCCGGGCCGCCACTCCGGCGATGTGACTGGCCGGAGTCGCATGACGTCACTCCCGTGCATGCGCGCGGGAGCCGCCAGTCATGGCGCGGTCACAGTGGAGTAACAGCACGGAGGCCAATTTCTTCACTGCGCATGTGCCGACATGACGTCGGCACAGCACATACACTGCATATCTCCTGAACCCTACAGGTTTAGGAGATATGCAAGGCACCTACAGGTAAGCCTTATTCTAGGCTTACCTGTAGGTTAAAGTGGTTGTCACGAGTTGACCACTTTAAAAGACCATGTAACACACATGGTGGGGTGCCTTAATGCCCACATACCACCCATATTCTCTCTATAGAGCGCGTGCTCCTAGCGCATTGACCGAGCTGTCACAAGCTGCTCCTGATCTCTAGTTATGATCAGGACAGGCTCTCAATCACATGATCAATAAGCCCATCCCACAACACCCCCACCCATGCAGGGGGGGGGGGAGAGAGACAAGGGCTTAAAATTGAAACTGGACGCTTGGCAACTCGCAGAGAAAAAGTTTAAATATTTATTTTTGACCTGTCTAATCTGCAAAGGGATTTGTTATTCTGCTCATGCAACATTGCTAGATGTGTTCCTTTCCTGAAGTTTTGAAAAAAGTTTAGTTTTTTTTTTCTACTTGCCTAGGTGGATGCAGCATTGGTGCCCCGTCGGCTCTAAAGCGGAGAACTGAGCAATCAACGACCGCTGATCACTCAGTGCTCTATCAGCAGAGCACTGGTGACTGTCAATCATCAGCTCTCCGCTCTGCCCCTCCAGTGCTCACTGGAGCGCTGGGCTGGGGAGGGGCGGGAGCGGCTGGCACTGCCTCTCAGCGGCTTGCTGGGAGGCTCAGCCGTGTGCCGGCCCAGGCATCTGGTTGGATCCTGACTATATGTTTGTGATCTTTCCCCAGCCTGGACCGGCTCTGTGACATCAGCCGACAATGGGCTTCAGCCCACTGTCTGCTGGAAACGGGTCATAGGAGTGCAGAACTGAGTGCTCTCCTGTGATCCAGAGAACAAGCTTTGGCTGTACTGGTATTAAATCCAAAAACTTAAATTGAATAAGTAGCTGCTAATGTTGCTGCTGTTGCTAACTAGTACTTAAATATAGTGGTTGCATTCATATTCTTTTTAAGGACCAGTTTACACCACATGCAGTCCATTGCATTTTTTCTGCATCAAAAACACATGGATAGCAGGTTATATGGTTTCCAATGGCATAGTTCACACCAGTGCAGTCAGTTCCGGGACTTTCCAGTTCCAGAAAAAAAAGTAGAACATGTTGCATTTTTCCTGTACTGGAACGCAGTAAAACGCATCAAAAACACACTGGAACGCATCAGAAATGTTTCAAAAACACACTGGACCCTAGTATAGTGAAAAAAAAAAAACCAGGAACGGAAAAAAAGAAAACAAGCACCTGCAATGCATCTGGAAATGCATCAAAAAATGCACCAAAAACAGCCTGGAACGCGTCAAAAACGCGCATGCAGAAACTTATCCAAAATGGATCTGGAGTGCGTTTTTATGGTGTGAATCAGCCCTTAGCCTTTTTTGTAGATGGACTAATTGAAGCCAAACTCCGGCCAACACTTTTTAAAGCTTTTTTTTTTTTTTTGTATTAAATTAATTTATACATGAATAATAGTTAGCTGACACTGACAGGGGTGCTTACAATGGTTAACTGCCACTTTTGCTGGACCAGCTTGGTCTTGTAATGGTAATGATTTGAGAGACATATGTGCGAGTTCATGCACAGATGTTTATTGAAATCGCCCGAAGTCGCCAAAAGTCGTGCAGGAACTACTTTTTGGAATCGGTGCCGCGCCGCAAAGTCAGGATCACTCCGATTCGGATGGTGCCATTGCCGGCAATAGGCTCCGATTTGACATGTCAAATCGGCCCGATGTGAACAGAGGCTAAAAGAGAAACCAATAAGCCACCACATCTAATAATTGATAAGCTGCAATTGATTAACTTTTTGTTTTTCCGATGTAATATCTCTCTAACTGTAGTCAAATAATTTAGTTTGGTCTAGGCTCTGACCTGGCCTGTGATTGGATAGTGGAGCAGCAGCAGCATATTTATGTTCCCTGTGCTCTCCCCTCCTTTTAACCATTTTCTCTGTTAGAATGGCATCAGTATGCAGTACAATAGAGTCTGATTGGCTGACACTATTGGGCCTCCATCTTTTGAGCCTCTTACTGGAGGCTGATATTAACTACTTCCATACAGGACACTTACACCCCCTTCCTTCCCAGGCCAATTTTCAGCTTTCAGCGCTCTCACACTTTAAATGACAATTACTCAGTCATGCTACACTGTACCCAAACAACATTTTTATCTTTTTTTTTTCTCACAAATAGAGCTTTCTTTTGGTGGTATATAATCACTGCTGGTTTTTTTTATTTTTTTTCAATATAAGCGAAAAAGTAGCGAAAAATTTGAAAAAAAACCCACACTTTTTTAGTTTGTATTGAAAAATTTTGCAAAAAAGTCATTTTTCTTCATAAATTTGGGCTATAATTTATACTGCTACATATCTTTGGTAAAAATAACCCAAATTAGTGGATATTTATTCTCTGTGAAAGTTATAGAGTCTACAGGCTATGGTGCAAATCATTGAAAATTGATCAAACCTGATGTACTGACCACCTATCTCATTTCTTGAGACCCTAACAAGCCAGGAAAGTACAAATACCCCATAAATGCCCCTTTTTGGAAAGTAGACATTCCAAGGTATTTAGTAAGGGGCATGGTGAGTTTTTTGAAGTTTAAATTTTTTTCCCACAATTCTTTGCAAAATTAAGAATTTTTTTTTTTTTTACACAAAATTGTTAAACAACAAGTTATTTCTCGACACAGCATATGCATACTTGCAATGACACCCCAAAATACATTCTGCTACTCCTCCTGAGTATGGCGATACCACATATGTGAGACTTTTACATACCCTGGCCACATACAAAGGCCTAATATTGAAGTAGTAGCACCTTCAGGCGTTCTACGAGCATAAATGACACATCTCATTTCTCAGCCACCTATTACACTTTTGAAAGCCCTGAAACACCAGGACAATGGAATTGCCAACAAAATGACCCTATTTTGGAAAGCAAACACCCTAACGTATAATCTATGAGGCATAATGAGTCTTTTGAACGGTTCATTTTTTTTCCAGAAGTTGTTGGAAAATGTGCGAAAAAAAATGAAAATGCATTTTTTTAACACAGAATTGACCATTTATTAAATATTTATAATATGGAATTGCCCACAAAATTACCCCATTTTGGAAAGCAAACACCCCAACGTATATTATATGAGGCATTATAAGTCTTTTGTACGGTTAAGTCTTTGAAAAACATGGAAAGAAGATAAAAACTCTTTTATTTTTTACACAAAGTGGTCAATTTATAAGATATTTCTAACACATAGCATGTACATAGCAAAAATTACACCGCAAATTACATTCTGCTGTTCGTCCCCAGTATGGTGATACCACATGTGTGAGACTTTTACACAGCCTGACCAAATAGAGCAGTCCAACATGCAGGGAGCACCATCATGCGTTCTAGGAGCATAAATTACACATAAAATATCCTAATGACCTATTATACTTTTGAAGGTCCTGGAGCACCAGGACAGTGGAATTGCCTACAAAATGACCCCATTTTGAAAAGCAAACACCCCAACGTATATTCCATGAGGCATTATGAGTCTTTTGTACGGCTCATTTTTTTCCACAAGTCTTCGGAAAACATGGAAAGAAAATGAAAACGTATTTTTTTTTTTTTTTACACAAAGTTGTCAATTTATATGATATTCCTAACACATAGCTTGTACATAGCAAAAATGACCCCCCAAAATATATTCTGCTACTCGTCTCGAGTATGGCGATACCACATGTGTGAGACTTTTACACAGCCCGGCCACATAGAGAGGTCCAGCATTGAAGTAGTACCTTCAGGCGTTCTAGGAGCATAAATTACACATCTAATTTCATTGCTACCTATCACACTTTTGAAGGTCCTGGAGCACCAGGACAGTGGAATTACCCACAAAATTACCCCATTTTGGAAAGCAAACACCCCAATGTATATTTTATGAGGCATGGGCAGCAGATACGTACTTGGGTACTCTTATGGGCTGCAGATAGGTATTCGGGTACTCTGATGGGCTGGCAAAAAGTTCTTGGGTACTCTGATGGGCTGGTGCCCAGGTACTTGGGTACTCAGATGGTCTGGTGCCAGGTACTTGGGTACTCAGATGGTCTGGTGCCAGGTACTTGGGTACTCAGATGGGCTAGTGACAGGCAATCGGGTACTCAGATGGGCTAGTGACAGGCAATCGGGTACTCAGATGGGCCAGTGACAGGTACTAGGGTACTCAGATGGGCTAGTGACAGGTACTAGGGTACTCAGGCTAGTGACAGGCAATCGGGTACTCAGATGTGCTAGTTACAGGTACTAGGGTACTCAGGCTAGTGACAGGTACTCGGCTACTCAGATGGGCTAGTGACAGGTACTAGGGTACTCAGGCTAGTGACAGGCAAGCGAGTACTCAGATGTGCTAGTGACAGGTACTTGTGTACTCTGATGCGTTGGTGACAGGTACTCGGGTACTGTGATGGGCAGTTGACTGGTACTCTGATGGGCTGGTGACAAGTACTCAGGTACTCTCATGGGCTGGTGACAGGTACTTGGGTACTGTGATTGGCAGGTGACAGGTACTCGGGTACTTTGATGGGCTGGTGACAGGTACTCGGGTACTTTGATGGGCTGGTGACAGGTACTCGGGTACTTTGATGGGCTGGTGACAGGTACTCGGGTACTCTGATGGGCAGGTGACAGGTACTCGGGTACGTTGATGGGCAGGTGACAGGTACTCTGATGGGCTGTGACAGGTACTCGGGTACTTTGATGGACAGGTGACAGGTACTTTGATGGGGGTGGTGACAGGTACTCTTTATTGGGGGGGGGCAATCAGTGTGATTGATGCACACAGTAAGCGGTAACGAGCTGTTACCGCTATCTCCTCCTCACACACGATCGGTGTGTGAAGAGGAGAACCCAGTAACAGCTCGTTACCGCGGATTCTGCTCATTGTGTGACCGGCTGTGATTGGACACAGCCGGTCACATGGTAAAGAGCCAATATGATTGGCTCTTTACCGTGATCGGCGTTGGGCTTTGTCCGAGGGACAAGCCCGAACCCCGATCTGCGCGCCGTGCCCCCAGGGGCCAACACAAGCGGCGTGCACGCTGCTGTTTTGGTCGGAAGTGATAGGACACAGCCGGTCACGTGATAAAGAGCCAATTTTATTGCCTCTTTACCCCGATCATGGAAGGGCCGGAGTCCCGAGGGATACGGCCGTTCCCCGATCGCCGCTCTGTGGGCCCCCGCTAACACCCCCCCCCCCCCAAAAAAAAACAAAAAAAAAAAACCATCCTGCTCCCTTAAAGCATGTTATACAACACAGTGCTTGTGCTGTGTCATTTGGCCCCCTGTATCACCTGTAATACTGGTCTGATCCTGCCTGGTTCTGCCTTCCCCTGTACACTGACTCCGAAATATCATGGCTGCAGAGCTGTGACACCGGAGTCAGTACATGCCTCCGTCATCTGCAGCTCTGCTCTGTGTCTCCTGTGTTATCTCCCTCCCTTCTCTCCCCCCTCCCCTCTGAATGTCTGTGTCAGCCCCGCTCCTGCTGCTCTCATACTTAAAGCGGAGTTCCACCCTAAAGTGGAACTTCCGCTGGTTGGATTCCTCCCCCCCTCAGGTGTCACATTTGGCACCTTTAGGGGGGGAGGGGGAAGAGGACACCTGTCTTTAGACAGGTGTCCTTTTCCACACTTCCGGGAGCTCTGGCCGGCGGACGCGGCCGCTGACGTCAGAAGCCCGGCTCCCTCCTCCCTGCTCGCTCTGCTACTGGCCGCCTGGCCAGTAGCAGAGCGCGGCAGAGCTCGCGCATGCGCAGTAAGGTGCCCGGCATGAAGCTGTACTGCTTACACGTCCGGGTTCCCTTACCCGCGATGGAGGCGGCTGCACCCGTCCCCCGATCCGAAGATCGGCGGCGGGTGCCGACATCGCTGGACTCCAGGACAGGTAAGTGTCCTAATATTAAAAGTCAGCAGCTACTGTATGTGTAGCTGCTGACTTTTAATTTTTTTTTTTAGCCCGAACCTCCGCTTTAACATGAAAAGCCCCCATCCCCCGACTGTCAGCTAGGCAAAGGAGAGGAGAGAGGAGGCAGCTGGTCACAGGAAGACTGTGTGTTATCAGTACAGATAAGCATATATATGATATAACACAGGCACAGGGGAACTTATTGTAATACTGAGGGGATGGGAGCATTTTATACATATGGCTTAGTAACCACTTTAAGTATTCGCTGCTACCGAGTATAGATACTCTATACAAAATGAATGGGCGCAAATCGCATATGATTTGAACAGGAATGCGGTGTGATTCTGGTCTGAATCTCATGCGGTTTCCCCACCACCGCTCCTGTGTGAACCCAGGCTTGTTATGATTTCAGCCTGGGTTCACACAGGGAAAATGTGTGGGAAAATCGTATGCGATTCTTTGCAGTGCGATTTGCGGCCATTCATTTTGAATGGCCGTAAATCGCACTGCAAAGTGTCGGTTCCGGTATCGGGAACATTTTCACGAGTACAAGTACTCCGTGAAAATACTCGGTATTGGTATTGGCATCGGTGCATCCCTATAAACAATACCCGTTTTCTCCAAAAATAATCCATACACGTCGTCCACTACTTACTGGCCTTATAATCTGCTTTCCATTAAATCATTTCTTAATGTGTGTTTTTTGCCTCCTGGTATTGGCCTCCATGAGCTCTCAAATCTCTCCTTTTTTCCTTCTCTTTAAATTTGTTTTGAACAAGCAGTGCAGATTATCAGTGATCGTGATTACTGGTCTGTGTGCACTATACTTGCCACAATCCATAGTCCATCTCGGGCAAAATGAAGAGAGGGTGGCTACAGTGGGACGATGGAGAATGAACATAGCCACCCTCTTAACTGCAAGCCAGGTCACAGCAGCAAAAAAACAAAACTTTAAGTGCAAGTTCACCTTTACAGAAAATCTGTACGGTGACCTTACACTGGACCCTGTCACCATCCCACTCGATCCCTCTGTACCAGATTGCTTTGATCCACCGCTGTCCGACACTGAAAAAGCTACGTCACCAGTCCAGGGATTTGAAACCCCAGCGGCTTAATTGCGTGTCCATATTGCTAAGCCAGTAGGGATTACAGGGATTCTAATTGGTCAGCAATGTCACATGGATGGCTCTGACCAATCAGAAGCCATCTAGCCCATACTCTCAGAACTGAGGAGAGAAAACTGCCAGGATTTCTTATCCCCAGACTGGTGAAGCGGCTTTTTTGGTGTTTGACAACTGGAGAGCACAACAATCTGGTACAGCGAGACCGGGTGCGATGGGGAGGGGGGCCAGTGTAAATTCACTTTACAGATTTTTTTGTAAAGGTGAACTTGCACTTTAAGAGTACATAATTGAATAGACTGTTTTGTTTTTCTTTTTAAACCAGAGTTGTTTACTGTCGCTTTACAATGAGGTGCCACTTACTAGCTGAAAGGTAGTATCAGGATTTTGAAGGTAGTCCCTGCTATGTAAGTGAATGAGGAGGGGTTTGCTGGGAGGAGGAGAGCTCAGGATGAACATTTTGTTTTTGTAATCTGTTGACTAATGGTCCAAAAGTGGCCCAAGGCATGGAGGTTGCAGTGTTGCAAGTTTTAAAAAGTGTGGTCTTTCATATAAATAGCCATATTGCATTGGGGGGGGGGGGGGGGGTTGA
>BLSH010307934.1:881371-893105 GCA_018402905.1 Glandirana rugosa
CAACGTCACCTACCGGTGTATGGCCAGATACTTCCTGCTTGCACTGTCTGTGTGTAAGGCCATACTACACGCAGGCAGGGTTGTACGTTTGCACATGCTCTGTTCGGTCTCTTATGCTGTGTTGGAGATTTCCTGTTTCAGTTGATTTCTAAAGGCAGTGATTCCATAAATGAGATCACACTGTACATGTTGTTGCAGCCATGCATATTGAGGTCATAGATATTTCTGTACTTTTACTTTTGCAAACACCCCACCCCTTGTCATCTTCATCCTCCCCTTCACCACACCTGAAAAACCGACAACAAACTTGCTAACACCCCTCCCCGTTATCCTCCTCTTCATTGCACCTGACCATCCACTGCAACCTTGCGAACACCCCACCCCCTGTCATCCTCCTCATCACACCTGGCCATCCACTGGAACCTTGCTAACACCCCCCCCCCCCTCCCCTCCTCAAAAGCACCTCAAAATGGTAATCGAAGCAGTTTTTTGAGTCATGTGACCTTCAAAAAAGCACTTGACGTTTTATGGGCAGTTTTAAGGCACATCGGAGTGAAAGAGCTCTTACAGTCAAGCTTTGGTGTTTGTAGTATTTGGACGTTTTACAAGGGTGAGAAGAAACCCAGCCCTAGAGCTGACACTCCATGGGCTGAGAAGTAGAGTGTCTCTTTTATTTGTGCCAGTGTCCTTCCTCTTTCTAAATTAACTGTGCACGTTTTCACTGAATAACACTGGATAGCAGGAGATCAATTTACAACAGGCTATTCACAGCATAGCAGTAACTCTGCTTAGTATAAAGAAAAAATAGGAAACTGCAAACCCAAGCACGCCATCTATTGACTGCAAATGGTATATGAAGGCTCCTGTTCAAAAATAAAAAAAAAACCTGAATATAATTAAATATGTAAAACCTATTCCTAAATTTCCTTTTAACACAATCAAAATGTTTTATAAATGTTACAAACTGCCTCTGTCTCTGTTCTACAGGGGAAATATGACTGACAAAAAAAAAAGCTTGGCATTCTGTCAGCCATTCAGTGTGCCTGTTAATTCAGAATAAAGCGTATCCTATTGAGACGGTTGTATGTGAGTCTCACGGCCTTCTCTCCTTGTCTTGTACTGTGGGAATGTTGATAATAGATGCTTGTGGGGGCTGCCTGTCTACTCCTCATACAGCGGGCAGGAGGATTTGGTGAGGTGGCAACCTGTAATGAATTCCCTGTATCTAGGACGGAGAGGGAAAATCTGCAATCTTTTGTCTGTCAAATGTTAAAATGACGTGGTGCAGAAGCAGGCTGCCTACACTGTACACACCAATTCCAAGGACAAATGGTGCATCTCCATCATGGAGAGCCGTGTTTGTTAGAGGACTAAGTGACTCTATTAAAAAGGGAAAAAAAAGGCTATATTTTAGTTCTGCTTTTGTCATTCAGCAATAAAAATGTAGATTGTTTGTTTTTTATTTTATTTTTTTTTATTTTCCATTTTGATCTGGTGGAATAAAGCAATGTTCTAGTCTGACTGGTGAGCAGGGCAGTAACTTGGCCTTATATATCACTATGTCTGAAATAAGAACTAGCTCCATAGCAACCAATCGGATTCCAACCTTTCCTGGAAATTGACAGTTGGAGAATGAAAGTTCTGTAGAATCTGTTTGCTGTGGGGCAATGCAGTCTGTTCTTATCCCAAACATACGGCCTCGTTCAGTGGAGAGGTCCTATTCTTGGGTGCTGATTAAAGTGGAAGTAAAGTCTGCTGTCGGTTAATGCTAGATAACGATGCCAAACAACTGTTAGGGCCCATTCACGCTAGAAACTGCACATAACTGAACGTTTTTGACTGCATATTTACATGCATTTTAAGCGCGCTTGAATGCGTTTTGTGCTGCTTTAAGCACTGCATTTGCAGTGCATTTTTCAATACTTTTTTTGTGCTTTGCTTAAAGGGGTGTGGTGAAGCGCATTTATAGTGCGTTACCTTCATTTGCAGTGCAGAAAAATGCAGCATGCTCTACTTTATTCTTTTTTTTAACTGTGCTGAACTGCACTGCAATGATGTGAACTATGCCCTTAGGATTAGCTTAATTTTGGGCTGTCTATGCAGTTGGAGTGAAGTTCAAAATGCTTCCCATTGCGTTCAGTGTGAAAGGGCCCATAGTGTCATTAGGCCTAGGCTTGGTTCACACTGCTGCAATCTGGGATCTGGCTTATGAGACGCCAAGTCATGTAACGTGAAATCCCATGTTCGTCAATGAGAGCGGTCTTAATTAGCACTCCTGAAGTCACTCAGACTTTAGAAAAGGTTCCTGTACTACTTTAAGGCGACTTCAGTCCGACTTGTGGCCATAGACTTTAATGGAAGTTGCCTACAAGACAGATCCTCTTCTATAGTGATGTGATTTGGATCCGACTTTGCAGGAAGATTACCTGGCAGTGCATGGCATCGTCATGTATGCTGTTATCTATGCATAACTACACAAGACTAAGTCACATCAAAGTAGTACTCAAGTCGCACCAAGTCACCAGCAAATCGCCAGGAAGTTGCCTGAGAAAGTCGAACTGTAAGTCGCAACTTTCAGGTCGCAGTAGCACGAACCAAGTCTTAGTTCAATCCAGCAGCAGAGAAGTGGTAAAATTCCACCCCTCAACAGCCCACCTACAAATTTACCTGGTGTGAATTCACATCACTGTGGCTGTGATGCTTTTCCACTGCAGAAATTTTAACTCAGCATGTCAAGTCTGGACCTCAGATATGGGTGTGCCGGTGTTCTGTCAAAATCTTCAACCATGTCACTTCCGGTGACTCCAGCAGCAGTAATTGCAGATTTCGATGTTTTCACAGAACACCGGCAGAGTATACAGTACGGCACAAGATATAATAAATGAACATTGTTAGTCCGGCCACTAATAACCTGCTCTTGTTGAAGCTGGTGCCTGTTTTGCATACGTCTCCTAGCTTACAAACCCCCCCCCCCCCCTCCCTTTTATTTCTTCCTCCCTCTACAAACATACTGTGCATGCGCAGACCAAAAGGAGCCGGGCCTCGCTTTGAAGGTACATATCCAGCAGTAATAGAAAATTCCAAACCAATGAGACATTGTTTAGTCACATGGGCTCTCTGGTACAAAGACTTGCTGACATGGTTACGTCATCCCAGCAGGGCGCTCATTACACCATGGCACAGACTGGGTACCATGAATGTGTTGGGAAATGGGCAGGCACAAGTGACGTTACCGAAGAAGAAAACCTTAACTCAGGACCTGGAAGGCTTTATAATAGAGGACTTTGAATGGATCTACAAGGAGTATGTGAAATTTCTTTGTAAATAAGCAAAAGTTGTAACATAGACTTCCGCTTTAAAGTGGTTGTAAAGGCAGACGTTTTTTTTATCTTAATGCATTAAGATAAAAAGCCTTCTGTGTGTAGCAGCCTCCCTCAGCACCCCTAACACCTGACCTCATCTCTGTCCAGCGATGTCCATGCGTATCTCAGCTGCCCGAGACTCTCCCTCCTGATTGGCTGACACACAGCAGCGATGCCATTGGCTGCTGCAGCTGTCAATCAAAGTCAGCTAGCCCAGCGGGAGAGAGGGGACAAGGCCAAGTCAGAGTTCCATGTCTGGACACAGGGAGCTGTGATTTGGGTGCCCCCATAGCAAGCTTGCTTGCTGTGGGGGCACTCAACAGGAGGGAGGGGCCAGAAGCAGTGAAGAGAGACCCGAAAAGAGGAGGATCTGGGATGCTCTGTGCAAATCCACTGCAACAGGGCAGGTAAGTATAACATGTTTATTATTTTTATAGGAAAAAAAGGAGACTTTTTACAATCGCTTTAAGTTAAGTACCCCGTATCAACTCATCTAAATTCACTGTTCTGACATCAGACAAGTGAGTGCAAGCTGAATTATTAAAGTGGTTATAAACCTCTGACTTGAGAAATAAACAAATCATATCCTCCTCTAGTGTGTACTAGCCTCAATCCAAAGCAGCTGTTTTTTCTCCTCCTTTCTGCTCATTTATCCTGACACCAAGCAATTGGGGGGGGGGGGGCTGCTATATAGGAGAGACAGTTTATGTAGGAGGATTTGTTTCATCTCTGTGCATCACCTGAGGCCAATCACTTTATTGGGTATATGTGAGGGTTTACAACCATTCACACTGCTGTGACCCCAAAGTCCTGTGACATTGCAGTGCAATTTGATGTTTTGCTGCTTTGGCTTTGACAAATCATAACACAGAGTGAGATTATTGAATTTACAAAACCTTCTGAAGTTGCAAAGGTAAGGCAAAGAAACCACTTCCTTGCAACGTTTGTGATTTTGACATTGCATTCTATGGCACTCATGACGCACAAGAGTAGTGCGACTTGAGTTGTAGCAATTAAGACGACACCCATTGAAATGAACGTGTTTTGACTTTTCGCACGACTTGTTGCAAGTCACATAAGAAGTCGCAGCAGTGTGAACCTGGTCTTGCTCTCTTTCTCTCTTTCTCTTTTTCTCTCTCTTTCTCTCTCTCTCTCTCTTTCTCTCTCTCTCTCCGCAAATTCTGGGTTGACACCAGAACAGGAGCAGAGGGGAAACTTTTCAATGGGGACACTAGTTTTGGTGGCAACCAGGGATTTCCTCACACTTCCTGTTTTGCCTATAGGACAGGAAGTGAAGGGGAATCTCCCTAATCGGAGACTCACACAAAAATAATAACCCTCCCTAACTCAAAGGAGAAAAAAAACAAACCAGTTTTTGCCTTTAGTTCTACTTTAATGTTTATCAGTGACTGCACTTAAAGAAAACCTTTCCCGATAAATGGAGACTGCCGTGGCTAATTCTCAGGCCTCATACACACGGGTGTTTCAAAAAAAAAAAAAATAATAATAATCAAAATGTTGGGCCCAACGTCGGGGAAAAATCTGCGTTATTTTTTTGGCATTTTGCATCGGTGTTAATGAGTGTTAGTAAGTGTTACTGATCATCGGCGTCGATAGGGGGTTTTTTTTTTTTTTTTTTTTTTTTTTTAAAAACAAACATTCCTCTGCTATTTTTTAACCTGAAAACGCTGGTTAACGCCGGTACGGCGTTAGTGAGCATTTTGCCACGTCGTCGTCAAAACGATACAGCCTCGGAACACGTTGGCCGCGGGTTCACCTTCCAGCTCCCTAAAGTCGATGTCCTCTACTGCTCAAAAAAGTGAGTTTTTATGGGGCCATTGAATAACATGGAGAGCTGTAAAAAACCTGGCTGTAAAAAACGCCTGTGTGTGAGGCCTCACTTTGCAAAGGCTGTTTTGTGTCCCCGTGGGGTAGATTCGCCCCTCTATCTGTACTGGTGACCATTGCCACTGAGTAAGTGAGAAGACGTTTAAAATGTGAGTTGTCCCCAGAATAACAGGAGAAATCTTCCAATGAGGGCACCGGTTGCAGGGACAACTGTCTAACAGGGGACTTCCCCTCACTTTGTGAGATTTCCTTTACCGTCCTGTTGTACCTCGGGATAGGAAATTAATGAAAATGTTTCCAATTGTAACCAGGCAGCAAAAAAAATTAGATGGCAGGGGTGTTGACTCTTCCCTGCTTTATCCAAAACTATTCAAATCTAATAAAAAAAGTACCTAAACTTTGTTATGTTAACTTGAATTATCCAATTATGTGAAAAGCAAACACTGCTACAGATTGGGGCGATTTACAACAAGAGTTAAATCTTTACTCGTTGTCTCAAACCATCAGAAGAATTGACGCCAGGCAACTTGCAATCTTAGAAGGTTGTCAGCAGTGGCAGGCTCCATGTTTCCCATTGTCATTGGGCTCAAAGTGCGGGAAAATTTAAATAGTCAGCATCTCCTATATACTTCACAAAAAATGACGATAATAAATAAGTAAAGAACACTCATTCCTTTCTGGTAGCATAAGGCCCTGTTCTTATAGGGTGTATGAATCCATGCATGTTTACTTATACGGGGATGCACAGGTGTTCAGTGCATCCCCATGTAGGCAGCCCAATTGATTTCAGTTGGAGCACAGCGCTGTATGGAAACCGCTGCTGCTCTTAATGTGACATCCTTGTGGGGTGTACAGCCCAAACGTACACTGGTTGAGTTTGGGACCATGCAACTGCACAGATGTCTTAATGGGGGCCACGGGCATGTCTGTGCAGCCGCTGCATCCTAATTGACAGCAATGAGGATGCACAGAACACTTGTGCATTACTGTGCGGGTAAACACTGAGCATATATTGATATGTGAACGAGGCCTAAAACAGATGGGGAATTATGTGTGATTTGTACCTTGGTGTCTTTGTAGGATTCACTTCAGTATACTAGGAAATTGCTCTAATCACCTTTTGTTTAAGTTAAAGTATAACTGAAGGCAAAACTATTTTTCTAGTTTTGGATAGAGTGGAGAGGGATTAGTAGAACCCCTGTCAGTTTTCTGCTGTTTGTGCACCCGCTAGGGAGATTCAACCCTCTCTATTTGTCCTGTTTAGCATTCTCATTGGAAGTGAAAGAAAATCCCAAATTTTAGGTTGTTCCCAGAAAAGTAATAGAAGGGAAATCTTCCAGTGGGGACACTAGTTCTGGTGACCTGGCGGGTCCCCAAGGAATTCCCTTAATTTGCAGTGATTTCCTCTGACAGGGGTTATAACCTTCGCTTACTCTATCCAAAATGAAAAAAGTGTTCCCTATTCTACTTTGACTTGATTGTAAAGCTTTGTTTTTTTTTTTTTTGTTTTTTTTTTATAACAAACGTCATACTTCCCTGCTCTGTGCAAGGTTTTTGCACAGAGCGGCCCCGATCCTCCTTTTCTGGGATCCCCCAGTAGCCCTCCTGGCTCCTCATCTTCTCAAGTACCTCCACTGAGAGCCGCTTTCCCTGGGGGCACCCATGCGGGCGCACTCCCGAGTCCTGCTGCTGCATCCATTGACACAGACAGCAGGACTCCCCGCCCCTGGCTCCCGTGTCACTGGATTTGATTGACAGCAGCGTAAGACAATGGCTCCTGTTGCTATCAATCTATCCTAGCTGCTGGGCTCATGCACGTCGCTGGTACAATCGGGTTCAGGTAAGAAAAAAGGGGGCTCTGGGGGGCTGCTGCATCACAAAAGGTTTTTCACCTTAATGCATAGAATGCATAAAGGTGAAAAATTGTGAGGGTTTACAACCACAGCGCAGGTATAACATGGGATACTACAGGAAATTGCCAGGAATGAAACATAATCTGTATCAGAAGCGACAATATCAAACAGTGTGTCAATATTACGGTAAGGCCCCTTACACACTTCTGCAACACAATTTGGGATCAGTATGACTTTGGTCCGACTTTGTTGCAACTTTGGCATAATGAAAACATATTGCAAAGTCGTACAGAATTGAAATCTATATTATGCAGGTGCAATTTGCATGCGACTTTGAGGGTTTAACATTGAAGTCTATGGACCTCAAGTTGCATCAAAGTCGGACCAAAGTAATGCAGGGACTACTTTGAAGTTGGTGCAACTTGAAGTTGTACAGATATGAACGGTACTCATTGGAAATCATGGGGAACGACTTCTCATGCAACTTTGCAGTCCCAAGTCGCAGGACAAGTCGCATAAGTGTGAAAGGGGCCTAACTGTAAAAAGTTCAAATACATGAAAACACATTATTCTGAGTAGGGATTCACCGATACTGGTATTGGTATCACGCCGATACTAGCCATTTTGCACTCGTGAAAATGCTGCGATGCCGGAAGTGACGTCGCTTTGGAGTGGACCACCTCCTCCTCCCCTCCGGCCAGTGCCATCCCCACTTCCTCCTCCCAGTGGCATCGCTAGGTGCAGGCCCGCCCCTTGGGCCAAGCGGCCGGGCTACCTGTACTAATGGCCCACCATGTCTCCGCTCTGCACACCTCTCTCCAGCTCTGACCCCCGGCCACACAGAGCACTGGATCCAGGTTCTCCAGGCTCTGAAGGTGCAGGCTCTCTCCCATGCAGTCTCTGGCTGTCTCCTGTACCACGCAGTCTCTGGCTGTCTCCTGTACCACGCATGCCGTCTCTGGCTGTCTCCTGTACCACGCATGCCGTCTCTGGCTGTCTCCTGTACCACGCATGCTGTCTCTGGCTGTCTCCTGTACCACGCATGCAGTCTCTGGCTGTCTCCTGTACCACGCATGCCGTCTCTGGCTGTCTCCTGTACCACGCATGCCGTCTCTGGCTGTCTCCTGTACCACGCATGCCGTCTCTGGCTGTCTCCTGTACCATGCATGCTGTCACTTCTGCCTGTTGCCTCCTCCTTCCCTCCACCAGCTGTCACCTCTGACGCCATGTCTCCCAATAACCCTCCTATTCCTATCCTCTTCCCCCCCCAGCGATCACAGCCTTTTCCATCCCAACGCTCCCTCCCCACAATCCCTATTTCACCCCACCCTCAACTTCCCTGCCCTCACCCTCTACCCCCACCCTGCTATCACCCGACTCCTTAACAACATCCCCCCCCCCCACCGCTAGCAACCACGCAAACCTCCCCTCTTCCTAGACGATTGGTATCGGCGAATACCTGCAAAAAAATATCATTACTCGTACTCGGTGTTAAAAAAAAAATGGTATTGGTGCATCCCTAATTCTGAGTACCCCACTCTCAGCACCCAGTGGTCTCTACTGCTGCTTCAAAACAATTATTGGGAAGGGTGGGTAAGGACAAAAAGTTAGAGAAAAGGGGGGGGGGCAGGTGGGAAGTCACAGTGCTTTTCCGAACCTCCTAGTCTTCTGTGGTCTTTAGTCCTCCACCAATAATGTGGATCTAGGCTTAATGTACCAGAGATACATACTCCATAGAGATACCTGTCTTTTATCACTACTGTAATTCCCACTATAGCCGATACTGTTTCTTTACAAATAAACCCCTATCTGTTTTTGGGTGGCTGCATTTAAATTTAATTGCAAAGCCATTTTGCAAATCCCTTTTTGTCTGCTATAGTTATACAGCATTTGGAAGTTACAGATGGAGTCCCTTGTTACCATAACATATAGGTGTATGGTTGAGTCACTTTATTAGTTTCACAAGCCTGTACTGTACTAGGGATGGACTAGTGCAATGTAAGTATATTGAGATTCAGTAGTTTGTGACTTAGTTGTTGTTGTGAACTCCCATCATGCATAGTGATTTCTATAGGTTGTTTACCATTAATTTGAGCTTACCCTATACTTGTCATTTAACTCAATTATACAGTATACTGTATCACCATCATCACATTACAAAGTATGCAGACTGTTTTATGATGTTTGCTGCCCCAGAGGAGTTATGGATATAGAGCAGACTTTTTTTTTAACCTTTTATCCACAGGGGAACACTTTAAAATACATTTTTAGGTCTCAGGGAACCCCTGCAAAATCCAGGTTATTGGTGGTCAGTGGGAAGAATTGCCACCCTTACCATTACATGCGGCTAAAAAGACCATTGGTGTCATGCAGCTGACTCTGCCAATTAGTGTTGCCATGGAATAATGCAGGTCCCATGAGATGAGAGGTCAAACAGCCACAACTCCAGGAACCCCGAGCAACCTTTGGAGGAACCCTGGCTGAGAATAGCTGATCTAGAGAGACACACTAGGGCCATTTTGGCAGGAATGCCATTATCCCACCCAATACATTTTTGGATTTTAGTATAAACAGGGGTACTCAGAAAATGTTCTCTCTGAGCTTTGAACCAGGCACAGTCATTGGTTGTCTGGCTGCATGATCTTAGTAGGCTGCCAGTATTAAAAAATCCTTACTTGGTATAGGGATTTATTTTATTTATTTACAGGTACTTATATAACACTCTCAATTTAGGCAGCGCTTTACTTATACATTGAACATTCACCAATCCCTGCCCTCAAGGAGCTTACCATCTAAGGTCCCTAACTCACCTTCATACATTCACATACCAGGGCCAATTTAGACAGGAGCCAATTAGCATACCAGCATGTCTTTGGAGTGTGGGAGGAAACCGGAGTACCCAGAGGAAACCCACACAAGTGCAGGGATATGCTGACATCTTTTTCCTGAGTCAGTGTGCACATTACTCCATTGCCAAGTGCAGCAAAATAGAATATGAATTGAATAGAATAGCAAAGATATGAGACAAACGATTTTGTTCAGTAGGACCTGTCCACACCAGTGTGTTGTATTGCAGTGGCCTGGGAAAAAAGCATGCATGCTGCTTTTTTGATGTATTGGCCTACATTTTGTCATGCAAGTCTCTTAGAAATGCAATAAAATGCATTCAAGACAGACAAGCCGTGCACATTAAGGCTGGGTTCACACTACTCCATTAAACGGACTGACATTAGGAGCACAAGCCGCATTACATCATCAAATCAATGATTCCCTATGAGAGTCGTCTCAACTGGTCGAACCAACTTTGAAAATGGTTCCTGTACTACTTTTGTCTGACTTTGATCCTATTTTAGCCCATTGAACATCATTGAAGTCGGATCATTGTCCTAACTGATCTGACTTTGGCATGCGACTTGTGCTCTGGGGATCTTGAAGGGGAACTCAGCGCTAAACGGCACGGGTTCTCCCTCCAAGAGCATACCGGGCCTTTTTGGTATGGATTTTAAGGGTAACCTCGCGCCAAAATGTAAAAAAAAATGGTGGTCAATACCAGACCCTTATCCGAGCGCGCAGGAAAGGGGGTGGGCGAGTGTGCACCCCCCCCTCCTGGTCCATACCAGGCCTGTGCCCTCAACATAGGGAGAGTGGGTGCTTTGGGGCAGGGGGGCAGCCCCCCCACCCCAAAGCACCTTGTCTTTTTTCTGCCGGTTCTTCTCTCTCTCCGCCTTCTGCTCTTTTTGCCGGGTCTTCTCCGCTGTGTTCTCCCTCTGTTCTTCTTCCCACATTGACTCAACGCGATCTCTTGCACAAATGCTGGCTCATCTGTGTGCAAGGACTTATATTGGCATGGGGCGGGGCCACCCGCTGATGTCACCCAGAGGCCCCACCCCCTTGTGATGTCACCACCCCATCATGCTCGGTGTGGGGCCTCTGGATGACGTCAGCGGGTGGCCCCGTCCCATGCCAGTATAAGTCCTTGCACACAGCGGAGCCAGCATTCATACGGGAGATGGTATCAAGTCAACGTGGGAGGAAGAACAGAGGACGAAGACAGCGGAGAAACCCCGGCAAAAGAGCAGAAGACTGCGCAGAGAGCAGACCTGGCAAAAGAGCAGAAGACGTCGTGGAGAGGGAGAAGAACCGGCAGAACAAAGAAGATGCCGTCAAGGGGAGAAGAAATTGGACGGAGAAGACACCGGAGCTTATTTAATAAAATACTTTAAAAACCTGTGTAATGTATTTGTTTATTTTTGACACTTTTTTTTAGTTGAATGGGTATGTACCCCCCATACTCATTCACATAGGGTGGGGGGCCGGGATCTGGGGCTCCCCTTGTTAAAAGGGGCTTCCGGATTCCGATAAGCCCCCTGGCCTGTTATGGCTCGGGGAGGGCGGGGGGTGCTCGCTCGTTCGTCCCCACCCCCTTTCCTGATCTGCTGGCTGCGTGCTTGGATAAAGAGTCTGGTATGGATTTTGGGGGAGACACCACACTGTCTCTTTTTTTTTTTTTTTGCTGTAGGGGTTCCCCTTAAAACCCATACCAGACCGAAGGGCCTGGTATGCTCTTGTTGTCCAAAAATTTCATAAAATAATTTATTCGAGGCCACAGAAGAGGCAGGTTAAAGAAGAGGGGAACTGCCGTAGAAGAAACAAGACGGCCAAGAAGAGGGA
>BLSH010307934.1:957204-969758 GCA_018402905.1 Glandirana rugosa
AAGGTTACCCCTGCGATCAAGACCACTGGACCCCCACGGGTTCCATAAGGTAGTTAAACGTCAAACGATACTCTGTCCTTCATTTCAACTGCAAATTGATGGAATACCTTGGGCACCCCCAGGTCACCAGAACTAGCGTCCCCATTGGAAGACTTCCCCTCTACAGTTGGGAAAATAATTATCTGATCCCCTGCAGATTTTGTAAATTTGCCCACTTACAAAGAAATGAAGGGTCTATAATTTTTATCACAGGTGTATTTTAAATGATAGAGACAGATTATCAGCCAAAATCTAGCAAAAAACACATAAAACAAATGTTAAAAATGGAGTTGTAGTTCAGTAAGTAAAATAAGTTTTTGATTCTCAAGCAAAACATGACTTAGTACTCGGTGGAGAAACCCTTGTTGGCAAGCCCAGAGGTAAGATTTTTTTTTTGTAGCTGGTTACCAGGTTTGCACACATCTCAGGTGGGATTTTGGTCCACTCTTCTTTACAGATCATCTCTAAATCCTTAAAGTTTCTTGACTGTCGCTTGGCAACTCAGTTTCAGCTCCCTCCATAAATTTTCTATAGGATTAAGGTCTGGAGACTGACTAAGCCACTCCATGATCCTAATGTGCTGCTTCTTGAGCCACTCCTTTGTTGCCCTGGTGGTATTTTTTGGGGTCATTGTCATGCTGAAAGACCCATCCATGACCCATCTTCATTGTTCTGGCTGAGGCAAGAAGGTTCTCATCCAAGATTTTAGAATACGTAGCCCCATCCATTGGCCCCTCAATGCGGCAAAGTCTGTCTATACCTTTTAGCAGAGAAACAGCCCCAAAGCATAATGTTTCCAGATCTGTGCTTGACTGTAGGGATGTGTTCTTAGGGTCATAGTCAGCATTTTTCATCCTCCCAACACGGCGAGTCCCCCTCCTCAAGAAGGCACGTGTACAAACATGCCAATGAACATCTAAATGATTCAGAGAAGGATTGGGAGAAACTGCTGTAGTCAGGTGAGACCAAAATTGAGCTCTTTGGCATTAACTCGACTCGCTGTGTTTGGAGAAAGAAAAATGCTGACTATGACCCTAAGAACACCATCCCTACAGTCAAGCACGGAGGTGGAAATGTTATGCTTTTGGACTGTTTCTCTGCTAAAGGTACAGGCCGACTTTACCGCATTGAGGGGCCAATGGACGGGGCCATGTATTTTAAAATCTTGGATGAGAACATTCTTCCCTCAGCCAGAACACTGAAGATGGGTCGTGGATGAGTCTTCCAGCATAATGACCCAAAACATACCGCCAAGGCAACAAAGGAGTGGTTCAAGAAGACGTTCATTAAGGTCATGGAGTGGCCTAGACAGTCTCCAGACCTTAATTCTATAGAACATTTATGGAGGGAGTTGAAACTTTGAGTTGCCAAGAGACAGCCAAGAAACATTAAAGTGGCTGTAAACGCTTTACAACCACTTTAAACTAAGGGTAAGCCTATAATGAGGTTTACCTGTAGGTACCCTGCATATCTCCTAAACCTGCACGGTTTAGGAGATATACACTGTACTCACATGTGCCGACATCATCGGCACATTCACAGTAAAGAAACGGGGTCACCGTGCCATTTCTTCATTCTGATCGTGTCGCGATTGGCGGCTCCCGCAAGCACGCAGCTCCAGCCACTTACAGCACTGGAGTCCGTGGCCCCCGAAGGAAGAGGGGTGAAGATGGACGCTTCCTACTGCGTGTACAGCATGTGCGTCGATTGCAGGTAAGTGGCACATGCTTTGCAGGGTAATAAAGAAGACGTAGAACCCATCAGGGTTTATTTCCTCTTTAAGGATTTAGAGAAGATCTGTAAAGAAGACTGGAGCAAAATCCCTCCTGAGATGTGTGCAAACCTGGTAACCAACTACAAGAAATGTCTGCCTTCTGTGATTGCCAACAAGAGTTTCTCCACCAAGTACTAAGTCATGTTTTGCTTGGGGATCAAATAGTTATTACTCACTGCAACTTAATTAATAGCATTTGCTGTATGTGGTTTTTCTGGATTTTTGGTTGATATTCTGTCTCTATCATTTAAAATACACCTATGATAAAAATTATAGACCCTTCATTTCTTTGTAAGTGGGCAAATTTACAAAATCTGCAGGGGATCAACAACTGTATTACTTTTCTAGGGACAACACAAAATTTGGGGATTTTTTTACTTTCACTTTCAAAGATAATAGTAAACAGGACAAATAGAGAGGATAAATCTGCTTAACCCCTTCCCGCCAGCCGCTTCCCGGTCCTTAAAGTGTTCTAAAAGCTGGGAGGTGGAGATGGGCATTCGGGTCATGTGACCACTGTGATTGACCATCACAACGGTCACATGATTAGAAAGTTCCCGATCGCTAGTATGCATCGGTAGCTGTCTGGTACCTGCACACTCTAAGCATGGTAAGTTGTTTTAACAGGCCTACCCACCGATGTGGCTGGCATCAAGGGTTTAATGGGGGCACAGACAGCAATAAAAACTGACATGGGTTCTAAACTCTCTCCCCCTATCCAAAACTGGAAAAAAAAAATGTTCCCTTTAGTTATACTTTACAGCAGCATGAAACCGAAAAAGCAAACATTTATTATATTGCAGCTCTACTAATTTCATAGATATGATGGATGCATTTTTTTTTTTTTTGTTTCCCCCCATCTGGTGGTCCGGCCAGGCTGTCTGTTTTGGCTTCAGTTTATCTAAATCTGCTAGTACATTTAATGTTTTCCCCCTCTAGACTGACAATGCTGCCAGTGTTGTGCCTCCTGTACTGTTTCATCCAGAGTTGGGGCTATCTAATACAGGAGGGGTGTTACTGGCCAGAACACCAGGTAACAAAAAAAAAAAAGAGGAAAAAAAACCCTGAAAAATGAATGCAACCACCACATCGAATGATCTGTAAGCTGCAATATATTACATTTTGGATTTATTACAGCATTATCTACCATCAGATAAACTGTGTTTTGTGCATGCGTACTAAGTAATGTGTATTTGTTATTCTTGCAGGTATTTATTACAGAGATCCCAATACTTCCCGACAATGCATTTATCTGCATATTTTTTCCTATGGGTGTCATACACCTGATAGAAGACCAAGATGATGAGGGCAGCCCCTCTTTTATTTCCTGCCCAAGCACCCCTGAAAGTGAGACCATGGGTGCTAAGGGACAGGAGGAACACAAGTGCCAGAGGATGTGGTTTGCAGAACCTTAAACTCGAAATGTGGACCGGGCAGATTCAGTGGATGGTCAGACGAGGAGTCAACGAGAGAATCAGCAGAAGTTAAAGGGGAATTCTGCCTTGTCTGAATATTCAGGTTAGAAGAGCTTATAATGTTTATAGCAGGACTTTGCATAGAAGCAGGCAGCAGCGTTAGCACATATGGCTGGCAGGCATTTGACAATGGCATGGAGCAGAATCGGAGACAAAAGAAAAGTCACACATTAAGCCAAGGTCCGTAATGAGTGGGCAATGAAGTACCAAATCAGGAGCTGGATAAAGGTCAGGAATAAAGCCAGGGTCAGGAACGGGCAGAACAGAAGTACAAAGGATCCAAATCAGGTCAGGCGGAAGCCAGGTTGATGACCAGAATCACACGCAGAACACAAGCTAGTGTCAGTGCTGACTGGTTTTCAGTGTGTTCTTTGCTCCCTAAGTTACAGTATCAAGCTGCGGTCAGTAACGAGCGGGCAATGAAGTACCGAATTAGTAGCTGAATAAAGGTCAGGGATAAAGCCGAGGTCCGTAACGGGCAGAACAGAAGTACAAAGCAGGATGCAAATCCGGTCAGGAGGAAGCCAGGTTGATAACAGGAATCGCATGCAGGACACAAGCTAGTGTCAGGGCTAACTGGTCTTCAGTGTGTTCCTTGCTCCCTAAGTTACAGTATCGATTAATTAGGCCATCTGGAACTAATCCTGACTCAGGGTGTGCGTGCACATGATGTATTCTTGCTTGTGCACCTGGCTAATGTTTGTGCAGAGGCATGCGCATGTTCCCGAGCCAGCTGGCTAATAGGAATTCACTTATAATGGGTTCCTTGATGCTGTGGGCAGTTGGCAGCTAGCTGAGAGGCAATATGTTCACCTCCATGCCACCAGTTTTACCCATGAAAACCTTTACCCACAGTTGTGGCGGCACCCTATTGACTAGAACAGGTCATGTTTGGCAGTGGTACTGCCTGCCGAATTTGACAAGGGGTATAATTTTTGCGTGGTATGTGTATATTCTCTCCCGGTCCCAGTTTCAGCTTAAGGAGGCAGTGAAACCACACCTCAACCACCTAGTTATAGCTCCTGCCTATGTTAATGAGTCCTTAAAGGAGAGGCCTCTTTATTCAGGCATTGTGTGGTTACCATCTGTCTTTTGGACTGAGATGATGACTCAGAGAAGACTGCTGTAAATCCTGGTGCCTGGATGTATTCTTACCTGTGACATGCATGCTCCCACATGGAAGGTGTGCTGTGGAATCTTGCTGCAATTAATTAAATTGAGCTCAGACTGAATAAACCTTCCATCTATCTATCTATATATATGACCCAGGATGCACTGGGAAACCAACAAACGAACTGGAAAGACGTCATCAGCAGTCACTCCTGGGTCATGTGCATATGTTCTGGAAGTGTCTAGTGCAGACATCACATCTGGTGTTTAGCAGCAGGAAGGTGAGCGGGGTCCGGACTGGAGCAGAGCAACTAGCAGATGCCACGTGGTGTGCAACATGGGAACGCACGATATAGCAGAATGTAGAGGATCCGCAGAGTTAGGGGACCAGAGCAGGATAAACTAGCAGATGTGACACATGGTAAGCCGGGTATGAGCAATATAGCGGGAGGTGAGTGTGGGGGGGGGGGGACTGGAGAGAGAGCGAAAGATTAGCAAAGCTGGGGGTGGGGAATCAGCAGAGCTGGGGCTTACTACTGAGTGGGGAATCAGCAGAGCTGGGGGTTACTACTGAGTGGGGGATCAGCAAAGCTGGGGGTACTGCTAAGTGAGGCATCAGTAGAGTTGGTGATACTACTGAGCAAGGGAACTGCTGGACGTGGGTACGAATAAGCTGAGGATCTGCTGAACAGGGGTAGGAATGAGGCAGGAATCTGCTAAGCGGGGGTAGTACTGAGCTAAATCAAATAGAAAATAAACACACAAGGCATTTGCAAACTTCATCAAAGCTTAAAAGAAAGCATCAGCGAAGCATCAAAAACACATAAAAAGCATGTTGAAACAGTAGGATCTTTAGGCCACTTTCACACTTGTGCGACTTGTCCTTTAGACTGCAAAGTTGCATGACAAGTCATTCCCCATGATTTCCAATGACAACCATTCATATCTGTACGACTTCAAGTCCCTGCACTACTTTGGTCTGACTTTCATGCTAGTTGAGGGCTATAGACCTTACGTTTGCACAGGCATTCCCTGAAATCGCATCAAAATTGTGCCCGTAAAAACGCGTCACTTTCAAGTCGCGGCAGTGTGAAAGGGGCCTTAATGTGTCTCAAAGTTGAAGCAAATGTAAATGAGCCCTTACAGTGCTTGCTGAATAGGCACTAACCATTAGCTGATGGCTTTCACTTGTTGCCTGGGATCAAATACCAGGTCAATGTACATACATGGCACAGCCTAGCAAAAAAAACCCCAGTGCTTCTGCGTCATAAAAAAAAAAATAGAAACACATTTAGACATAGTTGCCTTCAGGCACCTATCAGCCAGCACATGAGTCATCTTGTGGTTGGAAGCCCATTAAAAAAAAAAACACATTTTCTTTTGGTGTTTACCCACATGAGAACTTGGAATTAGAGAGTATTGCCTTAGGATAAAACGATCCACTGAGCATGGAATTTTGAGATGACAGCGGGGTTTTATTTTAATATGCAAATATAAGCCTATTCCTACTTAGTGCGCTAATTTAAGTGCAGAGAGGAAGTGTTCCTTTAAAAAAAAAAGAATGGAAACGTGATAATTACAAGCGTACAGACCTCACATGTGCATTGTATGTGCTCTTTGGTGTCCTTTGTGTAAGCTTTGGCATTTACTATTAAGTGCAGGCTAATTACCGCCTTGGGTCATAATTTATCGCTGTAATATCCATCACTGTGTCTGTTTGAGGATGAGATTAATGGAGCCTTTGCAGCCTTTTATTTATTTATTTTTAATTCTCGTGCTTTTACAGGCAGTGTTTTTTTTTTCCCTTTGCGTAAGGGCAAATGCAGCCAGTTACAGTTGAAACTATGCATTAGGGCCCTTTCACACATGCGGAGCCCGTTTTGACGGGCTCCGCTGCTCAGCGGGGATCCATCCGTTGATCCCCGCTGAGCCGACAGATGACAGGACAGTCTCTGCACAGTGCAGAGACTGACCTGTCAGAGCTCCATTCTCCTCTATGGAGAATCGGATGAGCACGGACCGTCTGTCCGTGCTCATCCGATCCGCCAGGCGGATGGAAAATAGGGCTTCCATCCTGTTTCTGGCGGATCGGTGTCAGCGGACATGTCACCGTTGACATCCGCCGCTCCATAGAGCACAATGGAGCGTCCGTTTGGGTCTGCCTGAAAAACTGACAGGCCGACCCAAACGGACCGTATGTGTGAAAGAGCCTTTGAGGTGAGCAACCTTCTGTGTTGTAGCAGCCCCCCTTTTTCTTACCTGAACCTAATCGTTCCAGCATTGAGAACGAGCCCAGCAGCTCCAGCCACTGTCACGGGTCATCGTCTGATAGATTGAGCCATTGGTTCCCGCTGCTGTCAATCAAATCCAGTGACAGGAGAGCCGGGGGAGGGGCCGAGTCCTGCGGTCTATGTCAATGGGCGCAGCAGCAGGTCTCGGGAGTTTGCCCGCATGGAAAGCGTCTCTCTGAGGGGGCACCCGATGAAGAGGAGGAGCCAGGAGCGCCATTGGGAGACCCCAGAAAAGGAGGATCGGGGGCCACTCTTTCACAGAACAGGTAAGTATGACATTTGTTATTTTTAAAGGCACTACTGTGCAATAACCATGCTGTCTAATCAGCATCTTGATATGCCACACGTGTGAGGTGGATGGATTATGTCTAACACATTTAGACAGATTTGTGAACAATATTTGAGAGAAATAGGCTTTTTATGTACATAGAAAAAGTAGTAGATCTTTGAGTTCAGCTCATGGTAAATAGGGGCAAACACAAAAGTGTTACGTTTATAATTTTGCTCAGTGTATATCACAAACTGTCTCAATACAGAAGTACAACCGAGAAAATAAAAATGTTAAAAAGTAAGGAATGTCGCTGTAAAATATATGTCTCGCCCTCCACCTATAACTAAAATGCCACTCCGGATATTTGAATCATGAGAGTTATTAAAGACGATATCTGACTGGGCCATGTTGATTGCATGAGCCTAGTGTGTCCTTACAGTGGTTGTAATGGCAGAAGGTTTTTTATTTTAATGCATAAAATGTATTAAGATAAAAAGCCTTCTGTGTACAGCAGCCCCCCTCAGCCCCTCTAATACTTACCTGAGCCCACTCTCGATCCTGCGATGTTGCATGAGAGACTCGGCTGTCCGGGACTCTCCCTCCCCATTGGCTGAGACAGCGTTTGGCTCCTGCTGCTTTCAATCTAAGTCAGTCAACCAATAAGGAGAAAGGGGGTGGTGCTGGGCCGTGACTCCGTGTCTGCATTGACACAGGGAGCTGCGGCTTGGTGCTTACTGTGGGGGCACTCGGCAGGAGGGAGGGGCCAGGAGTGCCGAAGAGGGACCTGAGAATAGGAGAATCTGGGCTGCTCTGTGCAAAACCATTACTCGGAGCAGGTAAGTATAATATGTTTGTTATTTTTAACAGACAAAAAAAAGAGACTTTAGTATCACTTTAATGCAAATGGTCATTTTACAATGTTATTCATTTTTATTAATGTAGATACATTTATTACATCTTTGCAAAAAAGGGGACTATGCCTTTAAATAAAATGACTATTTTACAAACACAAATTAAACACAGCAATGCTGGGGTAACAGGTAAATATAAGAAGGAGGAGAAATTGTGCATCTAGGCTTGAGCTTAATGAGCTTTGTGAACATGGGACTGGAACATAAAGCTCTAACTGCTGGCTGCAATATTTATATTTCTCTTTCGTTCATTGACAGGCACAGCGACTAGCGACTAACAGGCAGTTCTAACAGCAAAAAGAACAGTAACAGACACAGCCCCTCCCAGGGGTCAGTCCCCAATGGCAGATAACCCCACACCCTGCTGCTGCTAGCTCAGTTTTTTCTGTCTAGTGCAAGGAGTTAGACCTAGGCTCCCTGTTGGGATCTGTGGTACCTCTCGGGTCAGGAGACAGCCTCACAGATGAAGACTTGAATCAAGCAGCTGTGCTGGGCAACAGGCCGGGTCTCGGACCCAGGTATTCTCCCTAGCCGGCCATCACACGCTAGACCGGATGGTTCGCACTGGGTCGAACGCGACTGACCCCAAACCGGATTGGGTGGATCCACGGGTTAAACGCCCTACCGTCGCATGCAGTGCGCCCTGGTCCAACAGCTTCCTCCGGCCTAGCCGGGAGCGTGAACGCTGTCTCAGGTGGGATGCGCGAACGCTGTCTCAGGTGGGAAACCCACACCGCCCGTCTAGATGGGGTAAGTATGCCCCCCCTCCCCCTCGGGGGTCCGGGGGGGAGCTGCCCGGGTCCCTCCCCTCCGGGGTGAGCGCGATGGGTGGTTCCCCCCTCTTCCTCGCTAGTGCCCTGTCCCCCCATCCCTCCGGGACCCAGCTGTCGCACCCCCCATGGGGGCTTCCAGGGTGGTTTCTCTGGGGCAAGGCTCCCACTGCCTCTCCTTCCCTCATCCCCCCCCCCCGCCTGCCTGGTGCTCGGCGGTCAGCACGCTCGGCGGCCTTTTTGCCGGTGCCCGGCCACCATTTTCTTGTAGCCGGCCACACTGTTTAGGCCTAGGGAGCAACCGGCGGCCATTTTTGTGTAGCAACGGCCCTGTTACAGGGGTGTATGGCTTCTAGTGTGCAGGGTGGCGTTTTCCCTGTATCTACATGTAGATGTGAAGCCTGGGGGCGGTCCTGGCTGTTTTTTATGGCGCTAATTTACACCCCCAGCACGGCGCGGTTCTCCCTAGCAGTGGCAGCAGCTCTGAGCACAGCGGCAGTGGGCAGCAGGAGTGGGTGAAAGCGACAGCGGTGGACAGCAGCAGCAGGCAGCTCCTCGTCGGGTGGTGAGTCCCTTCAGGGTGCCCCTTCTGCCCAGCCTTGCTCAGCTGTGGGGTGGGGGTGCAGTGGTCTCCTGGCAATAGGCCTTATTTAGTTGGCATTGCCAGGGTGGGTGACAGTATGGCAGCCGATGCGGGTGCTTCCCCACCGGACCTCTCAGGTGCCTGCAGCCAGCACTTCAGAGGCTCTAGTAGACGTGATGTTGACGGTCCTGGAGACGTTTGTCTCCCGGGTAGAGTCACTGTTGGACTGCAGGGACGCCAAAAAGCGCCCCTTGCCCCCCTTTCTTTGGGGGAGGACTCGGACCACAAGGGGGGCTCCTCCGTTGCAGGGACCCCCCTCTAGCTGTCGGATGGCGAGGTTCCCGACGCTCCTGATAGCGGGGATGAGTCTGAGCCGCCCGCTGCTGCGCACGAGAAGGCTTTCGTAGACGCTCTGATCATCTCAGTGCGTGAGACCCAGCGATTGGAAGAGACGGCGGGACCCTCTCGGAGGGTGCCCGTTCCCTTCGGGTCACATAGACCGTGCCCTGCGGCTAAGGTCTTTCCGTATGTGGACTTTCTCTATAAGTTCGTTTATAAGGATTGGGCTTGGCCTCAGAACTCCCTTCCCATCCCGAAGTGTTTCGCTGTGCGTTACCCCTGAGGATAAATTGTTGAAGAAGTGGGCATCGCCCCCCGTGGTTGACCCACCAGTGTCCCGCCTGTACAGGGTGACCACTATCCTGGTGGAAGGCACGCCGTCCCTTAAGGACCCGGCTGACAGGAAGGCTGAGGCTTGTGTCAGGTTCCTGTTTGTCCTGACGGGATCGGCCATGTGGCCCGTGGTGGCTTCTGCGCTGGCATCGCAGACGCTCAATGAAAGGGCAAAGTGGTTGCACAGAGTTGAGCAGGACTCAGGCTTCTCCTGAGTGTGTGGATCTTGCAGATCACATGGTCCAAGTGGCTCAGTATCTGTGCGATGCTGCCCTGGACGCAGCCCCCCTGATATCCAAGACGTCCGCGGTCTCTGTGGTGGCCAGACGGTGGCTTTGGTTGAAGTGCTGGTCTGCGGACCTGCCTTCTAAGAAGACCCTGTCGGATTTACCTTTCCGGGGGGGGAGGCTCTTCTGTGACACCTTGGACGAGATGATCAAAAATCTCACTGGAGGGAAGAGCACCTTCCTTCCGGAGCCCAGGAGGAGTACGGACTCCCGTCGCCGTCAGGGGCCTTCCTTTTTGGCCTATAGGCGGCCTTTTCATCCCTTCCGCGTCCCAGGCAAGGGTTCACAGCCAGCCAAGGCCCCCGCAGGTGGACAGAAGCGTCCCTGGCCGCGTAAGCGCACCATGCCAGAGGACAAGGTCTCCTCCGAATGAAGGGTTGCCCCCACCCGGTGTTTGGGTGGGGGGACGTCTCCTGGGGTCAGCGGACAGGTGGTCTTCCCGCATCTCGGACCGCTGGGTGCTCGAGGTGGTCTCCTCAGGGTACAGCATAGAATTCCCCAGACAGGTTTTCACTTCCGACCTGTGGGCCCTGTTTGTGGCTGTGCAGGACCTGCTGGGTCAAGGGGTGATTGTCCCCGTTCCTTGGGCGGAACGTTCCCAAGGGTTTCATTCCAACCTTTTCGTGATTCCGAAGAAGGATGGGGTTCATCCCTTTCTGGATCTGAAGGACCTCAACAGGTTTATGCGGGTTTTCAGGTTTCGCATGGAGTCAGTCCGCTCGTTAGTAGCGGCCCTGCACCAGGGCGACTTCCTGGCCTCCCTCGACATCAAAGATGCATACCTGCATGTTCCCATCTGCGCCCAGCACCAGCGATTCCTGCGCTTTGCGGTTGGAGAGGATCACTACCAGTTCGTAGCTCTTCCGTTTGGCCTGGCCTCGGGTCTTCACCAAACTGCTGGCCCCGGTTCTGGCTCTGCTGAGACAGAGGGGTATCGCAGTGGTGGCGTATCTGGACAACCTCCTCCTGCAAGCGGAGTCGGCTCCAGCGCTCAGGGACAATGTGACGATTACCCTGCACACTCTGCAGGAATTCGGATGGGTGATCAACCCGAAGTCGGTCCTGATTCCTTCTCGCTACCTGGAGTATCTGGGGCTGATCCTGGATGCGGCCCAGGCGAAGGTTTTTCTTCCACCGACCAAGTGGCAGACCCTTCAGTCGGCAGTTCGGTCCCTGCTGTCTCAGAAATGGGCCTCACTTTTTGCATGCGGGTCCTGGGCCTAATGGTGGCCTCCTTCGAGGCGGTCCCTTATGCTCAGTGTCACACCCGGGCTCTGCAACAGGAGATTCTCCTGAGCATGGGACAGGTCCCCATCTTCCCTGGATCGGGTGATCAGGATGGATCACCCAGTGAGGGCCTCGCTGCTCTGGTGGCTGCAGTCCCCGACTCTGCGGTCGGGGAAGTCCTTCCTCCCCCTTCACTGGACAGTGATCACGACGGACACCAGCCTGACAGACTGGGGCAGAGTCCTGGGGCTGCTTTCAGCCCAGGGACGGTGGTCTCAGGAGGAGTCTCGTCTCCCGATCAATGTCCTGGAATTGCGGGAGATTTGGTGCTGCCTCTCCCATTGGACGCCGAGGCTATATGGATGCCCTGTCCGGATTCAGTCGGACAATGCCACGGCCGTAGCATACGTGAACCACCAGGGTGGGACGAGAAGCTTGGCTGTGGCCTCAGAGGTAGCCCCCATCCTGCGGTGGGCAGAAAGTCATGTTCCAGCAATCTCTGCCGTCCACATACCGGGCGTATAAAATTGGCAGGCGGACTATCTCAGTCGTCAGCGCCTGGACCAGGGAGAGTGGTCCCTACACCCGGATGTGTTTCATCAGATTTGCCTGAGATGGGGTGTCCCGGACGTGGACCTGCTCGCATCCCGCCTCAATCAGAAGGTGCAGTCCTTCGTGAGCAGGACAAGGGATCCCTTGGCGGACGCGGTGGATGCTCTTGTGGCTCCGTGGGCTCGGTCGGTATTGACTCATCTATGCCTTTCCTCCTCTCAAGCTGCTTCCATGCCTTCTGCGCAGAATAGAGGCGGAGGGCATTCTGACCATTCTGGTAGCTCCAGATTGGTCAAGTCCTTTCCGTATCTACTCAGTTATGGCTGGCTCGGGTGCCTCGGTGTTCTCGTAGGTGGCGCAGGCGGTTCCCTAGGGAACAGGACGAGTGCTTCCTGACGTGGAAGACTAACTCCGCCCTACGCTCGTCCAGGTGCAGGCCCTGTGGGGTAGAGTCCGTTTAGACTACTTTGTGTAGGCCCACATCCCTGGTGAGAGGGACCAGGTCCGCGACTGCTGACTCTATCAGGCGGACGGTTAAAATATGCGGGCCATACACCTGCCGTCTCTAACGACCTTGTACTGAAAGACGGGT
>BLSH010307934.1:980143-1001433 GCA_018402905.1 Glandirana rugosa
CCCGACCGTCAGCCTCCGACTGCTGAGAGACACCCACTGGTGGACACTGGAACTGCAGCCCATAGATCTGGGAGCTACAGCGCCACCAGTGGGTGAAACTTTTCCTGACATAGGTCCAGTAGATTTCCTCATTAGTGCTCTCCAGATGCACACCTGATTGATAATTATGAAACCACTCCCAATAGACCCACTCAGTACAGAGGCACAGAGGAACACAGAGGGATTTCAGAGGGAATAACAAAAGGTAGGAATCTGCAACAAAGGTTGTTATAATCCTTGCAATGTACATCACCAAGAGGAGAATGTTTTTTTCTCAACAAAAGTGGAGTTATGCTTTAAGGTTTCTTGGCTGTCACTTGGCAGCTTGAACTTTCAGCTCCCTCCATAAATTTAAAATAGAATTAAGGTCTGGAGCCTGGCTAGGCCACTCCATGACCTTAAGGAGCATCTTCTTGAGCCACTCCTTTGTTGCCTTGTCAGTATCTTTTGGGTCATTGTCATGCTGGAAGACCCATCCATGACCCATTTTCAGTGTTCTGGCTGAGGGAAGAAGGTTCCCATCCTAGATTTTACAATCCATGGCCCGTCCATTGGCCCCTCAATGCAGCAAAGTCAGCCTGTGCTTTTAGCAGAGAAATGGTCCCAAAGCGTAAAGTTTCCTCCTCTGTGCATGACTGTAGGGATGGTGTCTTAGGATCATAGTCAGCATTTTTCTTCCTCCAAACACGGCGATTCGAGTTCATGCCAAAGAGCTCAATTTTGGTCTCATCTGACCACAGCACTTTCTCCCAATCCTTCTCTGAACCATTTAGATGTTCATTGTCAAATTTCAGATGGGCTTGTACATGTGCCTTCTTGAGGTGGGGGATCTTGCGGGCGCTGCAGGATTTCAATCCATGGCAGCGTATTGTGTTACCAATAGTTTATTTGGTGACTGTGGTCCCAACTGCCTTCAGATCATTCACAAGCTCCTCCCGTGAAGTTGTGGGCTGATCCCTCACTTTTCTCACGATCATCCTTACCCCATAAGGCGAAATCTAGCATGGAGTTCCAGGCCGAAGGCAATTGATGGTTAGTTTTTATTTCTTCCATTTGTGAATAATCGCTCCAACAGTTGTCTCTTTCTTACCAGACTTCTTCCTGATGGTCTTGTAGCCCATTACAGCCTTGTGCAGGTCTACAATCTTGTCCTTGACGTCCTTTGACAGTTCTTTGGTCTTGCCCATGATGGGGGAGGTGTGAATGGCAGAAAGAGATTCTGTGGACAGGTGTCTTTTATACACATAACAATTTATTGTTAGGAGCACCTTCTTAAATTGACAGGACTAATCTATGTACCACCTGAGCACATACTGTAGCCAGTCTGTGGAAGCCGGAATTATTGTTGGTTGGTAGAGGATCAACTTTTTTTTTTACTCACTGAACTGCAATTCAATTTATAACGTATTTTTTCTGAATTTTGGTTGCTATTCTTTCTCTATACTTTAAAATACACCTATTATAACAATTAGAGACCTTTCATTTCTTTGTAAGTGGGCAAACTTACAAAATCTGCAGGGGATCAAATAATTATTTTCCCCACTGTAGAACACTACACCTCCAACGTGACCAACTACTGGACATGACTCTAATGCAATTCTATTACTCTCTGTAGCACCCTCCTAGGTAGGTTGTTAGGATGACGGGTACATTTCATGCTTTCTGGCTGTTCTGTAATCATTGGAACAGCAATTGATTTCACTGGGCTGTCCTAGATCTCACAGATTGCAGGTTTGATTGCTTCCCCATGCATTCTAGAGGCTTCCTGAACATAGAGGGTTGGTGGAGTCAAATGGGCAGCTTGAATATTTATGGTACTGCAAGCAATACCTGGGGAGGTGTGCCCAGTATCTGGCTGGGGAGTAACATAAATAGTCTGGGGCCTGGAGCAGCCTTGTTCTTGTCCTGCTGGAGAAGTTCCCAGCATCAGGGGCTCCTGCCCCTTTGAGGCAGCCCTGCTGGAGTCTGCTGATGATTCATAGAGGTCCCAGCTGTAGGAAAGCTAGGGACTTGGTCTGGAAAACCTGCTGAAAAGCACCTGGTGGAAGCTGCCCTGGGACACTGAGTGCTAACCCTAGCTTATGATTTTTATGACTGTTTGGTGGTCTACTTTAGGGTGCCAGTGGTAGCTTTTTCTTTGATACTACTCCAACAGGGTCTCAGTTCTGGCCTTCACCCCTGGTTACTGGTTTGAACACTGTTCAATAAAGTTTCATCTAATGAAGAGTGTTCTCCTGTTACAAGTCAGGATTTCTGGAGTATCCCATGCCATCCCAACCCCTCTCCTGTTTTAAGGTCTACATGCAATAAATCATAAAAAGACATCCCCCTAGACTGTTTAATGGAGCCAGTGAATGGACAGTTGCCTGTGTGAGTGGATGGTGGCCTCTGCACTGTTTTGGTAGAGAACCAGTTAAATCACAGAGGCACTATAGAACATAGGATTGATTTACTAAAGGCAAATCCACTCTGCACTACAAGTGCACCGCAAGTGCACTTAGAAATGCAGTCACTGTAAATCTGAGGGGAAGATCTGAAATCAGGGGAAGCTCTGCTGATTTTTTCATCCAATCATGTACAAGCAAAAATGTTTTTTTTTTTTCTTTGCATGCCCCCCTCGGATCTACAGCGACTGCGCTTCCAAGTGCACTTCCAAGTGTACTTGCAGTGCACTTGTAGTGCCAAGTGGATTTGCCTTTAGTAAATAGACCCTCCCATCTCCAACATGTGACCACTGGACATGACAATAATAAAATTCTATTACACTCTATACATAGAACACTACATCCCCAACATGCCCAACCACTGGACATGATCATAATACAATTCTATTACACTCTATACATGGAACGCTACACCTCCAACATGGCTGATTCCTGGACATGACCATAATACAATTCTTTTATACTTTGTATATAGAACACTACACCTCCAACATGGCCGATTCCTGGACATGACCATATTAAAATTCTATTACACTCTATACATAGAACACTACACCTCTAACATGGCCGACCACTGGACATGATCATAATACAATTCTATTACACTCTATACATAGAACACTACACCCCCAACATGACTGGCCACTGGACATGATCATAATAAAATTGTATCATTTGTAATGAATATCAAATATTGAGACATATCAGCCAAAGCAATGCAATGGGGCTGCCTTTGGAAATTTGGGACAGTGGTCACTGGTCAGTGATGCTGTTGGTTAATGATATAAGAAAACAACAGAAAAATGTACCTCACTACTTCATGTTTGTAATGTTAAAATTTGTTTATTGCTGGAAGGTCAGGGGAGAGCAGTGTCTATTTGACCGAAGCTGATACTCACAGCTGGAGACATGGGTTGCTGCTCACACACCATCGGGGGTTACACTGCAAAGCGACCCATTGAGACATAATCTCATTAAAATCAGTGGGAGTTCCCGGTCTTGTACCAACAAAGCAGAAGTGTTTATGTTAATACATTTAACCTATTGTCGCTTCTATTTAGCTGAAGAACAGCAAAGCAACCAAAATCAACTGTGCATGCAAATCATTTTATAAACAATGATAATAATTAGGGTGCTCTGATAAACCTCCAGAAGGTGGCAGCAAACTAACATTCATTCTTAGTATTGTACAGAGCAGTTTGTTACTGCTGCAATTAACCAGTTAAGCTCTCATACTTTTATATACCCTTTATGGACCAGAGCAGTTTTTACTATGGATCTATTATTTTGGCAAATGTTTTGTCATTATTTCAAGAGGACTTTCCCTATAATTAACGTCAGCATGTGCCTTCATTTAGAAGTTGTTTTGTTTTGTTTTTTTGCTTCGTCAGAGCTATTATAAAAAAATAATATTTTATCATTTCTATAATTTTGAACTATGAGGCAAAGCATGTGAAATATAGAAAACTTCTAAACAGGCCAAGAAACAAGGGTCTTATTAACATCTAATTTTCCCAAGAGACAGAAAATGCTTCAATTCAGTGGATGTAAACTCACCGTTCACCCAGTATAAACTAATGGCACATTGTTAAAGTATATATACATGCAAGCCTCCTGCATGTATCCCTACCTTGCAAATGTCACCCCCTTCAGCAGTAGCAGCCTCACAAATCTCTGGAATCAGTGGGTAGGTCTCTTTGCTGGAGCTTGGAGGAGTTGTGGGTGGAGTTGTGACGTCACAAGACTCCCCACCCCGCTCTACACTCTCCTACTTTGCTATTCCTGAGTTTTGAGAAACATCTAGTCAAAACTCAGGAAAGACACCACATGACTCCAGCATGCCCAATCATACTTAGGTGCGGAGCAGCCAATCCTGGGAGAGCTGGAGGAGAAAGGAGGGGAAAGTGTGAAGCTTCCTCTGCTCCATGCATGAGATAAGGAGATGATCTATCACTCACACAGCACGGTGAAGAAACATCTCTTATTTCTCAGTTAGGGCTTGTTTACACTTGCTTTGTTTTCAATGCACATTAAAGCCCCTACTGCTTCAACAAGCTTTTATGATGTGTTTATGAGGCTTCGGTGGTGCTTTGATGAGGCTCTTTTGAAGCTTGGCCGATGGCCTGTGTATGATATCTCACACCTGCAATTTCTCCAAAACAAAGCGAAGCTAAATCTGAATTAAAGCTTCTGAAAAGCCGCAGGTGCTTCAAGCGAGCTTCAAACAAGCTTTGTCATAGACTTCTATGGAGGCGTTGAAGAGGCTTTGAAGCATGGCTAAAGTTACATGGGGTATAATGTTTGACGCAAAGCTGAAGCAAAGCAAAGCCAACGCAAGGTGTAAACAGGACTGTAAGCTAACCATTTTATTTAGTGACAGGGGCTTTGACTGGTGTTTAGGGAGCTTTAACAAAGTGTGTCTGATGCCCTGTTTTGAAGCAAGTGTTAACTAGCCCTTAGTCATTTTTTTCTGACTGAAAAAAGAGAAGGGGATTGTTCAGAGCTGGATCAGCTCTTTGAGGCAAGACTGGGCACAGATTACATGACATGCTCTACTAGGCAGAATTATTAATTAATTATTTTTATTTTCGTGTTTACATCCACTTTTTTTTTTTTTTGTTGTAATATTTTTTATTGTGGTTTATAGTAAGAGTAATACACGAGAGAAAAATACAGTATCCATCAAGTAATGAAAAGGTAGCATGAATACAGAGAATACCATCGTAATGGTGAAGTACCAACTGCGCACCATGCATGTGAGCAGGTTACAGCAATCTAACACTACAATATATCAAGAGAAACTTGGTAGATTGGTCTTATCTAGTATATCAATACAATATTCAGCCAGTCTAAGTGATCTGAGGGGCTTAGTAAGCGTGGAGTAAGAGCATGTGTAGCGTAGCATAGGAAAGGGTGTAGAGGTGCCGAAGGTCCCGCTCCCCAGGTCGGGATCCGACTGGTGGCCCAACCTATCCAGGGGAGCTAGGTCCTCTCGGCATCCACATCCTAGCATCCAAATAGAAGAGGGAATCAAGTCGGGAGAAAAAGAAAGCGAGAATTATTGATCTAGAGGGAGGGTTGGTAGGAAAAAAGCTTTTTACCGAGATCGGTAATTCGGTGTGTCAGACTGACACACCGCACCACTGATCGGCATGATGTGCGCCCCTCAGGGAGCGGGTTATCCTGAATCACGTCATCTGATGTCCGGTCAGGATAACGGAACCACCGCCAGGCTGTCATTTTGCTATAGGCTGGGTGGGAAGTGGTTAAATATCACCAAAAGAAAGCTCTATCTGTCTCAAAGAAATGATAAAAATTTCACATGGGTACAGCGTTGCATGACCGTGCAATTGTCATTCAAAGTGCGACAGCGCTGAAAACTGAAAATTGGCCTGGGCAGGAAGGGGGTATAATTGCCCAGTAAGTAAGTGGTTAAGCAAGGAAAAAGCACTTTAAATGATAACCAGAATTTTTTTTTTCTTTTCAGGTTTGATATGTGAATGGGAACATTCTACAAGTATAAAGTAGGTAATATCCCAATTCGGCTGCAAAAATGGAAATTCTTTAACGTGTAAGCTCACCTTTACAGAAAATCTATAAGGTGAACTTACACTGGACCCCCTCCCCACTGCACCTGGTTCCCCTAACCTGAAGTCCGGCAATCGCCTGTTCTGACAGATCGTATGGCCGCTTTACCGCTTTAAGGATTTAAAATTCCTGCGGCTTTCTCTCCTCTTTGCCTGCGGTGACAGGACAGGCTACACGGGTTTTGATTGGTCGGTGCCGCTCATGTGACGACGCTGACCAGTTAGAATGCCTCCTATACGTACCTCTTGTGAGATTAAGCCGAAGGGATTTCTAAGCCCCAGACAGGTAAGACGGCTATACGATGTCTCCTAGCGGGTTTATATAGGAAATGTGCAGCACCACCCATATCTAACACTCTCCTAGCGGGTGATTTCCGGGCTCCAGGTCAGTGGGACCGGGGGGAAGAGGAGGGGGTCCAGTGTAAGTTAATTTTATAGATTTTTCTGTAAAGGTGAACTTACACTATAAATGATGTTCTGGTAACTAGGGTACTTTTTACATGATGGATTGTAAGGTAAGCTCCACTTACACAAAACAATTGGTATAACACATGTCATATTGGTTTGTGACATAATATTATTAAAATTTGGACAGAACATGAATTCAAATTTCAGATACCCTCCACAACAAATTATTGTAAGCTTTTTTACGGTACCATCCTCATTCATATTATCCTATGTAATTGTATGTGGTATGGCTCGGCTTGCTTGGCTGATGGGAACTGGGACTACTATAGGTGATGCTACACTAAGGTATATTCACTGATCACTTGTGTAGAGGTGACCATTGCAGTGGTCCTTGGATTTTGGGCCCCTTTATGCATCTAGGATGTGAAAAAGTCTCACATATATGGTATCTCTATAGGCATAGCAGAAAGTGTTTTGGAATGTAATTATGTGTAAGCCTATGCTGTTTGTGAGACATAACTTGATAAAATGATAACTTTTAAAAAGCTAATTTAATTTACTTTCCAAAAAATTGTGATTAAAAATGTACAACTTCAAGAAACTCCCCTTGCCTCTTACTAAATACCTTGGACAGTCTACTTTCCAAAAAGGGGTCATCTGGGGGGTATTTTTACTGTCCTGACATTTTAGGGCCTCAAGAAATGAGATAGGCAGTCATTACATCAGGAATGATCGATTTTCAAATATATACTGTATATCAGGGGTCCCCGACCACCTGTTGACCGGGCCGCACAGTAGGAGGTGAGTGGCGACCACAGTCTGCACAGGGCTATCACAGATTGCACTCGCCGCTTGCTTCCTGCCATGCCCATGTGTCCTCTCCTGGCTCCTCCGCCCACCCTGCTGCCTATGCCATTCAATCAGGAGGGCAAGGGGTGGGAGGAGCTGCAGATTGGAATGTAAAGCTCCTCCCGCCCTCTGCCCTGTTGATAGGATGACATTGGCGGGGGAGTCGGCAGAGGACACACGGACTGATCACATCCTCTGCCCTGCTAAAGGTAGGAGTCCTGTGCAGGGGAGGCAGAGATTAGTGATGTGTGATGTTGGAAAGGAAGGGGGGGGGGCAGACTGCAGGGGCACTGTGTTGGAGGAGGCTATGGGGCACTAGTAAAGGGGGCACTGTAATGTAAAAGGGCACTGTAATCATTACAGTGCAGCCCCTTTACATTACAGTGTCCCCTTTACATCACTGTGCCCCTTTTACAAAGCAGTCCCTGTTACATTAATGTAAAGGGGCACTGTGATGTAAATGGGGCTGCACTGTAATGAAAGGGGGGCTGTGATGTGAAAGGGAACTGAGGACACTGATATAAAAGGAGGGCTGTGCTGTAAAGGGGGATTGTGGTGTGCAGGGGGGCTGAAGGACAGACCTGCCAATCCCCATTCCCTGGGAAATTGGCTGCCATGAAACTGGTCCCTGTTTTCAAAAATGTCGGGGAATGCTGCTGTATATCATAGTTTGCAGACTCTCTAACTTTCACGCAGACAATAATGTACACTGATTTGGATTATATTTTACCAAATAAATGTAGCAGAATATATTTTGGCCTACATTTATGATGAAAGATTATTTGCTAAATTTTATAACAGAAATTAAATCATTTTTTTTTCAAATATGTTTTTATTCGGGAAATGCAAACAAAGTACAGTAAGTGCTACATCATATACAAGATATGAAATTGACAGCGTACAATTGGGATCATTGTACATCTATAGAAACCTTCTAAAATATTGTGAGGAGAAGTAGCACATTTTAACTTAAAGGGCCTCTGCAAAATATAGGAGGGTCCTGACCAAAAAAAAAAAAAGAAGTAGGAAAAACTACCGACAATAGTAACTGAGATAACATAGAAGGGAAAACAAAAGAGGGCAATCAGGGAGATCCAGACATGGTCAGCTCAAAACACGGGATTTTACACGATTCAAGAGTTTTGAGTATTTCAAAGATGCTTAGTAGGTACTGGGCATCAAGGTAATCAAATATGCTATTCTATAACAAGGGCACAGAACTCTGAAGGTCCACCAACAAGTCCATGCTGTTCAAACCTTTTCAGGGTCCATACCATTCACAGCCACCAATGTCTCCATCGCCACAATGTTATGGAGAATCTGGGTCCACTCCAGGAGGGAAAGGAGATTTTCCAATTACGAGAGATGGCGATCCGGGCCGCCAGCAGGCAGTGCCTCAGGATACCGTTTCTGATTCTGGATATAGGCCCAGATATCGACAGGAAGGCGATTTCAGGAAAAGGTTGGAGATCAGTATAGCACATAGATTTATACGCAGTAAAGACTTTCTGCCAAAACGATGAAAATGTATACTGCTAAACTTCTTTGGTGAAAATAACCCAAATGAGAGTATAATTTGTAGTCTGTAGGAAAGTTATGGAGTCCACAAACTATAGTATAAATGTCTGAAAATCAATCAATCCTGATGTACTGACGGATCTCTTTTCTTAAGGCCTGAAAATGCCAGGACAGTACAAATATCCTCCAAATTACCCCTTTTTGGAAAGTAGATAGTCCAAGGTATTTAATAAGAGGCATGGCGAGTACTTTGAAGTTGCAATTTTTTGTCACAAACAAGAAATTAAAAAAAAAAATTTTCACAATGTTTAACCACTTCAATACAGGACATTTAAACCCCCTTCCTGCCCAGACCAATTTTCAGCGCTCTCACATTTTGAATGACAATTACTCTCTCATGCTACACTGTACCCAAACAAAATTTGTATCATTTTTTTCACACAAATAGAGCTTTCTTTTGGTGGTATATAATAACCTCTGGGTTTTTTATTTTTTGCGACATAAGTGAAAAAAGTACGAAAATTTTGAAAAAAAAAACACTTTTTTTTTTTTAGTTTTTATGATAAAATTTTGCAAATAAGTAATTTTTGTTCATAAATTTGGGCCAAATCCTATACTGCTATCTTTGGTAAAAATACCCAAAACCCAAATAAGTGTATATTATTTGGTCTGTGTGAAAGTTATAGAGTCTACAAGCTATGGTGCCAATCATTAAAAATTGATCACACCTGAAATGTCAGGAATGTACAAATACCCCCTTTTTGAAAAGTAGACATTCCAAGGTATTTAGTGTGAGGCATGGTGAGTTTTTTGAAGTTTTCCTAATGACCTATTACACTTTTGAAGGCCCTGGAGCACAAGGACAATGAAATTACCCACAAAATGAACCCTTTTGGAAAGCAAACACCCCAACGTATAATCTATGAGGCATTATGAGTCTTTTGCATGGTTCATTTTTTCTGCAAGTCTTCGAAAAACATGGAAAGAAAATGAAAACGCTTTTATTTTTACACAAAGTGGTCAATTTATAAGATATTTCTAACACATAGCATGTACATGGCAAAAATTACCCCCCAAAATATATTCTGCTACTCATCTCGAGTATGGTGATACCACATGTGTGAGACTTTTACACAGCCTGGCCACATAGAGAGGTCCAACATACAGGGAGCACCGTCAGGCGTTCTAGAATTCGATATTGTTGCTGAAGGAGTCTATTGTTGCTAGGGCAATCTATTATTGCTGGATGGGTCTATTGTTACTGGGGACAACTATTGTTGCTGAAGGGGTTATCGTTGCTGTAGGGGTCTATTGTTGCTGGGGGGGGATCTGTTGGTGCTGAATGGGGTCTATGGTTGCTAGGGAAATCTATTAATGCTGTAAGGGTCTATTGTTCCTGGGGGGCAACTATTGTTACTGAAGGGGTCTATTGTTGCTGGGGGGGGGGCTGTTGTTGTTGAATAGGTCTATTGTTGCTGGTGGTGGTTTATTGTTGCTGACAGCAGGGAATCTACTTTTACTGCCTTTCTTGTTATCATTAACAAATTCCATACACAGAAGTGGGGACAGGTATCTGTCAAAAACAGGTGCCCGCACAAGTGTTGCACCGGAGGGGGAGAGGGGGGGGGGAGGAGGCAGATAAGCAGAGCTTTCACTTTTGGATGGAACTCTGCTTTAATATCACTTTAACACCACAAAATGATACTTGATTATGTATTCTCAAAAAGGCGGCGGTACTGGAAGGTGGGTGGGGGGGCAGATATAAGGGATGGTGCTCAGAGGTGGGTAGGGGGTGGAAACCAGGGTGACTTGGGCTGGAGGGGAAGAACCTGCATCTATTCTCTGAGGAACAAAGGCCTGCAAATTTTCACAATTTTCTTTGGCAAAGTCCATTCATTCCAAAAGTCGAACAACATTCATCAATCCATTGAATTTACTGAGAATGTTTGTACAAATGTTCATACGAAAGTTAATTTGATGTAAGCTCTTATGAGTAGGGCCCTTTAACTCCCTTGTAGTTTATTATATTGTAACTGTACTGTCTCCCTTTGCACTGCATAAACTGTTGATGCGATATAAATCCTATATAATAATAATCCAGTGTATGGTCATCTTTATACAGTGTTGCAGAAAGTGGCGGCTGGTGCTCCTTTTTTTTGGGGCGGGGGGTGGCAAACTAACCCCCCCCCCCGGTCCGCACTTACCCCATCCAAGTTGCGGCTTCCCCGGTTTCTCCTCCCTGCTAATTCGATCTTAAGATCAGCCTCCTGTCCTGATTGGCTGGGAGGGGAAGCGAGAAGACAATAACGAATATTGATTCGCTAATGTCATGAGTGGGTGGGTTCTACGCCCCGAGCCCAACCTTTTTGAAGCCAATTAGAGCCTCGAGCTATGATCATGTGCCTAAAAAAAAAAACAGAAACTCATAGAAACCTATGAGTCCGGCGCCCTGCATGGAGATTAGGAGGTGGCACATGGAGACTAGGGGGACTGGCTGCTGCTGGTTGCAGAGGATGTTGGCACTGTATAAGCCAGCAATCACAATAAGAACAATAAATGGTGAAGCAATGTTGTTGTGGCTGCCTTCACTGGAATCCAGCCTTCCCTGCCTCCTGCCCCACCCATGGCTTCCAGTAGTAAACAGATCCCCTGATGGAGAGACCTGTCAATCACACTGGTGGCTCTTCATACAGCAATTACCTTGTCTGCTGTGTAATTCTTTCTGCTCAGAACATGTGCATGGATCGCACGCATCTCATCTAAGTGCTGCTAATTTTCCCAGGTGTAAAAACTGTAATCTGCATAATGAATTGCGTTATGATCCATGGATTCAGCACAAACCTCCTAATAATGACTGAGATTTCCGGGATTGGGAATTTTCAGAACATTCTATCGCTGGTACAGGAGTTAACCACTTCAGCTCCGGGAGATTTACGCCCTTCCTGACCAGGTCATTTTTTGCGATACGTCACTGTGTTACTTTAACTACTTCAGCCCCGGAAGGATTTCACACTTTAGGACCAGAGCCCTTTTTGCGATTCGGCGCTGCGTCACTTTAACTGACAATTGCGCGGCCGTGCGACTTTGTACCAAAACGAAATTTGCGTCCTTTTTTTCCCAAAAAATAGAGCTTTCTTTTGGTGGTATTTGATCACCGCTGCGTCATTTCTGATCACCGCTATAAACAAAAGAAGAGCGACATTTTTGCAAAAAAACCCAAATTTCTTACTTTTTGCTAAAATACAAATCCAAAAAAAAAATATAAAAAAACATTTTTTCAACGGTTTTGGCCGATTTTATATTCTTCCTCATATTTGTGATTAAAAAAATCGCAATCGGCGTTTATTGATTGGTTTGCGCAAAAGTTGCCGCGTTTACGGATGATGAGAATTCATTTTTGGGGTTTTTATTTATTTATTTTTTTACAAGTAATGGCGGCGATCTGCGATTTTTAGCGGGACTGCGATATTGGGGCAGACATGTCGGACCATTTTGACCCTTTTTTTGGACCAACGGCATTTATACAGTGATAAAAATGCACTGATTACTGTGTAAATGCCAATGGCAGTGAAGGGGTTAACCTGCACGGGGGCGCTCTAAGGGTTAACTGTGTTCCCTGGGCGTGTTCTAACTGTGTGTGGGCTGCCCTAGCAGGGGAAGGGAAGTGATCATGTAGAGGAAGGCTGTGATCACAGCCCTTCCCCCTCTCACAGAACAGAGGTCCGTGTTTACTTACATGGACCTCTGTTCTTTCACTCTGGGGGGGGGCATCGCGGGTAGCCGGCGGAGATCGAGTCCGCCGCACCCGCTCCCTGGCCCCCCCAGACACAGTGAGCGTGCGAGCGCGCCTGCTCACAGTGCTCGATCTCGCAGCCGCCGTTGTATGACGGCGTTTTGCGATATCGAACCACTTTGTCGCCGTCAACTGCGGTTGGCGGTCGGCAAGTGGTTAACTGACAATCAATTGCGTTGACGTGCGAAGCTATACCCAAATAAAATTAATGTCCTTTTTTTTCCCACAAATAGAGCTTCCCTTTGATGGTATTTGATCACCTCTGCAGTTTTTATTTTCTGCGCTATAAACAAAAAAAAAAAGGGCCAATTTTGAAAAAAACAAAACAATATTTTTTACTTTCTGCTATAAAACACATCCAATAAAAAAATGTAAAAAATCTAATTTCTTCATCAATTCTTCTTCAAATTATATTCTGCTACATATTTTTGGTAAAAAAATCCCAATAAGCGTATATGGATTTGTTTGCGCAAAAGTTATAGCGTCTACAAACTATGGGATATTTTTATGTGTATCCGACAGTGGACTACGATTTCCTGGTTCTGCAGACCACCCCCTGGTCAATCTCCAACTGTTCCTGTGTCCCTCTAGTGCTGGGCTCTAGTGACTGACATCATATCTCTGAGCCAAGTAGGGAGGATTCTGGGACTAGTAGTCTCTTGAACAGACATCCTGGAGTTGTGGAACTATCCTTAGACTACACATCCCAGAGGACTCTCTGTAACACCAAAGACCTCTGGTAGAAACTATAAGAGGGCCAGCAGATCCGGCCTGCGCTCTCTTCTTCCTGGGTTCCATGGAGTAAACACCTCTAAGGTGCAAGAGGGCTGCGGCCTACCACGCGGCAATCAAGCTACTCCAGCCCGGCCCCGGAGGGCCCCACCCTGCTTGTAGGTTGCAAGACATTACCGCAGCACCACCCCATCAAACAACCTCTGGATACGACGCTGAGCACATGCACTCAACTTCTTTGGTCGACCATGGCGAGGCCTCTTCTGAGTGGAACCTGTCCTGTTAAACCGCTGTATGGTCTTGGCCACTGTGCTGCAGCTCAGTTTCAGGGTCTTGGCAATCTTCTCATAGCCTAGGTCTCAGATCCTCAGAGAGTCCTTTGCCATGAGGTGCCATGTTGAACTTTCAGTGACCAGTATGAGAGAGTGAGAGCGAAAACACCAAATTTAACACTCCTGCTCCCCATTCACACCTGAAGCCTTGTAACACTAAGGAGTCACATGACACCCGGGACGGAAAATGGCTAATTGGGCCCAATTTGGACATTTTCACTTAGGGGTGTACTCACTTTTGTTGCCAGAGGTTTAGACATTAATGGCTGTGTGTTGAGTTATTTTGAGGGGACAGCAAATTTACACTGTTATACAAGCTGTACACTCACTACTTTACATTGTAGCAAAGTGTCATTTATTCAGTGTTGTCACATGAAAAGATAGAATAAAATATTTACAAAAATGTAAGGGGTGTACTCACTTTTGTGAGATACTGTATATACCTATAAATATTTGCATCTGTGATTCTGAACTGTACTTAAAGCGGTTGTTAACTTACCTGTGCCTCTTTATATAATCCACTGTGTTTACTACTGTAATATCCCCCTATGACAGCGCTTTAGGCAAATAACGCTGTATATGCCTGCTTTACTGAGTGCAGATCTGATCTGATTGAGCTTTCGCCTCTCTCCTCTCTCTGCCCGACATATGCAGTGGGTGGGGCCGGGCATTACCCTCTGACGTCAGTCAGGAGGAGGAGAGCAGGAGAGAGCCGGCCCCGCATATGTCGGGCAGAGAGAAGAGACAGGCAACCGATCAATCAGCATGGATCTGCACTCAGTATAGCAGGTATTTACAGCGTTATTTTCCTAAAGCACTGCCATAGGCAGATATTACAGTAATAAACACAGTGGATTGTAATAAAAAAACACTAATTGAAGCAGCAGGACAGGAGGGGGCAGTGCAGACCATTAGATGAGTAATAAACGTGGTTGTTAATTCTTTTCCTAAAGGGTCTATTCATTTTGCCTCTATAGAAGGCTCCACGTTGACAGGTCATAAAATAAATGGCCCCCTGTGTATTACAGTCAATGTGGCATCTAGGTCTATGTTTCTGGACATTAGGCAGGATAAATTCTGTGCCCTGGTTGATCCATGGGCACATCTCACAGTTGTTACACCTAAAGATTCCCCTGGGTGAGTCAATATGTTCAGAGATAGGGGTGTAGTGGCTGGAGGTCAATTGATTCCCAATAGAGGAAAACCAATGCTGGCCGTTCCTTGATGTACTTGGATACATGGGGGGTCTTGTCGTAGGATATGCCAATGTCTCCCTAATATATAACGCAGATCCTGATGTTGAGAGGAGAATTGTGTAATGAATTTGGTTGTGGGGCCTTTTTAGAGCTATGGGACTTCTATAACAAAGTATGTCTGTCTTGTGCCTGTGCTCTATTATATGCCTTACGGAGTAGTGTCTTGCTGTATCCCCTTTTTAGCAGTCTAGATCTTAATTTGGCCGCTTGAATATTGAAATCCTCTGGTTGGGTACAGTTCCTTTTCAGTCGAATATATTGTGCATACGGAATACTGCGTATCAATGCAGGGGGATGGGCACTCTCTGCATGTAGCAGGGTATTGCTTGCAGTCTCTTTACGATGGAGATTGGTCGCCAGGCACATATCATGGTCTACAAATATCTTGAGATCCAAAAAAGTCGTGTTTTGGTGGTGGTACGATACAGTGAATTTTAGATTGTAGTAATTTGTATTGAATAAGGTCAACACATTTTAAAAGGTTCTGTACTTGTCCAAATAACAAAAATATCATCAATGTATCGATACCAGCACCATACGTGCTTCATAAACTCCTCTGAGAGGTCTGAATGCCAGATGTCTCGTTGCCACCATCCCAGGTACAGATTGACATAGGCCGGGGCACAACAGGTGCCCATGGCCTCGCCCTGCACCTGGAGGTAGTGGGACTCCATGAAGGTGAACCAGTTATAGGTCAAGATAAAATAAAGTAACCTTAATAGGAAGTCGCTAAACTTCCACTCAGTATTGGGTTCTTCCATTAAAAAAGCCTGAACTTATTGGATCCCTGTAAGCCTAGGATTTCTGACGCTTGTATCCTATCAATGTATAACCCTACACAGCCAATCTACCTTAAGTCTCTCCAAGTGCAGTCTACCAATTAGAATTTGTCTTGCCTGTAAGTATTATAGGGATGGAATAACCCTGTAGCATGTCTATTTCTACATATATATTATAAGTACTGTGCCACCTTTAGAATTTGTTCATTAACTACCTAGGTTTGCCCCCACATCCGCCGAATTGGAGGGTCTGCCTGTGTCGGGTCCTTTGTCCAGGGCTCATCCTGCTGCACATCAATTTAACCGCAAGTGTATGTATCAAGATATGAGCTCAGTTTGGAGCATATATTAACCCTAATAGCCTTATAGTAATATTGTAAATTCCCTATGTATTACAGTAAATCTTTATATGATGTCCTATGTTTATTTTCATAGGCATAAGTGTTACTCTTTACCCTGCGATCTCCTGAGGAAGCGTTAATTAAAGCGAAACATGTAGAGACAAGAACCTTTGCAAGCATCTATTGGGCGTCGTCTGGAACTCCCTTCCCTCCGGTCCCCCGCACGTTTTTTTGTCCCCCCTGGCTGTCTGTTTTTTGCCCATTTAGGTGGTTTTGTCCACAATTTATTACTGTACCCATTGGTAAGCTTTTTTATTATACAATCTCAATGCCACATATTGATTGGGGGCCTCTGTAGGGTAGGGGTGGACCCAGTCTGACCCACCATTGTTGTGCAATCTGTCCGGGTAGTATCTATCACAATTATGTTTTATATGACACAATGTTTTATGATTGTTTAAATAAAATTTATATTTTTTATATAATTTTGACATTGATCTGTAAGTACAGTGCCTTAAAAATCCCATTCTAGTCCATACTCAAGTTATCTCCAATGCCTGGAGACAATTGTTGGGTGCCAGCGACCAATCAGCAGCCGGTAGCCGCTAATTGGTTTTAGCTGCAGCCAATTGCAGCACGGCCGAGGCACACGGTACGTGATCCGGCGCAGAGAGGCCGCCCTGCTGCAGTATGTCTGTGTTGGGTGGTCGTTATGTGGTTAAAAGGTAACTCCATTTTCATGGGAATGAATGTGTACAGAACCAGAAACATAATTTCCTGCTTGTGTGATTGACTCACTGATTTTCCCAGAAGTCTACCTAAGATACAAGTCAGATTTCAGGCATCCCCTGCAACAAGATATCATTTTGGGTGAGATACTCCCAATAGGAAATCACATCTAAAGGGATGCAGGCACTGCAATTTTCCTCATTAAAGCCTTGCAAGTGCAGAAGCTGATTGCTAATTATGAAACCACTCCCATTAGATTCACTTACCATATGGCCACAGACAAATGCACAGGGATTTCTTCTGAATAATAAAAGGTAGGAATCTGCACAAAGTTTGTTAAAATCCTTGCAATGCTCATAGATCACCCAGAGGGGAATGTTTTTTTTTCTCAACAAAAGTGGAGTTACACTTCAAAGCTAATCTCTAGGCCAGGGGTCTCAAACTGGCGGCTCTCCAGCTGTTGCAAAACCCCAAGTCCCATCATGCCTCTGCCTGTCGGAGTCATGCTTGTAACTGTCAGCCTTGCAATGCCTCATGGGACTTGTAGTTTCGCAACAACTGGAGGGCCACCAGTTTGAGACCCCAGCAGTCTAGGCAGATCTAAAAGAAACAAATTAAAGCAGCGATATAATCACTAATAATTCATTAAATGTATTTTTTTTTTAATTCAAGCATTGCTTTTGAAAAAAAAAAAAAAAATTAGCACAAATGGGAAAAATATCACACTATGGCCACTAGATGGAACTAAGGAGCATACTTATTTTCTATGATACTCAGTGCTATCTAGTGGTCATAATGTGGTATTTTCCCCATTCACTCTTTTTCAATAAATATTATTTGATCTGCAGAGATTATAACCTGTGAATATTCCATTTTGACCCATTGACACGGAACAGATTTACATATAGTTTCAATGGATGAACAGCTGTGAGATTTGTTTTTATGAATACACTCTTCAAATGATGCATTAATGGATATAAAGATGCATTAATGTGTGTCTTTGATAGCCGCCTGGAGTTTAACTTTAATTTTTTCAAATGTGATGAGTTACTTTCACTGATGTGATAAAGGTGTGATATTAACATAAGTGCCTAATATGTGGGACTGATAAAAAAATCACTTGAATTTCCGGGTGCTAAAAAAGTAATCTGACAAAAAATTAGCACTGGTGCTTCAATACCAAAATGGTTTTAAGCAGCTGAGAAACAATGTACTGCAAATAACAAATCATCAGCTTGAGTGTCATATTTCTTTCCTGACAGGTTCCCTTTAATTGCTACGTTTACATGCTCCACGGGTAATTAGTTTCAGTCAGTATGCTATCTGCTTGAAGCTGCTACAGAATTTGTGTCATTTATATTTGTCAGTAATTGCTGGAATGAGTTGGCAACTTTGCAGGGGATCTCCCCGCCTGGTCCTGGGCAGCAGTCCTCAAAGAAGACCTTGCAGAAGCCTATTCAACTTCAAAGGAAAGAAAGAAATTTGTTTTGGGTGGAGTTGCTCTTTAATTAGTTGATATAAAGGCAGAGAATGTTCTTTAGCAAAGTGGGGTATGGATCTTTTGTATACCTGGTAATGTACTGCGAAATGAAAGGGTAATTTTACGTTTGTTAAGAAAATAATACAATGAACTACCCAGGCTTTAATCCCTTGCCTACCGGGCACTATCACTCGCTTCCTGCCCAGGTCAATTTTCAGCTTTCAGCACTGTCACACTTTTAATGACAATTGCGTGGTCATGCTACACTGTACCCATATGAATTTTTTTTAATATTTTTTTTCACATAAATAGAGCTTTCTTTTGGTGGTAATTAATTACCATTGGGTTTTTTATTTTTTGCTAAACAAATGAAAAAAGACAGAAAATTTTGAAAAAAAACAAACATTTTTCATAGTTTGTTATAACATTTTGCAATCAGGTAATTTTTCTCTTTCACTGATGTGCGCTGATTAGGCTGCACTGATGAATCGTCACTGGTGGGTACTGATGAGGCTGGTGGGCACTGATGAGGCCGCACTAATAGCTAGCACAGATGTACACTGATAGGTGGCACTCATAGACGGCACTGATGGGAACTGATAGGCAGCACTTATTGGTAGCACTGATGAGGAGGCACTGATTGGCAACACTGGGGGGCACTGATAGGCGGCACTGTTGGTACTGCACTTATAATCAGGATGCTGATTATCAGTGTAAATGTCCCCTCCTCATGCTGTCAGCGCGAGGAAAGGAGTACCGATAACCGGCTTCTGTTTACATCGTGATCAGCTGTCATTGGACACAGTTGATCATGTGGTAAACAGCCGCTGTGATTGGCCCATCAGAGCACGCGTGCAGTTCAATGGGCTGCCTTGCGCGCGAGAAATGCTCAAAGGTTTGGTTCACACCATAAAGGTGCAAGAAAGAATAGAGAAACAAAAACTGCTGCTCCGTAAAATTAGACTTTTAAAGGTACATCACTAGGCAGACAAAAGTTATAAAGAAAAAACATATATATAGTATCTCACAAAAGTGAGTACACCCCTCACATTTTTGTAAATATTTTATTCTACCTTTTCATGTGACAGCACTGAAGAAATGACACTTTGCTACAATGTAAAGTAGTGAGTGTACAGCTTGTATAACAGTGTAAATTTGCTGTCCCCTCAAAATAACTCAACGCACAGCCATTAATGTCTAAACTGCTGGCAACAAAAGTGAGTACACCCCTAGGTGAAAATGTCCAAACTGGGCCCAAAGTGTCAATATTTTGTGTGGCCACCATTATTTTTCAGCACTGCCTTAACCCTCTTGGGTATGGAGTTCACCAGAGCTTCACAGGTTGCCACTGGACTCCTCTTCCACTCCTCCATGATGACATCACAGAGCTGGTGGATGTTTGAGAACTTGCGCTCCTCCATCTTTTGTTTGAGGATGTCCCACAGATGCTCAATAGGATTTAGGTCTGGAGACATGCTTGGCCAGTCCATCACCTTTACCCTCAGCTTCTTTATCAAGGCAGTGGTCATCTGGAGGTGTGTTTGGGGTCCTTATCAAGTTGGAATACTGCCCTGTGGCCCAATCTCCAAAGGGAGGGGATCATGCTCTGCTTCAGAATGTCACAGTACATGTTGGCATTCATGGTTCCCTCAAAGAACTGTAGCTCCCCAGTGCCGGCAGCACTCATGCAGCCCCAGACCATGACACTCCCACCATCATACTTGACTGTAGGCAAGACACACTTGTCTTTGTATTCCTCCCCTGGTTGCCGCCAGACACACTTGACACCATCTGAAATAGGTTTATCTTGGTCTCATCAGACCACAGGACATGGTTCCAGTAATCCATGTCCTTAGTCTGCCAGTCTTCAGCAAACTGTTTGCTGACAGCACTCACATGTCTATTTCCCAAAGACAACCTCTGGATATGACGCTGAGCACATGTACTCAACTTCTTTGGTCGACCATGGCGAGGCCTGTTCTAAACAGACCGTTGATGTCTCACTTTTGAGATAGAGAAAGGAACTGAGGACAGATTCTTCAGCCCCTTTTTCTGCAGCCTCAGCTGCACTGAACAGTACAGTAAATGTACGGGAAGTGCTCTGTACAGAGCGGCTTCCTGTTCATTCAAAAACTGAAGCATAGTAAGCACAGGGGGGACATGAGGGAGGGGGAGCCTAGGCAGCAGGAGGAATCACCGACGCATGGGGGGGTTAGGGTGTGCCCAGGCACACCTGGCACATCCTATGAGCATGCCTATGATCAAATGCAAACTAGATTTGAACACTTGTCTGCCCTAACAAAGGGTTACAGATTTAGAAGCTGTTCTTCTTCAATGTATAGTAATGAAAGGGAGCTCATCCTGCCCTCAGCATTCCTATTGGGACTGATCATGTTGAACTTGATTGCAAAAGTAGAAATACCCTTTAAGCCATGCCCAATATTTAGCTCAGTGTAGGCAATTCAAATAGATTTTAGTGATTGTGTTTTTACAATTTCCTTTAATCGTAGCTAGAGTTGAACAGCTCTTTAAACAGTTAAAACCCCACTATGTATATTTTTAGAACAAGTGAAACAAACTCAGCAAAAGACAAAGAAAACGAGTTTACCACTCACAAAGGGTGCTAAGCGATTCCCTTCTTTTTTCGTTTAATTGATACCCTCCTGCTTGTTCCTAAAAGCGTGGCAGCGGAGGATAGCGAATCGTGGGAAACACTCACCATTTGAGCAAAAGAAACAGAAAACGACTCAAACAAAGTGAACAAGATTTTTATATGTATCACCCCAAAATTGACAAATTTCTCGACAAGTTGAGATCGATGCTAATTTCCTTTAACATTTTTGTGTTAGTGATTTTAGATAAACTTAACGGATGTGACTCGATTTATAACCCGTACCGAATTTCCCATAAAGATGAAAACGTTAGTTCAAGTTGTACTAGTCAGGGTTATCCTTACGACTCCCGTCCTACTCGAGGGAAAGTAATGATATGTAACTTCTTCTT